>JBBDGP010000316.1:6035000-6443481 GCA_037952835.1 Lithobates septentrionalis | reverse complement strand
GAGATTATAGGGGCAAGACGATCCGCTAGTAATCTGCCCAGGATCTTTATATCATTATTGAGGACCGATATTGGCCTAAATTACAGGCCAATATCGGTCCTCAATGGGGGACTGAATGGTCCTTATTTGGTTTTGGTATCAGTGTCATATTGGCATGGAGATTATGTCCCTGGAGGGTGTAATTGAATACATTTGAGAGTCTTGGGGCTAGGGTATCCGCAAATTTTTTGTAGTATGTAGGGGTAAACCCATCTGGGCCTGGGGCTTTCGATGTCTTAAAGGATTTAATAATGGTAAGAATCTCCTGCTCTGAGCAGGGGACATTCAAGCTCTGTAGCTGCTCCTCCGTCAGGGTTGGGAGGTGTAATGAGGCCAGCCAGGGCGCCTCTTGACTTTCGGAGCCTGGGTTAGGGGCTGAAAGTAAAGCCTCATAATAAGAGGTAAAGATCTGTAGTACTTCTCTTGGGTGAGAGTCCATCTGTCCCTCTCTATTTCTCAATTTGTAGACATGTGTTGGCTGGAGGGACTAGTGAAGCTTGCAAGTGAACATTGTCGAGGCTGAGTTACTGTGAAGGAGAAAACGTGCTGTAGACTAGCGAAGGGATTTGTCCATTTGGTCTGATAATAGGGTGTCAAGTTCTACGTTTTGGGTCAATTTGCCTCTGTATTTCTGTAGAGTGTAATTGGTAATGTAAGTGATACAGCTTATGTAACTCTCTGGTGAGGGTGGCAACTGCTGCCTCTCTCTGTCTTTTCCTTGCAGTGGCCAGCTCTATTATATGTCCCCTCAGGACCGCCTTGTGGGCTGCCCATAACATGGGTGGGGATGTTTCGTCCACATAATTTAATCTAAAATATTCTAGGAGTTTGTCTGCAATTTGTGATATTACTTTTGGGTCTGTGAGCAATGAGTCATTCAGTCTAATGTGATGGTCCGACCAGGGACATACATCTAGGCTGAGATGGAATTAGCTATCAGTATGGGAGTGCTAAATATGTAGTCTAGTCTGGAGTAGCTATCATGAGGGTGGGAGTAGTGTGTGTAGTCTCTGACTCCTACGTTCAGCGCTCTCCAGGTATCTATTAAATAGTGTGACTCTAGTGATCTTTGCATGGATCTAGAGCAGTCATGGCGAACCTATGACACGCGTGCCACAGCTGGCATGCCGAGCCCTCTCTGTGGGCATGTAGCACACCGCCAGGATAGGGGAGGGAATCCCCCAGTAGTGCAGTCACTTTCGCTGGCATGCAGGCACATTGTAGCCGGCTCCCTTCTTATCATGAGTGCGATCGGGCAGTGGAGCTGCAGATGTGAGTAAAGCCCCCCCGTCATGCACTGAAGGCAGCCCAGTGGAAAGGACACGGTCACAGAGTGTCTGCTATAAGCAGCGCGCGATGCCTCTGAATACCGAGGAAGAGAAGAATGATCCTCCCTTTCTGGACTTGGAGAGCCAATAGGAGAGCGGCTTCCTGTACAGGGGCTTGGGCGCTGAAGCATGACAATGTGGAGGACTTTGGCTGTACATACACAGGTAGGACAGTGCTATGGGGGAGGAGGCGCAGAGGACAATGCTGTGTATGTGGGGGAATGTGAAGGGGGCAGAGGACACGGCTTTGGGAAGGGCCCTGTATTCTGAGCACAATGCATCCATGTCATCCCTGTATTCTGAGCACTATCCCTGTATTCTTTTTTTTTTTTTTTGCTTTTATTTTCCTTTTGTAGCAATAAGGATAATAACAAGGTTACACATTTTACATAACAAAGTGCATTTAAAGTGCATGTATCGCCAGCAGTAAGACCTAATTCAAACAATATATTAAAACTCAATATTTCGCGTGTCTTTTGTGCTCTATAGTGTTTTTAGGTGTTCCCTTATAGGTACATGTCAATATTTTGTGTTGTGCCACATTTATCCCCTTTTTTACCCTTCCCCTCTATCCCCCTAATTATCCCACCCTCCTTTATCTACTGATCCCCCTGCCACCCCCTTCCTTTCCCATATCTTGTAAACAACACATATGTTAGGGTCTCAAAAAGAAAAAAGAAAAAAAAAAAAAAGAACTCCAAGAGTCGCAACGTATTGTATCTATTTAGCCCCCAGTGGGATCTGTCCCACCACTTTGGCTTTTACGGCACTAGCTATATATTCGCCCCTCTAATCAGCTGAGATTCATAGGTGATTGGTTCAGAGTAATTGATGGGTATTCAATTCCTGCAACCAAGGTTTCCATAAACCAATAAATTTTCTATAGTTCCCTTTTCTAATATATACTGTCCTCTCTGTCCAGACCAGGGAATCCACCGTTTTAAGCCAATCCTCTATAGTTGGAGATTTTTTCGAGAGCCAGGACTGTGCTATCAGCTTTCTAGCCTGGTATAAGCATCTAACTGCGGCTGTGACTGAGTTAATATGACCCGTGGTATCTCCCACCGACCCCAGCACGCATACCCTAGGGTCTAGCTCCAGTTTAACTTTAAATCTGCGATTGATTATCCTGACCACTTCCGTCCAGTATCTTACCAATTTTGGACATCTCCAAACCATGTGTATAAGATCTCCTGTCCTGCTACACCTAGGGCATTTGTCATCTGGTCTGCCCCCAAATCTATATAATCTTCTAGGGGTATAATAAGCTCTATGTACAAGAAGTAGATGTGAGGCCTTCTGCGAGGGAGAGACGGACACCAACTGTCCCAGTTTCAGTGTTTTTTGCCACTGGGCGTCCGACAGCTTTCCCACATCCGCCTCCCATCCCGCTCTGGACCCGGCTGCCGCACTTTGAGGCAATATCTTGTCCACTAGCAGTGTGTACACAGCTCCAATCAGTCCCTTAGTGTTTGTTGCTTTAACAACTTTGTTGAGGAGAGGCGTTTTACTTCGCTCCATAGGGGAAGACTTAAATTGGGTACTCAGCGCATGCCTTATCTGCAGATATTTGTAAAATGTGTTGTTTGGGACACCAAATTCCATTCTGAGATCCACAAAGGATTTCAGGTTGCTATCAGTATATAACTGCGTCAATCTATGGATTCCATGATTTTCCCAGACGGGATGCTTTTCTATGGCCCTTAATTCCCCCAGGGATTCATTAGACCATATTGGCGAATATTCCGTAATGCCCCTGTACCCCATAATCCGCTTAACTGTCTGACAGACTTTACTTACTAGTTTAGATGTTGGTAATTTTTTTGGAGAGAGCCGGCCTCAAGTGCATCTGCCAGGCACCTATGTGGGCTGCCTTCCAGCATTATTTTATTGCTAGCACTTGGTTCGCTCAGGGATTCACAGCCCCCTAAGTGCTGCAACTGGGCAGCTAGAAAGTATCCATACGGATGGGGAATTGCTAATCCTCCCTCCCAGGTAGGGCGCTGTAGTGCCTGCAGTTTAATCCTGGCCTGGCCTTTCTTCCAGAGGAGGTCCCTAAATAAGGAGTCTATTTTTATAAACCATTTTCTCCCGATCCACACCGGGGAGTTGTGGAGAATATAGAGGATTTGTGGTAACCAGATCATTCTGATCAAGTTTGCGCGCCCTGCCAGCGACAGGGGAAGCCGACACCAAATATCGCATTTTTTTTTAAGCTTCGCGAGTAGAGGGACCAAATTATCCCGAATATAATCGTTGGGATCGCTGGCCAGTTCTATTCCCAGGTAGTTTATTTTATCAGTTACTTTTAGCCCAAGGAGGCCATCAGAGGGGGGGCTATTAATTGGGTCCATCTGTAGCAGTGCAGATTTGTCCCAGTTAACTACTAGGCCCGACACTTTCCCGAATCTTTCTACCAATCTCATCATTTTTTCCAGAGATGGGCCCGTATCACCCAGGAATACCAGGACATCGTCCGCATAAAGTGCAATTCTTTCTTCCCTACCCCTCCTCCTGAAACCCTGTATGTCCGATGCCCTCCTTATGACTTCCGCCAACGGTTCCATCGCCAGGGCGAACAGGAGGGGGGACAGCGGACACCCCTGCCTTGTGCCCCTCTCCAATGTCAGACTGTCTGTATACTCATTATTAATCTTTAACTTGGCTGATGGGTGGCTGTACAAGATTTTTACCCATTTAACAAAAATCGGGCCAAACCCAAATTTATCCATTATTTCCCAGAGGTAACCCCATTCCTAGACTATGAGAGTCTATCCTGCCGACTATCAAGGACAGTGTTAAAATCGCCTATCAGGATCAATGGGATCCCTGTCTTGTTCTCCATGTATTCTAGTAGATAGTATAGAATTTCCAACTTGCTAGGAGGGGGAATATATACATTTGCTATAACCAATTCTCTCCCATCTAATAAGCAATGTAAAAAAATATAGCAGCCCAGCGTGTCGATCCGCGCACTCCTGCAGGTAAACGACACCCCTTTTTTAATCAATATACTTACTCCTCTCGAATAGGAGGAGTAAACCGCGTGAAATTGCGCTTGAAATTTCCTACCCCCCAGTTTTGTCTTAGTTTCATTTGTTAGATGCGTCTCCTGCAAGCAGAGCAGATCAACACCCTGGGCCTCCAACTCAGATAGAACAGCAGACCTCTTATCAGGATCGCCCAGGCCCCTGACGTTCCATGAACCTATTCCAATCATACTAAGCATCAATAAAAGAAAGAAAAATAAGAAAAAAGTTTTTAGCAGGGATACAAGTAGCAACCATATTGTACAGTATACAGCGCGTGCCACATTCTAACTCCCTCCCCGGGGCACCAAGCTTCTTAATATTTATTATACAGTGCCTTGCGAAAGTATTCGGCCCCCTTGAACTTTTCAACCTTTTGCCACATTTCAGGCTTCAAACATAAAGATATCAAATTTTAATTTTTTGTGAAGAATCACCAACAAGTGGGACACAATTGTGAAGTGGAACGAAATCTTTTGGATTTTTGAAACTTTTTTAACTAATAAAAAAATGAAAAGTGGGGCGTGCAAAATTATTCGGCCCCCTTGCGTTAATACTTTGTAGAGCCACCTTTTGCTGCGATTACAGCTGCAAGTCGCTTGGGGTATGTCTCTATCAGTTTTGCACATCGAGAGACTGAAATTCTTGCCCATTCTTCCTTGCAAAACAGCTCGAGCTCAGTGAGGTTGGATGGAGAGCGTTTGTGAACAGCAGTTTTCAGCTCTTTCCACAGATTCTCGATTGGATTCAGGTCTGGACTTTGACTTGGCTAATCTAACACCTAGATACGTTTATTTGTGAACCATTCCTTTGTAGATTTTGCTGTATGTTTGGGATCATTGTCTTGTTGGAAGATAAATCTCTGTCCCAGTTTCAGGTCTTTTGCAGACTCCAACAGGTTTTCATCCAGAATGGTCCTGTATTTGGCTGCATCCATCTTCCCCTCAATTTTAACCATCTTCCCTGTCCCTGCCGAAGAAAAGCAGGCCCAAACCATGATGCTGCCACCACCATGTTTCACGGTGGGGATGGTGTGTTGAGTGTGATGAGCTGTGTTGCTTTTACGCCAAACATATCGTTTTGCATTGTGGCCAAAAAGTTCGATTTTGGTTTCATCGGACCAGAGCACCTTCTTCCACATGTTTGATGTGTCTCCCAGGTGGCTTGTGGCAAACTTTAGACAAGACTTTTTATGGATATCTTTGAGAAATGCCTTTCTTCTTGCCACTCTTCCATAAAGGCCAGATTTGTGCAGTGTACGACTGATTGTTGTCCTATGGACAGACTCTCCCACCTCAGCTGTAGTTCTCTGCAGTTCATCCAGAGTGATCATGGGCCTCTTGGCTGCATTTCTGATCAGTCTTCTCCTTGTCTAAGCTGAAAGTTTAGAGGGACAGCCAGGTCTTGGTAGATTTGCAGTGGTCTGATACTCCTTCCATTTCAAAATGATCGCTTGCACAGTGCTCCTTGGGATGTTTAAAGCTTGGGAAATCTTTTTGTATCCAAATCCAGCTTTAAACTTCTCCACAACAGTATTACGGACCTGCCTGGTGTGTTCCTTGGTCTTCATGATGCTCTCTGCGCTTTCAACAGAACCCTGAGACTATCACAGAGCAGGTGCATTTATACAGAGACTTGATTACACACAGGGGGATTCTATTTATCACCATCAGTCATTTAGGACAACATTGGATCATTCAGAGATCCTCGCTGAACTTCTGGAGTGAGTTTTCTGCACTGAAAGTAAAGGGGCCGAATAATTTTGCACGCACCACTTTTCAGTTTTTTAATTGCTAAAAAAGTTTAAAATATCCAATAGATTTCGTTCCACTTCACAATTGTGTCCCACTTGTTGGTGATTCTTCACAAAAAATTAAAATTTTATATCTTTATGTTTGAAGCCTGAAATGTGGCAAAAGGTTGAAAAGTTCAAGGGGGCCGAATACTTTCGCAAGCCACTGTAGCTCCACTCTGGATCCTAGGCCTACCAACAGTGTTGCAACAGTATTTTGGGGGCACGTGGAGGGAAGGGAGAAGGGGAGAACCCCTCTCCCCCCAATCCCCGCAAGCCCCCACTACTCTTATTTTTTCCACGTGCATAAGTAAGTAACCCAAACCCTTATTTAAATTACTACCCTCCCTCCCCCCCTGGTTCGTTTTATTAATGTGTTTAAGTCCCGCATGGGGACTAAGTGACTCTTTATCCAGTGACTTTCACTTAAACCCCCCATGCCTGTTTCGGCTAGCCCTGAGGGCTTTTGTTGTGACCCAATCTACCCCATGCCTCCCTATCACACCTAATACCAACCACACCCTCCCTTCAGCCTCCTCCCGCCCCCTGCCCCCCCTCCCCCCACCCACGACAGCACCCCCAGGGAAAACCCCGAGGTGATAAAACAAAAATAGAAAAAAGCAAAACAATGCACTCCACAACCTTAATCGTGTACCAACCCACATTTAAGACTTTCACAGACACTTCAACCCGCTCTCCCCCCCACCTCCGGCCCACCCTGAATATCAAAAGAATAATAATAAACCCTCCCCCAGCCCCTCAGTCCCATCCCACCATCCATTTTTTAATACTGCAACATTTTAATTTGTCCTCTTCATTCTCTTCTTTTGCAGCCCTCCTGACTTCCCAGGATTATAAGGTCTCTTTATGGTCCTCCAGCCATGCTGCGGCCTTATCAGCTGCATCAAAAAAGTAAACTGACCCCGAAGCTTCTACCCTCAATCGTGCTGGATATAGTAAGGCATATGGGATTTTGTGGGACCGCAAAGCTCGCTTCACCTCCAGAAAGCCTGCCCTTTTCTTTGACAGATCCGGGGAGAAATCGGGGTACAGTGAAATCCTACTGCCATTATGGGAGATATCCCCTATCTCTCTTGATTTTTGCATTAACACCACCTTGTCCTTATAGCAGAGCAGCTTGAGAATCATTGGTCTAGGGCGTCCCCCCGATGCGGTTGGCCTAGTGGGAATTCGATGCGCCCTCTCGATGGCAAAGTAGGGTGAAAATGAATCAGACCCAAAAAAGCCTTTAAGCAGCTTTTCCATGAAAATTTCAGGACAGGGACCTTCACTTCCCTCAGGGAGACCCAGAACCCGAACATTGCATCTGCGCATTCTATTCTCCATTTCGTCCATTTTATTTCTATACATTTCAAACTGCGTTTGTATATTCTTAAATTCCCGCTGCATCGGAAACACTGTGTCCTCAAGTTGGCTCAATCTCTCTTCTATAAGGGCAGTCCTTTCCAGTACCTTCTGGAGCTCCTGGCTCATAGAGCGTAGTTCTACCTTAAGGCCCCCCAGTTGGTCACACAGGTCACACAGGGACCCCTTGCATGAATTCACCGCAGCTAGTACCTCTTTTAATGTGGGCTCTGGTTCAGTTATTATAATGGGGCCAGCTGAGGCACCGCTGTTTTGAGAGGTTACTTTCTCCAAGGGGGCTATCTCTGGGCTATTTTTGTTTAATGCGTTTTTAGTACCAGCCGATAGTGCAGCTGGAGCTGTTGACATTCTGCCCACACTTTTCCGCTCGCCAGGTGGCCCTGTCTGTGTTTTCTCGTGAGGGAGCTAATTGCCTTTAACGGGGGTATGAGCAGGGGTATGTGCAAACTTTTCCAATTTTGCTGCAGCTGTTACCGCTAGGGGTGTCGGCGCTGCCGAGGCCCCCCTATCCTTGACAGAACGAGTTGCCTGTGATGTTATATTTTCATTAGACTGTTGGGGGTCCTCTCCCTTTTTTCTGGTCATCATTGGAAGTATTTGGCGAGAGAGAAAGAAAAAGAAAGAAACGTAGTTCCGGCAGCGGCTTGCCCCTTAGCTACAATGCAATATATCCAAAGGTTACCACAAGCACCCCCCTGCAGCACACCCTATGGGGGGGCCGTGACAGTCCCAGGGCCCCAGAAGAAGCTTAGTTAGACTTCTCTTTACTTTCTTTCTCTCCTTCCTTTCCCTTCTTATCCGCCCTCTTCGTCCGCTGTTTTTCCTTACTTCTTTACACTCTTTGCTGCACTCTGCACTCCTCTTTCCTCGCTCCCCTGCCTCTCCTTCTTTTACATTGTCCAAGGCTCAGTTACCAGCCACTGTAAGAGGTGTATGGCATGGAGTATGGCAGAATATAGTCTTACAGTCTTACAGGGTACAAAATACTGAAGAAAGTCCTCCTCTACAGCCCCCCCGGCTTTATGAACTAAGCCCGCAGGGCACTCATACCTGACCTGACGGTGCTTCAGAGCAGCTCTCTTCCACGTGCGTCTGGTGGCTGTTTGTCGTTGGCTGGAGTCTGCTGCTGTAGCTGTGGCTGTGACTGCGGCTGAGGCAGGAGAAGGGAGGTCGAATTCGATACCGGAGCTGAAGCGGGACACTTTGGCTGAGGCTCCCAGGTTTCTGACAAAGATCACCAGCGGCTCCCTCAGATCTCGCGAGGTTCCCGGGGGTTGCTAGGCATCCAATCCCGCCACCACGGGAGGGGGGGAGCCCACCGCACGGCCCGTATGAGATGCGAGCCAGGCAGGGCCCAGACCAGTGTACTTCAGCGCGGTACTTCGGGAGCGGTGGGGATGAGAAGCAGCTGTCCTGGTCCCGGCAGCCGACCGAAGCGGGAGGCGAGCATCAGAGGCCGGGCGGCAGGTCAAACCAGCAGCAGACTAGTTGGTAGGACGGGGAGGGTCAGCGGGGACAGGGCTGAGCAGCATGTAGGCCGGAGCTAGGAGGGAGCTCACACACACACCCTCTCACAACGGCATCTGGTCACGCCCTTCCTTCTTGCAGATCACTATCCCTGTATTCTGAGCACAATGCATCCATGTTATCCCTGTATTCTGAGCACTATCCCTGTATTCTGAGCACAATGCATCCATGTTATCCCAGTATTCTAAGCACAATGCATCCATGTTATCCCTGTATTCTGAGCACAATGCATCCATGTTATCCCTGTATTCTGAGCATTATCCCTGTATTCTGAGCACAATGCGTCCATGTTATCCCTGTATTCTGAGCACAATGCATCTATGTTATCCCTGTATTCTGAGCACAATGCATCCATGTTATCCCAGTATTCTGAGCACAATGCATCCATGTTATCCCTGTATTCTGAGCACAATGCATCCATGTTATCCCAGTATTCTGAGCACAATGCATCCATATTATCCCTGTATTCTGAGAACTATCCCTGTATTCTGAGCACAATGCATCCATGTTATCCCTGTATTCTGAGCACAATGCATCCAGGTTATCCCTGTATTCTGAGCACTATCCCTGTATTCTGAGCACAATGCATCCATGTTATCCCTGTATTCTGAGCACAATGCATCCATGTTATCCCTGTATTCTGAGCACAATGCATCCATGTTATCCCTGTATTCTGAGCATGATCCCTGTATTCTGAATATGATCCCTGTATTCTGAGCACAATGCATCCATGTTATCCCTGTATTCTGAGCACAATGCATCTATGTTATCCCTGTATTCTGAGCACAATGCATCCATGTTATCCCAGTATTCTGAGCACAATGCATCCATATTATCCCTGTATTCTGAGCACTATCCCTGTATTCTGAGCGCAATGCATCCATGTTATCCCTGTATTCTGAGCACAATGCATCCATGTTATCCCTGTATTCTGAGCACTATCCCTGTATTCTGAGCACAATGCATCCATGTTATCCCTGTATTCTGAGCACAATGCATCCATGTTATCCCTGTATTCTGAGCACAATGCATCCATGTTATCCCTGTATTCTGAGCACGATCCCTGTATTCTGAGCATGATCCCTGTATTCTGAGCACAATGCATCCATGTTATCCTTGTATTCTGAGCACGATCCCTGTATTCTGAGCCCAATTCATCCATGTTATCCCTGTATTCTGAGCACTATCCCTGTATTATGAGCACAATGCATCCATGTTATCCCTGTATTCTTAGAACATTACCTGTATTCTGAGCACAATGCATCCATGTTATCCCTGTATTCTGAGCACAATCCCTGTATTCTGAGCACTATCCCTGTATTCTGAGCACAATGCATCCATATTACCCCTGTATTCTGAACACAATCCCTGTATTCTGAGCACAATGCATCCATGTTATCCCTGTATTCTGAGCACAATCCCTGTATTCTGAGCACAATGCATCCATATTATCCCAGTATTCTGAACACAATGCATCCATGTTATCCCAGTATTCTGAGCACGATCCCTGTATTCTGAGCCCAATTCATCCATGTTATCCCTGTATTCTGAGCACTATCCCTGTATTATGAGCACAATGCATCCATGTTATCCCTGTATTCTTAGAACATTCCCTGTATTCTGAGCACAATGCATCCATGTTATCCCTGTATTCTGAGCACTATCCCTGTATTCTGAGCACAATGCATCCATATTATCCCTGTATTCTGAACACAATCCCTGTATTCTGAGCACAATGCATCCATGTTATCCCTGTATTCTGAGCACACTCCCTGTATTCTGAGCACAATGCATCCATATTATCCCAGTATTCTGAACACAATGCATCCATGTTATCCCAGTATTCTGAGCACTATCCCTGTATTCTGAGCACAATGCATCCATGTTATCCCAGTATTCTGAGCACAATGCATCCATGGTATCCCTGTATTCTGAGCACAATGCATCCATGTTATCCCAGTATTCTGAGCACAACGCATCCATGGTATCCCTCTATTCTGAGCACAAGGCATCCATGTTATCCCAGTATTCTGAGCACTATCCCTGTATTCTGAGCACAATGCATCCATGTTATCCCAGTATTCTGAGCACAATGCATCCATGGTATCCCTGTATTCTGAGCACAATGCATCCATGTTATCCCAGTATTCTGAGCACAATGCATCCATGTTATCTCAGTATTCTGAGCACAATGCATCCATGTTATCCCAGTATTCTGAGCACAATGCATCCATGTTATCCCAGTATTCTGAGCACAATGCATCCATGTTATCCCAGTATTCTGAGCACTATCCCTGTATTCTGAGCACAATGCATCCATGTTATCCCTGTATTCTGAGCACAATCCCTGTATTCTGAGCACTATCCCTGTATTCTGAGCACAATGCATCCATATTATCCCTGTATTCTGAACACAATCCCTGTATTCTGAGCACAATGCATCCATGTTATCCCTGTATTCTGAGCACAATCCCTGTATTCTGAGCACAATGCATCCATAGTATCCCTGTATTCTGAGCACAATGCATCCATGTTATCCCAGTATTCTGAGCACTATCCATGTATTCTGAGCACAATGCATCCATGTTATCCCAGTATTCTGAGCACAATGCATCCATGGTATCCCTGTATTCTGAGCACAATGCATCCATATTATCCCAGTATTCTAAGCACAATGCATCCATGGTATCCCTGTATTCTGAGCACAATGCATCCATGTTATCCCAGTATTCTGAGCACAATGCATCCATGGTATCCCTGTATTCTGAGCACAATGCATCCATGTTATCCCAGTATTCTGAGCACAATGCATCCATGTTATCCCAGTATTCTGAGCACATTGCATCCATGTTATCCCAGTATTCTGAGCACAATGCATCCATGTTATCCCAGTATTCTGAGGACAATGCATCCATGTTATCCCTGTATTCTGAGCACAATGCATCCATGTTATCCCAGTATTCTGAGCACAATGCATCCATCTGATCCCAGTATTCTGAGCACAATGCATCCATGTTATCCCTGTATTCTGAGCGTAACGCACTCCTTTGAAAAAGCACAAAAGATTTTTTTCTCGGCAGAATCGCAAGTTTTTTGGTTCCTTAGGGCTCATTCAGAGGGATGATCAGTCCCATCCTCTGTACAGAGCCACTGGTAGGTTTAATTCCATGTTGGCACTTTGAAATAAATAAGTTGGTTTTGCGTTGCTGTTTGGGCACTCAGGCTCAAAAAGGTTCACCATCACTGATCTAGAGAATGTGTTAGCTGTACTCAACCTACTGCTTCTGTCTAGGCTCGAGTGTGCCACAAGATTCAAGTCACCTCCAACCAACACATGCGTCGTATTGCACCTGTTCAACCTCTGGAAGAAAGACTGAAAAAAAGAGCTTTGAGAGGCTTTCGAAGCGTACACATTCGCTATAGTTAGTGCCCGACCTTGCATGGAACCCTGAAGTATAATGAACCTGCTTTCCGGGTCTTTGTATGTATGGTGAATATCAAACAATACATTGTTCTTAATGAAGATTGCCACTCCCCTCGATTTGGACTCAAATGTAGTAAAATGACATTGCCTATAGGTTTTGTCGAAGTACTTGGGGTGGTTGTTGGCAGAAAAATTTGTTTCCTGTAACAATATAATGTCCGCCCCTAATTTTTTGTAATATCTGAAGGCCTTTTTCCATTTCTGTGGGGAGTTGAAGCCCCTTATATTGTGGGAGATAATTTGAATACCCATGTTAAATTCAGAGGATAATTATCTAGTGGTGTATCTGAGTGCCAAATTGGGGATTTAGTCAACCGCAGGCTGTGTCTTACCATGTCTGAGTCCACTTCATGTATCTCTTTGGGTGGAGTGGGGTAATATTGTCCCTCGTATACCAGTATATTTAGAATATCTATCTGTAAAAAAAAGAAAATAACAAGAAGTGAAAGAAAACATAACATGTAAGCATGTAAAGAACTGTGTGGGGCCAGGGGGGTGAGGCCCACCCTGCCATAATGTCTGCCTTCTGAGCACCTTGCAGTCTAATACTCAGCCAGCGCTTCATCTCCCAATGGGCCTCTGACAGTCTGTGTGTCAGGGAGAGTAATTCTTCGGGATCCCCCTATTCCTAAAACAAGAAGGGGGGGAGCGGTGGTACCAGAAGCTGCTGTGAGTAGGGGGGTCAAACAGGCGGGTGAGAAGAGACTCAGCTAGGGTGCCCGACTTGCAAAAGTCGTATGAGGTGCATGTTGCTGCTGTTAATCTGCAGGGAACAAATGTACGCTGGTAGATGGACTTCCTCTGCTGTTGTGGATCAAGCCTACTTATCCCTGGATCTATGATGATTTCTCCTTTCTTTCTGCGGTGATGGAATGGCCCAGATCTGAGTCAATCGGGGGGTAGAGAGAAGTCTCGGGGTGTTGAGTGGTTCCATCAGGCCTAATTGGACGAGCAAGTCCTTGCCTTCAGATAAGTTGAGTGCTGTGTGTGTGGTGCCGTTATGTGGTACCGTGAGCTTGAAGGGGAAGCCCCATCTATATTTAATCCTGGCTGATTGCAGGACTGCCGTGACTTCATTCTTCTGTCGCCTCTTGTCCAGAGTCGCTGGGGAGGTGTCCGGGTAGATTTGAATTATGGTCCCCTCGTGTGTGATTATGGGGGTGGCGTAAGAGGCCGAAGTATCTCCTCTTTGACCAGAAAGTCCTTAAGACACATTACTATGTCCCTGGGGGGTTTCTCTGGAGGGGGTTTCGGCCAAAGGGCCCTGTGGATTCCATCGCATGTAAAGGCCTTGTCTGCGTGTTCTGGTAGCAGTGGAATATGGCCTTCACCACAGCGGGCAAATCTACCACCGTGTCTGGGACCCCCCGCACTTAGATATTATTTCTTTTGTTGCGGTTGTCTAGGTCCTCAAGGTGGGTTTGCAGCTGGAGGACAGTATCTGAGAGTGCCTCGTGATCTTTACGCAGATCCACATATGCTAGATGAAGCTCATCATGCTTTGTTTTCTAGTCAGTGTGGCCTCCTAGCGCGGCTATCTCCTGTGTCAGGGTGCTGGTAGATTTGTGTAGCTCCCCTTGGAACTTACGGGCCAGTCTATCATACATTGTGGAGAGACTATCCTTCAGGTCGGCCTTAGTGAGGTGGGGAGTGTACTCACTGTGGTCCGGAATCGTAGGCTGTGAGGCTGCTGGAGCTGGGGAGACCTTGTGGGCCTGTGTCTGCTGGGTGCCATCTTTGGTCATTGCTTTGTCCCCGCACACGGAGCAGGTAATTTGTCAGGGACCACTGCCCGGTCTTTTTCTCGCTGCTCCTGGAGTTCGGCATGCACCGGCTTCTCCCTCAGGGGGTACTGCTGTGTGAAGTGCTGCGATTTGGTGCTCTTTGGCCCTGGAGAATAGGTTTAAGTCTCCGCTTCCCTCGGAGCTCCGGTGACTAGCTTCTGTCCAGTTTCGTGCTGCGCATGCACCCCCCACCTATGCATTTTTTTGTATGTTTTCAGTTTTGCAGAAACGCACTACAGTCCATTTAACATGGTTTCCTATGGATGTAGTTCACATCTGTACATTTTATGGAAAGGTCCAGGGATTTTTTTCTGGTTTTTGGTTCCATAGATTTCAATAGATCAAAACGGTATATTGAAAAACGCAAAATGCACCTGGAATATGCAATCTACAACCTGCATAGGTGTGAACCAGGCCTCAAAATGAAAAAAAGGGAAAACCAATGTATTGGCTGTTAGATCAGCTTGTATATGCAGATAGTATCTCTCTGGGAAGCAGCCTAATCTGGGGTGGATATCACACCTGGTAGATTAATTCACCTATTTTTAATCATGAGTTCGGATCAGCATGTAGGTTTATTACTTCTAGAACAACATAAAATGACATTAAAATTACCTGTTTTTTTTGCTGTTTTATATTATGAAAGTGACCGTATGTGTTTTTAAAAAAATGGCAATCAGAAACAAATGAAAATGCTGAGAAACAAAAAGAACATACCATATAAAAATACATTTTTACAGAGTGTGTGCTGATTTTGAAGATCTCCTTCACTCATCCAGTGTGTAATTGGAAACCCCTGTGCTGTATGACTGTATCTCTTTAGTCATTATCAGCCTTTCAAGCAGTTGCCAAGTCATTTGCTGTAACCAGGGCAGGGACTGTGGAGGTAATGGATTACTGCTGTTGTCATTGCTACGGTCTTAACTGAGGAATCTATCACCAGTATTAAATGTGCCTTGCAGGGAATATCTCTATGCATACAGCAATAGCTGGGAATGTTTACAGATGAATTATGTACATTAAGAAGCAGCTTATACCCTCAGAAGATTCCCAAAGGGCAAGGAATATGGCATAACCACATCTGAGTGAAGGAAGACAATAGAGAAGAGTTAAAAGAGTAGTTTGCAAGTGAAGGCACATTTATCATGGGTAGTAATAACAAAAGCACTTGGAGCTTGAAATAGTTTTTCTAATTTAGAGAAGGTGTGAGTACATAGTTGAATGTACACTTAAAGAAGTAGCTATATTTGTGCATGCATTTGTACATGCAAAGATTTGCATGTTATGTTACTTTGCTGCAGCCAATACCCAGCTTCATTTAAGCATATGTGGGGTACAGTCACTCCAGACAACCAAGAACATAACTCACTGAGATGTTATCTTTAGACAGCATTTGTCATGACTGGTGTATGCTGATGTATGGTTTTCTAACCTGTTAATAGGGATGAACCAAACACCCCCCCGGTTCGGTTTGCACCAGAACCTGCGAATGGACCGAAACTTTGGACGAACGTTAGAACCCCATTGAAGTCTATGGGACTCGAATGTTCGAAATCAAATGTGCTAATTTTTAAGCGTAATTTGCATGGTATTGTCCTAAAAAGGGTTTGGAGACCCGGGTCCTGCACCATGGGACATGTATCCATGCAAAAAAAGTTTTAAAAACGGCCGTTTTTTAGGGAGCAGTGATTTTAATGATGCTTAAAGTGAAAAAAAAAAAGTGAAATATTCCTTTAAATATCGTACCTGGGGATGTCTATAGTATGCCTGTAAAGTGGCGCGTGTTTCCCGTGCTTAGAACAGTCCCTGAAGAAAATGACATTTTTAAAGGAATAAAAGTAATTTCATATGGATGAAAATCAGTGAGACAAACGGCATGGGTACCCCCCCAGTCCATTACCAGGCCCTTTGGGTCTTGTATGGATATTAAGGGGAACCCCGCACCCAAATTAAAAAAGGAAAGGCGTGGGGTCCCCAGGCCCTATATACTCTAAACAGCAGTATACAGGCGGTTCAAACAAGACAGGGACTGTAGGTTTGTTGTTAAGTAGAATCTGTTTGTAATTTTGAACTGGTACATTTTTAAAGTGTAACTCCAGCCAAAAAATCTATTTTTAAGCTTTTTGGAAAACATAGGGAAGGGTTATCACCTCTGTGACATTTGTTTTGCTGTCTGTGCTCCTCCTCAGAAGATTTCACCTCACTTTCTGTCCCAATGACAAATGTTTTTAGAAAATTTGGGGTTTTTAGTGAAACAAGGATTGGTGATAAAGCATCAGTGGAAAGGAGAAACGTTTTTGCCATATTAACTCTTACAGGAGAGAATTTCCCTTCCTAGTGGTAGATTTCATCTCACTTCCTGTTGTCTCCTTCCGTTTGCAAGTAGGAGTCGTTTGTAAGTTGGATGTTTGAAAGTAGGGGCCTGCCCTATATACTCTGCAGAAATTGTGGCCTTAGGTGTTGGTGTTGCCACAACACTGTAAGCCCTCACAGGGCCCTGCTGTGAAATATTAGATCAAGAATTGTAATTACATGCCCCTGTTGAACAGGGGCAGAAAAATTGGGCCTTTGGTGATGGTGGTGGTGCTGGTGCCACAACACTGTAAGTCCTCACAGTTACTCTTGGTGGGCGCTGGAACGGGCCCTGCTGTGAAATATTAGATCAAGAATTGTAATTACATGCACCTCTTGAACAGGGGCAGCATAATTGGGCCTTTGGTGGTGGTGGTGGTGCTGGTGCCACAACACTAAGTCCTCACAGTTACTCTTGGTGGGCGCTGGAACGGGCCCTGCTGTGAAATATTAGATCAAAAATTGTAATTACATGTCCCTGTTGAACAGGGAAAGAAAAATTGGGCCTTAGGCACTGGTGCTGGTGCCACAACACTGCAACCCCTCACAGATACTCTAGTTGGAGCACAGGAAGGAGCCCTGCTGCAAAGAATTGCATCAAAAATTGTAATTACACGCCCCTGTTAAAAAGGGGCTTAAAAATTGGGCCTTAGGCACTGATGCCACAACACTTCAACCCCTCACAGATACTCTAGTTGGAGCGCAGGAACGAGCCCTGTTGCAAAGAATTGCATCAAAAATTGTAATTACACGCCCCTGTTAATCAGGGGCTGAAAAATTGGGCCTTAGACACTGGTGCCACAACACCGCAACCCCTCACAGATACTCTAGTTGGAGCGCAGGAACGAGCCCTGCTGCAAAGAATTACTTCAAAAATAGCAATTACACGCCCCTGTTAAACAGGGGCTGAGAAAATTGGGCCTTAGGCACTGGTGCTGGCACCACAACACTGCATCCCCTTACAGATACTCTAGTTGGAGCACAGGAAGGAGCCCTGCTGCAAAGAATTGCATCAAAAATTGTAATTACACACCCCTGTTAAACAGGGGCTGAAAAATTGGGCGTTAGCCACTGGTGGCGGTGCCCAGAAACAAAAATATGGTTACAAGCTATCAGCATGATCATTGAGGAGGAAGAAAATAGTCACTCAACATAACAGGATAGTCACTCAGCATCAGCATAGGCAGTCTTGAAGGGATCTGATTTCAAAAAAATGTATTCAGTTACATCAGCATCAGGTGCTTGGTATCTGGTGGTGATCCAAGACTGATTCATTTTTATGAAGGTCAGTCGATCGACCGAGTCGGTGGACAGGCACACCCTGTGATCGGTTACAAAGCCTCCAATAGCACTAAATGTGCGTTCCGAAAGAATGCTGGATGCAGGACAGGCCAGTAGCTCAATTGCATACTGTGCAAGCTCTGGCCAGTGATCCATCCTCAAATAACCCAGAGGATTTTCGGTGGGAAAGGTGTCCAAGTCAGATCTTGCCCCTAGTTATTCCTGCACCATGTAAAACAGACGCTGGCGATGGTTGCTGGAACCGATCATACCTTGGGGCTGTGGACTAAAAAATTGTCTGAATGCATCAGTCAGACGGCCACCTTCTCCACCGCTCCTTCTTTGACTGACCGAAGCCTCGGCAACACGTTGTCCAGGAACAGGAGTGTGTAACTCCCAGTCTCTGGGAACGCGTTGCACAGACCTTTCTGCAGGGCCTCACAAAGATGTTTCATCCTCTGCTCCCTCTGCGATGGCAAGATAAGGTCTGCAACCTTACTCTTGTAATGTGGATCAAGGAGGGTTGCCAGCCATTGATCCCTCTCCTTGATACCACGAATACGAGGATCCTTCCGTAGGCTTTGCAGGATCAGGGAGGCCATGCAGCGTAGGTTTGCTGAGGCATTCGGTCTGGAGTCCTCTGGGTCACTAAGGACGACATGATCCGCAGCCACCTCCTCCCAGCCACGTACAAGTCCATGGGTTTCTTGGGACTGTAAATGATCCCTTAAATACTGTTGCTGATGCTGAGTGCCAGGCTCCACCTCCATGCTGACACATTCCTCCTCCTCCTCGTCCTCTTTCTGTGTGATCGGCAGGCACGCAGGAACACTGTCTGGATAAAGGGGGCCTTGAGAGCTAAGGAAGTCCTCCTTTTCCTGCCTCTGTTCTGCCTCAAGTGCCCTGTCCATTATTCCATGCAGCATGTTCTCCAACAGGTGGACAAGCGGGACAGTGTCACTGAGACATGCACTGTCACTGCTCACCATCCTCGTGGCCTCCTCAAATGGTGACAGGACAGTGCATGCATCCATGATCATGGCCCACTGGCATGGGGAAAAAAAAGCAAGCTCCCCTGACCCTGCCCTGGTGCCATAGTCGCACAGGTACTCATTGATAGCCCTCTGCTGCATGTGCAGCCACTGCAGCTTGGCCAACGTTGTGTTCCACCTGGTGGGCATGTCACAGATTAGGCAGTTCTTAAGCAGGTTAAATTCCTTTTGGAGGTCTGCCAGCCGAGCACTGGCATTATATGACCAGTGGAAATGCACGCAGACTTTCCTGGCCTGCCTCAGGACATCTTGTAAGCCTGGGTACCTGCCCAAGAACTGCTGCATCACCAAGTTAAGGATGTGAGCAAAACAGGGCACATGGGTCAGTTGTCCCTGTCGGAGGGTGAAGAGGAGGTTGGTGCCATTGTCGCAAACCACCATTCCTGCCTTAAGTTGACATGGCGTCAACCACCGTGAACCTGCCCCTGCAGAACTGACAGAATCTCTGCCCCAGTGTGGCTCCTGTCCCCCAAGCACACCAGCTCAAGCACCGCATGGCATCTTTTGGCCTGCATACTTGCGTAACCCCTTGAACGCCTACAGGACAAAGCACAGGAAGAGGCCATGGAGGAAGAGGAGGGGGTGGAGGAGAGAGGTGTGTCAGAATCACCAGTAGTGGCATTTTGGAGGCGTGGTGGCGGAACAATCTCCAACACTACTGCACCTTGTCCTGCATCCTTCCCAGCTGCCAGCAGAGTCACTCAATGCACTTTGAAACTTAGGTAATGTCCCTGTCCATGCCTGCTGGACCATGAGTCAGCGTAATATGCACCTTACCACTGACCAGCGAGGCCAAGACATTGCCTTCCACATGCTGGTAGAGAGCCAGAATCGCCTTCCGTGAGAAAAATTGGCGTTTGGGAACCTGCCACTGAGGAACCGCACATTCCACAAACTCACGGAAGGGGGCAGAGTCTACCCACTGAAAAGGTAGCAGTTGAAGTGCTAGCAATTTTGGCAAGCTAGCATTCAACCACTGGGCATGTGGATGGCTGGGAGCAAACGTCTTTCTGTGGTGCAGCAGCTGGGGCAGGGAAATTTGCCTGGTACAATCTGACGCCAGTGTACCGATAGCAGATTGCCCGCAAGTACTTGGCTGTGACACACCTAATTCTACACCTTCTTTCCTCTCAGTGCAGGTCTCAGAGAGGACTGAAGGTATAGTGGGGTTGGAGATCCCAGCTGATGAGGAGTATGGAGAGGTCCTCTTTGTTCTTTGGTGTGGGTCTTTTAGGTAAGCTTGCCAACAAACTGCATGGCAGGTCAACATATGTCTGGTCAAGCATGTGGTGCCCAAGCGGGAGATGTTGTGGCCACGCGAGATACGCTTGAGACACATGTTGCAAATAGCAGCGGTGGGATTTGATGCACTCGTCTTAAAAAAGGTCCACACCAAAGAACTTTTGGAATAACGCGCAGAGACAGCAGCGCCCTGCACATGCACGTGTGATGCAGTCAGTGTGCTGCCCTTAGGCTGGCCCCTGGAGGGCATCCTGCCTCATTGGTGATGTGCCTCCTCCCCCTTCTCTCTCCTATCAGGCACCCACATGGAGTCAGTGACCTCATCGTCCCCTCCCTCCTCATCACTGGAGCAAACCTGGCAGTATTCTGCAGCAGGGGGAACATGACTGCCAGATTGCTGTCCTTCTTGGGCAGCCCCTCTGTCTGTGCTCATGGTACTGCCTTCCTCTAGCTTAGTACCATTATCGGAGCCTTCAAAACGCTGGGCATCCTCCTGGAGCATGTACCCAACACTGTGGTGAAACAGTTCGGGGGACTCCTCAGGAGGACATGGTGGGGCTAGGGAAGGAGGGACTGATGCCATTGAGCCGAGGCAAGAGGCCGCGTTGGCAGCTGCTTTGCCAGACAAAGTACCCTGAGCCTGGGTGAGAGAGGATTAGGAGGCTGAGAACGGCTTGGTCATCCACTCGACCAAGTCTTCCACATGTTGCGGCTTAACGCGGCCAGCTGCCGAAAAAAAGGCCAAGCATGTCCCATGGCTACATGCTGATGAGGATGCACCGTGTCCATGACCAGCACTGTTGCCTCTAGACACAGAGCCTGCTTGCCCTCTTTTATTGGCTTGTGACTGTCTGCCTCTCCTTGTTGGCCTTCCAGACATACTACTGGCCTGCAGTGAGATGTAGCTGCACAAAACTGGGATGTATATATATACCGATTATACTGCAGCTAGCAGAATCAACTGCCTGCCTGTAGTATTATTAGTATGAGAACACCTGCACTTGTCTTCAGGTAGCTATACTGTAGGTGCAACTGTGCAGGGTACACAGTACAGTAACTGGAAATACGTCAAGAGCCTACACAAGCACCTGGCTTCAGGTAGATATACTCTAGGTGCAACTGTGCAGGGTACACAGTACAGTAACTGGAAATACGTCAAGAGCCTACACAAGCACCTGGCTTCATGTAGTTATAGTGTAGGTGTAACTGTGCAGGGTACACAGTACAGTAACTGGAAATACGTCAAGAGCCTACACAAGCACCTGGCTTCAGGTAGTTATACTCTAGGTGCAACTGTGCAGGGTACACAGTACAGTAACTGGAAATACGTCAAGAGCCTACACAAGCACCTGGCTTCAGGTAGTTATACTCTAGGTGCAACTGTGCAGGGTACACAGTACAGTAACTGGAAATACGTCAAGTGCCTACACAAGCACCTGGTTTCAGGTAGTTATACTGTAGGTGCAACTGTGCAGGGTACACAATACAGTAACTGGAAATACGTCAAGAGCCTACACAAGCACCTGGCTTCAGGTAGTTATACTGTAGGTGCAACTGTGCAGGGTACACAGTACAGTAACTGGAAATACGTCAAGAGCCTACACAAGCACCTGGCTTCAGGTAGTTATACTGTAGGTGCAACTGTGCAGGGTACACAGTACAGTAACTGGAAATACGTCAAGACCCATACAAGCCCCTGGCTTCAGGTAGTTATACTGTAGGTGCAACTGTGCAGGGTACACAGTACAGTAACTGGAAATATGTCAAGAGCCCACACAAGCACCTGGCTTCAGGTAGTTATACTCTAGGTGCAACTGTGCAGGGTACACAGTACAGTAACTGGAAATACGTCAAGTGCCTACACAAGCACCTGGCTTCAGGTAGTTATACTCTAGGTGCAACTGTGCAGGGTACACAGTACAGTAACTGGAAATACGTCAAGAGCCTACACAAGCACCTGGCTTCAGGTAGTTATACTCTAGGTGCAACTGTGCAGGGTACAAAATACAGTAACTGGAAATACGTCAAGAGCCTACACAAGCACCTGGTTTCAGGTAGTTATACTGTAGGTGCAACTGTGCAAGGTACACAATACAGTAACTGGAAATACGTCAAGAGCCTACACAAGCACCTGGTTTCAGGTACTTATACTCTAGGTGCAACTGTGCAGGGTATATATACACAATACACTGCAAGTGCAGCTAACTGACTCGACCTGCCTACTCTATCTAACTTAAATCAAAAGACACTGGGGGTCATTTACTAAGGTAAATGCACTGCGCTGGTTCCGACCTTAATTGGTGCGCTGGATAGATCCTTAATCCAGCGTGTGAACCAGCACACAGACAGGAGTACCTGCATGCAAGAATGTTTCCAGCGCGATAGGACCGCGCTGGTTCTCGGCAAGGTACATCTTGCGCTCAGTGCAATAGGAAAAAGACATCTCCCTATTAAGGCGGTGCTAGAAAAACCTGCATGGGTTCCCCCTTCGGGTGCATGCCAGGCCCTCCGGTCTAGTATGGATATTAGGAGGAACCCCCTATGCCGAAAAAACGGCATGTGGGTTCCCCCCAAATCCACACCAGACCCTTATCCGAGCACGCACCCTGGCCGGTCAGGAAAGGGGGTGGGGACGAGCGAGCGGCCTCCCCCCTCCTGAACCGTGCCAGGCTGCATGCCCTCAACATGAGGGATGGGTAATTTGGGGAAGAGGGGCACGCTGCAGGCCCCCCCACCCCAAAGCACCTTGTCCCCATGTTGATGAGGACAAGGGCCTCTTCCCGACAACCCTGGCCGTTGGTTGTCGGGGTCTGCGGGCGGGGGGCTTATCGGAATCTGGGAGCCCCCTTTAATAAAGGGACCCTCAGATCCTGGCCCCCCACCCTATGTGAATGAGTATGGGATACATGGTACCCCTACCCATTCACCTAAGGAAAAAGTGTCTGCTCTTTTGCCGCTCTTTTGCTATAGCGGAGGAGCCCGGTCTGCTGCCTTCTGCCTTCTTCCTTCTTCCCTCTTATCTTCTTCCGATGTTGACACGACGCTCTCTCTGGCTGGAATGCTCTCTGGCCGCTCCGCTCTGACTTATATAGGCGGTGACCCCGCCCCCTTATGTCGTCACAGTCCCTGGGCATGCTGGGACTGTGACGTTTTAGGGGGCATGGTCACCGGGTGATGTTGACCATGCCCCCTAAAACGTCACAGTCCCAGCATGCCCAGGGACTGTGACGGCATAAGGGGGCGGGGTCACCGCCTATGTAAGCCAAAGCAGAGCGCACAGAGAGCATTCCAGCCGGAGAGAGCTTCGTGTCAACATCGGAAGAAGAGAAGAGGGAAGAAGGCAGAAGACCGGGCTCCTCTGCTAGCAAAAGAGTGGCAAAAGAGCAGAAGATAGCAAAGGAGCCCGGCAGAAGACCCGGAGAGCAGGTCTTCACAGCAGGAGAAAAGGCCTGGAGACAGCAGAGAAGAAGCAGAGAGACCCCTGAAGTCGGAAGACCCAAAGCCGGAAGAAGACCCCTGAAGCCGAAAGAAGGCCCCCCGGAGCTGTCTAATAAATTACTTTAAAATCCTGTGCAGTGTTTTTTTTATTGACAATTTTTCCCTAGGTGAATGGGTAGGGGTACCATGTACCCCATACTCATTCACATAGGGTGGGGGGCCGGCATCCGGGGGCCCCTTTATTAAAGGGGGTTCCCGGATTCCGATAAGCCCCCCTCCCACAGACCCCAACAACCAGCGGCCAGGGTTGTCGGGAAGAGGCCCTTGTCCTCATCAACATGGGGACAAGGTGCTTTGGGGGGGCCCGCAGCACGCCCCCTTCCTTAAAATACCCATCCCCCATGTTGTGGGAATGCAGCCTGGTACGGTTCAGGGGGGGCGCTCGCTCGTCCCCACCCCCTTTCCTGACTTGCCGGGCTGCGTGCTCGGATAAGGGTCTGGTATGGATTTTGGGGGGGACCCCACGCCGATTTTTCGGCGTAGGGGGTATCCCTTAAAATCCATACCAGACCGAAGGGCCTGGTATGCCCCTGGGGGTGGGGACCCCCACGCCATTTAAAAAAAAAATTGGCATGGGGGTCCCCTCCGAATCCACACCCCACGCTGTTTTTTTTTCAAGATTTTTTTTTTTAGCCGGCATTTTTTTTTTTACATTGAGCGGGAAGTCAGCTGACAGCTGATGACTCATAGGTTGTTAACCACTTCAATATCAGACACTTTTGCCTCTTCCTGCCCAGGACAATTTTCACATTTCAGCGCTGTCACACTTTGAATGACAATTGCGCGGTCATGCTACACTGTACTCAAACAACATTTTTAGCATTTTGTTCCCACAAATAGAGCTTTCTTTTGGTGGTATTTGATCAACTCTGCAGTTTTTTTTTGCTAAACAAACTAAAAAAGAACAAAATTTTGGAAAAAAAAAAGTTTTTCTTCGTTTCAGTTATAAAATTTTGTTTTCTCCTTCACTGTCAGGCACTGATGAGGTGGCACTGATGAGGCGGCACTGATGGGCACTGATGAGGTGGCACTGATGGGCACTGATGAGTTGGCACTGATAAGGTGGCACTGATGGGCACTGATGAGGAAGCACTGATATGTAGAATTGATGGGCACTAATATGCGGCAATGATAAGCAGCACTGATGGGCACTGATATGCAGCACTGATGGGCACTGATAGGCGGCACTGATGGGCACTGACTGGCGGCACTGATGGGCACTGACTGGCGGCCATGATGGGCACTGACTGGCGGCTGTGATGGGCACTGACAGGCAGCTGTGATGGGCACTGACAGGCGGCACTGATGGGCAGATAGGCGGTACTGATTGCCACTGACAGGTGGCACTGATGGGCAGCACTGATGTTGAGGTACTGACAGGTTTTACTACTGGGCACTGAGATGGGCACTGTGGTGGGCACTGATTAGCACTGATATGTGCACTGATTGGCACTTTGATGGGCACTGTGAGCTGTCTTTTAATTGGGGAACTGACTAACAGCTGAGGGGTCACATCTGAGGTGTTGTGGCACATCTGAGGGGGCTGTGCTGATAATCAATGTGCTGATTATCAGCACAGACCCCCCCTCTGACAGGGAGAGCCACGATCGGCTCTCCCTGTCAGCGCGAACCAAGGAATGCCGTTTACCGGCACTTCCTGGTTCTCGCGATGATCAGCTGTGATTGGTCAGAGCTGATCACGTGGTAAGAAGCCTCTGACAGAGGCTTCTTATCATGATCGGAGATGCGGGGTGTCAGGCTGACACGCCGCACTCGTGATCGCCGCGATGCGCGCCCCTGCGGGCACGTGCCGGCATGTTATCCTGCTGGACGTCATATGATGCCCAGTCAGGATAACAACCACTTCCCGGATGTCATTCTGCATACGGCGGGCGGGAAGTGGTTAAGGACGCGGCGGCCAGCTTCTCGGACCCCTTCTTAGCAACCAGCTATATACAGCATAAAAAAAAGAAATAAAAAACGCAAATCGCGGTAAAAACGTGGTACTTGCATTTTGGATGCAGGTCCAGTGAAATCTATTACAAGCAAAGCGCTGCATTTTGCGGGAAAAAAAGTCCCTGACCCTTTCCAAAAACGCAGAGACACAAAAATGCATTGATGTGAACATGTTCCATAGGAACCCATGTTAAAAAATTCCCATGCATTTCTGCAAAATGCATCAAAAAACGCATTAGTGTGAATAGAGCCTAAGGCCCATTTCACACTGGGGTGGTGGGGACGTCTGCGGTAAAGCGGCACTATTTTTAGCGCCGCTTTACTGTCATTTTAGCAGCATTTTTCGGCTGCTAGCAGGGCTGTTTTAACCCCCCATGGGGCGGTTTTAACCCCTCTGCTAGCGGCCAAAAAGGGGTTAAATCCGCCCGCAAAATGCCACTGGATCTGCATTTTGCCGGCGGTATCACAGCGCTGCCCCATTGATTTTAATGGGGAGGAGCAGTGAGTTCACCACGCCAAAAAAGCTGCTGGCAGGACTTTTTGTGACGCACCCTGCCAGCGCACCACTCCAGTGTGAAAGCCCTCACTGGAGTGAATGGAGCCGCTTCTTTAGGGCATTTTTCAGGTGCTATTTTTAGTGCCGTAGCGCCTTAAAACGCCCCAGTGTGAAAGGGGCCTAAAAAAAGTCCTGCTAGCAGCATCTTTGAAGCGGCGTATAAACCGCTTCTGCCCATTGAAATCAATGGGACAGCGCGGCTATACCGCCGGCAAAACGCCACTGCAGTGGTGTTTTGCGTGTGGATTTAACCCCTTTTCGGCCGCTAGCGGGGGTTAAAACCGCTAGCGGCCAAATACCGCCGTTAAAGCAGCATGAAAAATAGCGCCGTTTTAGCGCTGCCGCCCGCACCGCCCCAGTGTGAAAGGGGCCTAAGGCCCCCTCACACAGACGGACCTTTCAGGTCCGCCTCGGACCTGAACGGATACTCCATAGACCTCTATGGAGGGTCGGATGTCAGTGGTGACATGTCCGCTGACATCTGACCCACTCCAATCCTAAAAAGTGTAACGGAGGAAAAACCTATTTTTCCATCCATGTGCGGATCGGATCGGGTGACGACGGACTCTACGGTCCGTCGTCATCCGATCCCCCATAGAGGAGAGCGGCACTCTGACAGGTCTGTCCCTGCACAGTGTGCAGAGACAGATCTGTCATCTGCCTGCCCAGCGGGGATCGACGGAGCGATCCCCCGCTGAGCACAGCGGGCTCCGTACACGGGGTACAAAGTCCCATCGTGTGTATGAGGCTTAAACACCAGAAATTCAAGTTTTCATATCTTTAAAGGTCACCATACACTGGCCAATCAGTTAGATCTTCCATAAATTAGATTCAGTGCAAGAGCCAGTTTGATTTTGTACAATTAGAAGTAATTCTTACAGTGCATCTTTCTATTATCACTTTAGCCTAATGCTCTCTTTCCACTATTTCAACACCAAAGTTGCGTGATTTACAATGTGCTTTTTCGGCTTGTTTTCCACTATTGCAACTTGTCATGCCACTAGGGACTGAAAAGTTGCATCACAAGTTCTATCCCATGATTTACAATGAGTACCGTTCATATGTGTGCGACTTGCTTACGCACATGCCGTATACACAGCGGGCACACATCTTTATTACAGAAATCCATAGTTGGCATGGAAATTAACCACTTGCTTACTGGGCACTTAAACCCCCTGCTGTCCTGAACAATTTTCAGCGCTGATCCATTTTGAATGACAATTGCGCGGTCATACTTAGCCAAATGTTTTTTTTTTTTTAAGTTCCCACAAATAGAGCATTCTTTGGGTGGTATTTGATCACCTGTGTCATTTTTAAAAATAATTTGGTATATTTTTGCATATTTTGATATTAAATTTTGCAAACAGGTAATTTTTCTCCTTCATTTATGTACGCTGATGAGGCGGCACTGATTGGTTACACTGATAGTCAGCACTGCTTGGGATCACTGGTGGGCATTGATAGGTGGCACTGGAAGGGGGTACTGGTGGCCACAGATGAGGCAAGAATTGCCTCTTCGGGACCAATGTCCCTTGCACCTAAGCTGGTGATAAGCTTTTATTTTTATCCTCATGCTGTCAGCCTGAGTAGAAAAAAGAAACAGATCGGCCCTTACTTCAATCTGTGATCACTAGAGTCTCAGTGACTATGTCCTATGACAGCCTCCCAGAAATTCAGGTCCATGCTGTGGCCGTCGTTTGGCTATAGCACAGACACCAAGTGGTTAATAGAAAAACAGATGCAGATTTCTAGGACTGGCCAAAAATAATGTTTAGTAGAGTCAAAGGCAACTGATGACTTTCTATTAAAGGTCTAAATGGGCCATTAACATGCATCACAATTGAACTTAGGAATGTGTCTTTGCAAAGTTAAACTCATTAAAATCCTTTCTTATTTTTGCTTAGGGATAGACTGCAGAGGGATTATAAGTTTTGGGGATGTCTACACCCCTGATAGGGTGAAGACACCTACCAAATTTTGCCAATTGCGCATTCAAAATTATTTACTTCCTGTCACATAGCCAAACAGGAAGTGAGGGTAAAACCCTACCAATGTATGTCCTTGGGGACACCCAGGTCAATCTAAATAGTTTCTCCATTCGGGAAATTGCACCCTAGCATTTTGCCATGTACATCCAAAATTATTATGTATCTTGGGGTTTATTTACTAAAGGGAAATCCACTTTGCACCACAAGTGCACTTAGAAGTTCAGTTGCTGGGGGGGGGCGTGGCTTGGACTCCACCGAGATGGCGGTGTGACTCCTGAGCTCCAGCATACAGCGGGACGAAACAGCGGCTCACAGCGACTAGAGGCACAGTAAAACCCTCTAATACCGGCGGATTACTCCCCTAACTATCCGGTAACATGCCTAGGAAATGCCAGGCGGAACACCGCCCGAAAAAGCTCACGGACTACTACACACAGCCACAGCGGCCTCATGGACAAGATGGCGCCGACTCCTCTCCATTACAACGCGCGGCTCACAAACACCTACAGGGCTGCGACTCCCAGGCCTACAGACGTGCCTTTGATGTGGAGGACTCCTCACAACCCTCATCACCACTAAATAGAAGTCCGGCCAAGGCACGCTTCAGAATGGATGATTCTGGGACACAGAACTGTGAGGTAAGATCTAATGCAGACTCACAAGAGGACACAAATGACAGCAGCCACCCTAAGCCTATACTGTTAGGCCTCATATCACTAGCCCAACATAGGGCCCCGCTTATTGGACCTTATATCACACCACAAGCTCCCGAAACTTGAGCAGACATGTTCTGCACAAGGGTTAACATAACCCTCCTTTTAAGTTTTAGTTTATTTGGCTCTCTTCTTTTGTTTTGCTTTCCACTTTTCCCTATTTTACAGGAACTATACCCACCATTCTATCCACAAGAATTAATCGATCACCCTTGCCACGATCAAGATACCCACAAACTCAACATGAATGTGCACAAGAAGAACAAAAGAACATTGTCAGAACACATCCAACCTCCAGCTGCTCCTGACTGTGAGTACGTTTATCATCAGACACAAACACACCACTTAAAGTACCAAGATGCCAATTAACATTCTCTCAGTAAACGCCCACGGCTTAAACCATCCAGCTAAGAGAGCATCTTTGTGGAGAGAGGCAGACTCATCTAAGTGTGATGTATTGTGCGTCCAAGAGACCCACTTTTACCAAAAGGCACCACCTAAATGTTCACATAAATCTTTCCAACATTTTTTCTTCTCTAACATGCCAGCAAAAAAAGAGGGGTGATGATTGCGGTTACAATCGCTTTCAATCTAATCTCAGCTACGACGCACACTGCAGGACGCTATCTCATTATAGTCTGCGATATCAACAACACTCGATACACCCTACTCAATGTTTACGTACCTAATAAACGGCAAATTAAATTCTTACATGGGCTTATGAGGAAAGTAAAGAACTTACACCAAGGCTCTCTCATAATGTGCGGGGACTTTAACATTGTTCCGGATCCACAAATGGACTCTACTACAGCCCCTTCTAAAAGAACCTATTCTCTAAACAATTTTTTACGCTCACATGACATATTCGATACTTGGCGTTGTCTACATGCCAGTGAGAGGGATTATTCTTTCTTCTCACATAGGCACTGTACATACTCGAGAATTGACCTGATCCTAACGGACAAGTGGCTATTACAAAAATTGTCCCAAGTCAAAATAGGAACAATAGCATGGTCAGACCACACTCCTATTCTACTTACACTAAAGGATTCTTACCCTACCACCGCCGCTTATATGTGGCGTGCCAACTCCTTCATCATCCAAAATCCTAAAACTAAAAAATTATTGGAAGACCACTTGTCCAGTTATTTTCGGATCAATTCACCATCTACAAATGATGCTTCTCTATTATGGAATGCCCATAAGGCATATATAAGGCTAATATTTATACAGCTAGGAGCTAGGCTCAGGAAGCAACGGCAGCAAAAAATCGCTAATTTACTAAAGGAAATTGATACTTTGGAAGCTCTTAATAAAAATAACCCCACCCCCTCCATAAGCACTAAACTTACTGAATTAAGACATAATCTCAGGATAGTATTAATTCAAACATACGAACAAACAGAAAAAACAATCAAAAATGTCCTTTTATTCTACTAGCAATAAAGCTGGTAAAGCATTGGCAAGGAGGATACAAGGACAACGCTTTAAGACCAAGGTAGCCTACATTATACACCCGAACAAACAGCAAAAAATATATGACCCACAAGGCATCGCAGACGCATTTAGTGACTATTATGGCTCATTATACATCCTGCACAAAGACGATACAACACCGCAACCCACACCAAAAACAATAAATGACTTCCTATCCAACATAGATCTTCCCACACTCACACCATCTCAACTAAAAACACTCAACTTACCATTTTCCCTGACAGAATTATTAAACACTATAAAAACACTCCCGAACAACAAATCACCAGGACCAGATGGTCTAACAGGCGAGTATTATAGGAGCTTCCAATCAATTTTAAGTCCACACCTCATTAAAGTGTATGATAGAGCTGCTGCCTCTGCTTCCTTCCCTCCTGAAATGCTTGAAGCAATTATTGTGACATTACCTAAACCTGGGAAGACACCGGATCAACCCCAAAACTTCCGACCAATTTCATTACTAAACAATGACTTAAAAATCTACGCCAAAATGATAGCACTTAGAATGATAAATATACTCCCTACCTTAATTGACTCAGACCAATCGGGTTTTACAAAAGGCAGGCAGGCATCAGATGCGACTAGACGCCTAATAAATATAATCCACATAGCTAGGAGAACTCGAACGCCTTCTCTGCTTCTAGCTTTGGATGCAGAGAAGGCGTTTGATAGGGTGCATTGGCTATACCTGTCACAAACCCTAGAGAAATTCGGATTCACGGGACATATGCTATCTGCCATCCTGGCCTTGTACACTGTTCCGTCAGCAAGGGTATACACATCAGGCATGTTATCTAGATCCTTCGGGATTTCAAATGGCATGAGGCAGGGATGTCCTTTGTCCCCCCTCATTTTCAATCTACTCATGGAAGCACTAGCAGCCAAAATTAGACAGTCACCCCAAATACAAGGCTTTATGATCAATAAAAGAAAACATGTCATCAGCCTTTTCGCTGATGTTGTGATCCTGATGCTTACTGATCCGGTGTCTTCCTTGGATATAGTATGTTCCCTACTCAGGGACTACGGCAAAGTGTCATACTATAAAGTAAATGATACCAAATCATACATACTAGATGTAGGTGTATCCCACCAAAACAAAATAGAACTACAAGCTAAATACCCATATATATGGAACAATCACATGATTAATTATCTGGGGATTAACCTTACTTCACACCCTGACCAACTGTTTAAAGCAAACTATTTACCACTTGAAGGGAAGGTAAAAGAAGGAACACAAAAACTTAGCAAACATATACTATCATGGTGAGGTAGACTTGCAGCATTTAAGATGCAAATATTACCTCAAATACTGTATATTTTTAGAACAATTCCCATACCAGCACCAAAAACCTTTTTTAAAAACCTACAGCGTATACTAACTACCTTTTTATGGGAGGGTAAAAAAGCACGAAGTTCCTTCTCTAAACTCAGCAAAACAAAAAAAGCAGGAGGAGTGGGAGCTCCAATTCTTGTGGATTACCACATGGCGGCAGTATTAGCACAGATCAAAGGGTGGTTTCCTAACCATGCAACACCACTTTGGGGAAATCTAGAACAATCTCAAATACCAGGGGGGAACCTATACAACTTCATTCTGGCCTCACCTTTCCAAGTCCAAAAACATAACTATTTATCCCCCACAATACTAGCGACACAAGCTTACTGGAAAAATTTAGTAGCAATCAATCCTATACCATCACCCATTATTCATCTTGATATACCTATCGAGGTAATAGCAATAACAGTCCCTATCTTATGCTTAGCCAAGTGGTCATCTACAGGAATAAAATGGCTATCTAACCTATTCAAAGATGATAAATTAAAATCTTTCATACAACTGCAATCAGAATTTGGCCTTCCGGCCTCTGAACAATTTAACTACATACGAGTATCCTCATTTCTCAGGAGTAACAAATCCCCACAATGCAAGTTATTTTGGAAAATACATATTTATCTTACCTCCACAGTGAATCGCAAGGGAGGGATCTCACTATTCTACAATTTTTTAGGTAACAAATCTGTTCTAGAGAAATCTAACCCTATGATAGCATGGGAAAGAGACCTAGAAACATCATATACTGAAAACCAGTGACACAAAGCACTACAATACATATACTCAGCCACCAAAAGTACAAACCTATGGGAGCTATCCCATAAAATTACACAAAGATGGTACTTAACGCCATACAGAATGGCAAAATTTGACCCCTCAACACCTTTATGCTGGAGGAATTGCACACAACCAGGAACCCTGTTCCACATACTGTGGACATGTGGGAAATTAGCAGTATTTTGGCCCAAAGTATTCACAATTTTTCAGCAAGTCACAGGATCAACCATCCAGCTTTCACCAGAATTGGCCATTTTAAACCTAGGCATCGACAATATTCCCTACCTACTCAGATCATTTACCACACACCTATTCCTAGCAGACAAGTTGGTCATACTTAGACTCTGGAGATCCCCAAATCTCCCGGACACTGCAGATGTCGTTCGCACACTCACAACTCACTTTACCTATGAAAGTATGCTAGCCTATAGAGAAGGGAAATACACAGAATTCCTTAAACAATGGGAACCATGGATAGAATGGTATAAAACCTATAATAAAAATACAAAACAACAAATTTTAAGTGGACACAAGATGGGAAAATAAAATCATAAATAATAAAATTTACATAAGTAAAAATCAACAAATAACTCCAACCTCAGGAAATTAGTTCCTACTCCCCTTTTCCCCCTCCTTTTTTATTCTTCTTTTTATTTTACTCTTACAATACCCCATTTCCAAGTTAAATCTCCTAACAGTTTGTTTCTCATTACATAAGAAGATGGAAGTACATACTTCTGGAAATATACACTTGCTTTACAAAAAAGAAATGGTAGAAGAAATATAACGGGCGATTCCTTACTCCCGATCGCAGTTAGTTCCCATAGGGGCGATCGGGATGGGGGTTTGGACCAAAGGTTAAGACGAATGATAAGTGTTGTTATAAATAACGTTTTATAGAACAGTTATATGTACAAGATTGATAAAAAAACGGACAAAGTTTCTCCCTATTTTTTTTCTTTTCATTGAAATATGTACTTGTAATGTACTAACTTTTAATTGCTTTTCATCTTCTGTAATATTGAAAAAATGAATAAAAATTATTGTTAAAAAAAAAAAAAAAAGAAGTTCAGTTGCTGAAGATCCGAGGGGGACATGCAAGGAAAAGAAAAAAACAGCATCTTTGCCTCTACACGATTGGATGATAAAATCACCAGTGCTACCCTTCTGATTTTCATCAACTACACTTGTATTGCAGAAAGGATTTGCCTTTAATAAACCCCAAAATACCTAATAATTTGGGGTGTACACAACAAAGTGCTAGAGTGCAATTTGCATAATGGGGGCACTAGTTAGATTGACCTGTGTGTATCCAAGGAAAAATTAGGGTTTTACTCTCACTTCCTGTTTGGCTATGACAGGAAGTAAAGCCAATTTTAAGAAAAGGGACAAAGCCCAACCTTTAAAATAAAAAATAAATAAAAATCTTGATTTCCCTCAAATGTCCACAATTGGAAAAGGATTGGCTTCAGCTTGATTTTAGTTCAGTGCTCTAAATCAGTGCTTCTCAACCCTGTCCTCAAGTACCCCCCAACACTACATGTTTGCAAGTTTTCCTTCATCTTGCACAGATGCTTTAACCACTTGACCACTGGGCACTTAATCCCCCTTCCTAACCAGACCAATTTTCAGCTTTCGGTGCTCTCACATTTTGAATGACAATTACTCAGTCATGCAACACTGTACCCATATGAATTTTTTGTCCTTTTTTTCACACAAATAGAGCTTTCTTTTGGTGGTATTTAATCACCGTTGGGTTTTTTATTTTTTGCGCTATAAAAGAAAAAAGACTGAAAATTCGGTAAAAAAAATGAAATTTTCTTTGTTTCTGTTATAAAATTTAGCAAGTTTAGTAATTTTTCTTCGTAAATTTTGGCCACAATTTATACTGCTACATATCTTTGGTAAAAATAAGTACAAATCGGTGTAAATTATTTGGTCTTTGTGAAAGTTATAGAGTCCAAAAGCTATGGTGCCAATATCTGAAAATTGATCACACCTAAATTACTGACGGCCTATCTATATTCTTGAGACCCTAACATGCCAGAAAAGTACAAATACCCCCCAAATGACCCCTTTTTGGAAAGAAGACATTCCAAGGTATTTAGTAAGAGGCATGGTGAGTTTTTTGAAGTTGTCATTTTTTCCCACGATTCTTTGCAAAATCAAGATTTTTTTTTTCTTTTTTTTTTTTTCCACAAAAATGTCATATTAGCAGGTTATTTCTAACACACAGCATATGCATACCACAAATTACACCCCAAAACACATTCTGCTATTACTCCTGAGTATGGCGATACCACATGTGTGAGACTTTTACACAGCGTGGCCACATACAGAGGCCCAACATGCACGGAGCACCTACAGGCGTTCTGGAGGACCCAGGCCAATTCTGACATCCCTCTCCTACATGTAAAAATCATCATTTATTTGCTAGAAAATTACATAGAACCCCAAAATATTATATATGTTTTTTTTTAGCAAAGACCCTAGAGAATACAATGGCGGTTGTTGCAACTTTTTATCTTGCACGGTATTTGTGCAGCAATTTTTTGAACGCTTTTTTTTGGGAAAAAAAAACAGTTTGGTGCTTTAAAAAAAACAAAAACATTAAAGTTGCATAATGTGAAAGATGAAGTTACACCGAGTAAATAGATACCCAACATGTCACCCTTCAAAATCACACACGCTCGTGGAATGGCGCCAAACTTCGCTACTTAAAAATCCCCATAGGCGACGCTTTAACATTTTTTACTGGTTACTAGGGATGAGCCGAACACCCCCCTGTTCGGTTCGCACCAGAACATGCGAACAGGAAAAAAGTTTGTTCGAACACGGGAACACCGTTAAAGTCTATGGGACACGAACATGAATAATCAAAAGTGCTAATTTTAAAGGCTTATATGCAAGTTATTGTCATAAAAAGTGTTTGGGGACCTGGGTCCTGCCCCAGGGGACATGGATCAATGCAAAAAAAAGTTTTAAAAACGGCCGTTTTTTCAGGAGCAGTGATTTTAATAATGCTTAAAGTCAAACAATAAAAGTGTAATATCCCTTTAAATTTCATACCTGGGGGGTGTCTATAGTATGCCTGTAAAGGGGCGCATGTTTCCTGTGTTTAAAACAGTCTGACAGCAAAATGACATTTTGAAGGAAAAAACACATTTAAAACTACCCGCGGCTATTGCATTGCCGACAATACACATAGAAGTTCATTGATAAAAATGGCATGGGAATTCCCCAAAGGGGAACCCCGAACCAAAATTTAAAAAAAAAATGACGTGGGCTTCCCCCTAAATTCCATACCAGACCCTTCAGGTCTGGTATGGATTTTAAGGGGAACCCCGCGCCAAAAAAAAAAAAAACGGCGTGGGGTCCCCCCAAAAATCCATACCAGACCCTTATCCGAGCACGCAACCTGGCAGGCTGCAGGAAAAGAGGGGGGACGAGAGTGCGCCCCCCCTCCTGAACCGTACCAGGCCACATGCCCTCAACATTGGGAGGGTGCTTTGGGGTAGCCCCCCAAAACACCTTGTCCCCATGTTGATGAGGACAAGGGCCTCATCCCCACAACCCTGGCCGTTGGTTGTGGGGGTCTGCGGGCGGGGGGCTTATCGGAATCTGGAAGCCCCCTTTAACAAGGGGACCCCCAGATCCCGGCCCCCCCCTGTGTGAAATGGTAAGGGGGTACTTACCCCTACCATTTCACTAAAAAACTGTCAAAACTGTTAAAAATGACAAGAGACAGTTTTTGACAATTCCTTTATTTAAATGCTTCTTCTATCTTTCTTCATCTTCTTCTTCTGGTTCTTCTGGCTCTTCTGGTTCTTCCTCCGGCGTTATCGTCCAGCATCTCCTCTGCGGCGTCTTCTATCTTCTTCTCCTCGGGCCGCTCCGCACCCATGGCATGGGGGGGAGGCTACCTCTCTTCTCTTCATCTTCATCTCTTCTTCCTTCTTCTCTTCTTCTCTTCTTCATTTTCTTCTCCGGGCCGCTCCGCATCCATGCTGGCATGGAGGGAGGCTCCCGCTGTGTGACGGCGTGTCTTCGTCTGACGGTTCTTAAATAATGGGGGGCGGGGCCACCCGGTGACCCCACCCCCCTCTGACGCACAGTGACTTGACGGGACTTCCCTGTGACGTCACGGGGAATGCCACAGGGACCCCGCCCCCCGTTATTTAAGAACCGTCAGACGAAGACACGCCGTCACACAGTGGGAGCCTCCCTCCATGCCAGCATGGATGCGGAGCAGCCCGGAGAAGAAAATGAAGAATAGAAGAAGAGAAGGAGGAAGAAGGAAGAAGAGATGAAGAAGAAGATGAAGAGAAGAGCGGGAGCCTCCCCCCATGCCATGGGTGCGGAGCGGCCCGAGGAGAACAAGATAGAAGACGCCGCAGAGGAGATGCTGGACGAGAACGCCGGAGGAAGAACCAGAAGAGCCAGAAGAACCAGAAGAAGAAGATGAAGGAAGATAGAAGAAGCATTTAAATAAAGGAATTGTCAAAAACTGTCTCTTGTCATTTTTAACATTTTTGACAGTTTTTTAGTGAAATGGTAGGGGTAAGTACCCCCTTACAATTTCACATAGGGGGGGTGGGATCTGGGGGTCCCCTTGTTAAAGGGGGCTTCCAGATTCCGATAAGCCCCCCGCCCGCAGACCCCCACAACCACCGGCCAGGGTTGTGGGGAAGAGGCCCTTGTCCTCATCAACATGGTATTTTGGGGGGCTACCCCAAAGCACCCTCCCAATGTTGAGGGCATGTGGCCTGGTACGGTTCAGGAGGGGGGGGGGCGCACTCTCGTCCCCCCCTCTTTTCCTGCGGCCTGCCAGGTTGCGTGCTCGGATAAGGGTCTGGTATGGATTTTTGGGGGGACCCCACGCCGTTTTTTTTTTTTGGCGCGGGGTTCCCCTTAAAATCCATACCAGACCTGAAGGGTCTGGTATGGAATTTAGGGGGAACCCCACGTCATTTTTTTAAAAAATTTTGGCCGGGGTTCCCCTTAATATCCATACCAGACCTGATGGGCCTTGTATGGAATTTAGGGGGACTCCCACGTAATTTTTTTTTTTTAATTTTGGTTCGGGGTTGCCCTGTGGGGAATTCCCATGCCGTTTTTATCAATGAACTTCTATGCGTATTGTCGGCAATGCCATAGCCGCGGGTAGTTTTAAATGTGTTTTTTCCTTCGAAATGTCATTTTGCTGTCAGACTGTTCTAAACACAGGAAACATGCACCCCTTTACAGGCATACTATAGACACCCCCCAGGTACAAAATTTAAAGGGATATTACACTTTTATTGTTTGACTTTAAGCATTATTAAAATCACTGCTCCTGAAAAAACGGCCGTTTTTAAAACTTTTTTTTGCATTGATCCATGTCCCCTGGGGCAGGACCCAGGTCCCCAAACACTTTTTATGACAATAACTTGCATATAAGCCTTTAAAATTAGCACTTTTGATTTCTCCCATAGACTTTTAAAGGGTGTTCCGCGGCATTCGAACTTGCGAACAGCCAATGTTCGAGTCGAACATGAGTTCGACTCGAACTCGAAGCTCATCCCTACTGGTTACATGTTTTGAGTTACAGAGGAGGTCTAGGGCCAAAATGATTTCTCTCGCTCTAATGTTCCCACCAATACCTCACATGTGTGGTTTGAACACCGTTTTCATATGTGGGCGGGACTTACGTGTGCATTCGCTTCTGCATGCGAGCACACGGACAGGGGCGCTTTAAAAAAAAAAAAAAATTATTGTTCATTTTACTTTATTTATTTTAGTTTGACACTTTTTTCCAAAAAAAACATTTTTTGATCACTTTTATTCCTATTACAAGGAATGTAAACATCCCTTGTAATAGGAATATGGCATGACAGGTCCTCTTTACAGTGAGATATGGGGTCAATAAGACCTCACATCTCACCTCTAGGCTGGGAAGCCTGAAATAAAAAAAAAAAAAAACGATTCTGGCTTTCATCGTAGTGGTGAGACGGTAGAAGCACCGGAGGGCGGCGGGAGGGGGGGACGTCCCCTCTCGCCTCCCATAAGAACGATCAAGCAGTGGAACAGCCGCTATGATCATTCCTATGGTGTAGGGAATCGCCGGCTGAAAAATCTGATATCTGAATGATCCCTCCAGCTGCAGGCATCATTCAGATATCCCCGCACAAAGTCAAGGACGTCGTATGATGGCCGGCGGGCGGGAAGTGGTTAAAACACATTCTTTTTAACACAAAGTTGTCCATTTATACAATATTTCTAACACATAGCATGTACACACCAAAAATGACACCCCAAAATAGATTCACCTACTCCTCCTGAGTACGGCGATACCCCATGTGCGAGACTTCCACAGCCTGGCCACATACAGAGGCCGAGTATAGCTGAATATGGCCGAGCATGGCTGCGCATGGCTGGGTATGGCTGGGTATTGCAGAGTATGACAGAGTATTGCGGGGTGTTGCAGAGTATTGCGGGGTGTTGCAGAATATTGCAGGGTGTTGCAGAGTAGTACAGAGTATTGCGGGGTGTTGCGGAGTAGTGCAGTCTATTGCAGGGTATTGAAGAGTATTGTGGGGTGTTGCGGAGTATTGTGGGGTGTTGCGGAGTATTGTGGGGTATTGCAGAGTATTGTGGGGTGTTGCAGAGTATTGTGGTGTGTTGCAGAGTAGTGCAGAGTAGTGTGGGGTATTGCGGGGTATTGTGGGGTGTTGCGGAGTATTGTGGGGTATTGTGGGGTGTTGCAGAGTAGTGCAGAGTATTGTGGGGTATTGCGGGGTATTGTGGGGTGTTGCAGAGTAGTGTGGGGTATTGTGGGGTGTTGCAGAGTAGTGCGGGGTATTGTGGGGGGTTGCAGAGTAGTGCGGGGTATTGTGGGGTGTTGCAGAGTAGTGCGGGGTATTGTGGGGTGTTGCAGAGTAGTGCAGAGTATTGTGGGGTATTGCGGAGTATTGTGGGGTATTGCAGAGTAGTGCGGGGTATTGTGGGGTGTTGCAGAGTAGTGCGGGGTATTGTGGGGTGTTGCAGAGTATTGTGGGGTATTGCAGAGCATTGTGGGGTATTGTGGGGTGTTGCAGAGTAGGGATGAGCTTCGTGTTCGAGTCGAACCCATGTTCGACTCGAACATCGGCTGTTCGACCGTCCGTCGAATTGCGAACGTTATGGGCCGTTCGCGCCAAATTCGTGTGGCGCGTCACGGCCCATAATTCACTGCGGCATCGCAGTGCATTGCTGGCTGATGATTGGCCAAGCATGCACTATGACCCGCATGCTTGGCCAATCACAGCGCCGTCAGTAGAGAGAGCTGTAATTGGCCAAAGCCAGGGTGGCTTTGGCCAATTATGGCTCAGGGGATTTAGTACACGCCCCACACTATATAAGGCCGCCTGCACGGCGGCCCTGTGTAGTGTGTTCCGGTGTGCTGATAGAGAGAGAGACAGACAGTGTCATTTGATTTGAGTTAGCTAGATTAGGCTAGATCTGTTCCTGCTATTTACATTTAGTGCAGTGCGTCCTGCTCACAGTGTTCAGCTAGATCCGTTCCTGCTATTTACATTTAGTGCAGTCAGTGCGTCCTGCTCACAGTGTTCAGCTAGATCCGTTCCTGCTATTTACATTTAGTGCAGTCAGTGCGTCCTGCTCACAGTGTTCAGCTAGATCTGTTCCTGCTATTTACATTTAGTGCAGTCAGTGCGTCCTGCTCACAGTGTTCAGCTAGATCTGTTCCTGCTATTTACATTTAGTGCAGTGCGTCCTGCTCACAGTGTTCAGCTAGATCCGTTCCTGCTATTTACATTTAGTGCAGTGCGTCCTGCTCACAGTGTTCAGCTAGATCCGTTCCTGCTATTTACATTTAGTGCAGTGCGTCCTGCTCACAGTGTTCAGCTAGATCCGTTCCTGCTATTTACATTTAGTGCAGTGCGTCCTGCTCACAGTGTTCAGCTAGATCTGTTCCTGCTATTTACATTTAGTGCAGTGCGTCCTGCTCACAGTGTTCAGCTAGATCTGTTCCTGCTATTTACATTTAGTGCAGTCAGTGCGTCCTGCTCACAGTGTTCAGCTAGATCCGTTCCTGCTATTTACATTTAGTGCAGTGCGTCCTGCTCACAGTGTTCAGCTAGATCTGTTCCTGCTATTTACATTTAGTGCAGTGCGTCCTGCTCACAGTGTTCAGCTAGATCCGTTCCTGCTATTTACATTTAGTGCAGTGCGTCCTGCTCACAGTGTTCAGCTAGATCTGTTCCTGCTATTTACATTTAGTGCAGTCAGTGCGTCCTGCTCACAGTGTTCAGCTAGATCTGTTCCTGCTATTTACATTTAGTGCAGTCAGTGCGTCCTGCTCACAGTGTTCAGCTAGATCCGTTCCTGCTATTTACATTTAGTGCAGTCAGTGCGTCCTGCTCACAGTGTTCAGCTAGATCCGTTCCTGCTATTTACATTTAGTGCAGTGCGTCCTGCTCACAGTGTTCAGCTAGATCTGTTCCTGCTATTTACATTTAGTGCAGTCAGTTCGTCCTGCTCACAGTGTTCAGCTAGATCCGTTCCTGCTATTTACATTTAGTGCAATGCGTCCTGCTCACAGTGTTCAGCTAGATCTGTTCCTGCTATTTACATTTAGTGCAGTGCGTCCTGCTCACAGTGTTCAGCTAGATCCGTTCCTGCTATTTACATTTAGTGCAGTCAGTGCGTCCTGCTCACAGTGTTCAGCTAGATCCGTTCCTGCTATTTACATTTAGTGCAGTCAGTGCGTCCTGCTCACAGTGTTCAGCTAGATCCGTTCCTGCTATTTACATTTAGTGCAGTGCGTCCTGCTCACAGTGTTCAGCTAGATCCGTTCCTGCTATTTACATTTAGTGCAGTGCGTCCTGCTCACAGTGTTCAGCTAGATCCGTTCCTGCTATTTACATTTAGTGCAGTGCGTCCTGCTCACAGTGTTCAGCTAGATCTGTTCCTGCTATTTACATTTAGTGCAGTGCGTCCTGCTCACAGTGTTCAGCTAGATCCGTTCCTGCTATTTACATTTAGTGCAGTCAGTGCGTCCTGCTCACAGTGTTCAGCTAGATCCGTTCCTGCTATTTACATTTAGTGCAGTCAGTGCGTCCTGCTCACAGTGTTCAGCTAGATCCGTTCCTGCTATTTACATTTAGTGCAGTGCGTCCTGCTCACAGTGTTCAGCTAGATCCGTTCCTGCTATTTACATTTAGTGCAGTGCGTCCTGCTCACAGTGTTCAGCTAGATCCGTTCCTGCTATTTACATTTAGTGCAGTGCGTCCTGCTCACAGTGTTCAGCTAGATCTGTTCCTGCTATTTACATTTAGTGCAGTGCATCCTGCTCACAGTGTTCAGCTAGATCTGTTCCTGCTATTTACATTTAGTGCAGTCAGTGCGTCCTGCTCACAGTGTTCAGCTAGATCCGTTCCTGCTATTTACATTTAGTGCAGTGCGTCCTGCTCACAGTGTTCAGCTAGATCTGTTCCTGCTATTTACATTTAGTGCAGTGCGTCCTGCTCACAGTGTTCAGCTAGATCCGTTCCTGCTATTTACATTTAGTGCAGTCAGTGCGTCCTGCTCACAGTGTTCAGCTAGATCCGTTCCTGCTATTTACATTTAGTGCAGTGCGTCCTGCTCACAGTGTTCAGCTAGATCCGTTCCTGTTATCTTCCTACTGACAGGCAGGCTTGTCTGGTTACAGTATATAAAGCTACCTGAAGAAAATTACAGGTGTTCTATCCCAGCTTAGTGCAGCTACAGGCCATTAGTATGTCTGGAAGGCCAAGAAGGAGAGGCAGACAGTCACAAGCCAATAAGAGAGGGCAAGCAGGCTCTGTGTCTAGTGCTGGTCGTGGAGACGGTGCATCCTCATCAGCCCGTGGCCATGGGACACGCTTGGCCTTTTTTTCGGCAGCTGGCCGTGTTGAGCCGCAACATGCAGAAAACTTGGTCGAGTGGATGACCAAGCCGTCCTCATCCTCCTCATCCTCTCTCACCCATGCCCAGGGTGCTTTGTCTGGCAAAGCAGCGGCCTCTTCCCTCAGCTCAATGTCATCAGTGACTCCTTCCCTAGCTCCACCATGTCCTCATGAGGATTCCCTCGAACTGTTTGACCACAGTGTTGGGTACATGCTCCAGGAGGATGCCCAGCGTTTGGAAGGCTCTGATGATGATACTGAGCTCGATGAAGGCAGTAACATGAGCACGGACAGAGGGGGTGCCCAAGAAGGACAGCAATCTGGCAGTCATGCTCCCCCTGCTGCAGCATACTGCCAGGTTTGCTCCAGTGATGAGGAGGGAGGGGATGATGAGGTCACTGACTCAACGTGGGTGCCTGATAGGAGAGAGGAGGAGGAGGAGGAGGAGGAGGCGGCACATCACCAACGAGGCAGGATGCCCTCCAGGGGCCAGCCTAAGGGCAGCACATTGACTGCATCACACCCCAAAGCTCCACATGTGCAGGGCGCTGCAGTCTCTGCGCGTTATTCAAAAAGTTCTTTGGTGTGGGCCTTTTTTGAGACGAGTGCATCAGATCGCACCGCTGCTATTTGCAACATATGTCTCAAGCGTATCTCGCGTGGCCAAAACATCTCCCGCTTGGGTACCACATGCTTGACCAGACATATGTTGACCTGCCATGCAGTTCGTTGGCAAGCATATCTAAAAGACCCACACCAAAGAACAAAGAGGATCTCTCCTTGCTCCTCATCAGCTGAGATTTCCAACCCCACTAGACCTTCAGTCCTCTCTGAGACCTGCAGTGAGAGGAATGAAGGTGTAGAATTAGGTGTGTCACAGCCAAGTACTTGTGGGCAATCTGCTTTTGGTACACCGACGCCAGATTGTACCAGGCAAATTTCCCTGCCCCAGCTGCTGCACCGCCGAAAGAAGTTTGCTCCCAGCCATCCACATGCCCAGCGGTTGAATGCTAGCTTGGCAAAATTGCTAGCACTTCAACTGCTGCCTTTTCAGTTGGTAGACTCTGCCCCCTTCCGTGAGTTTGTGGAATGTGCGGTTCCTCAGTGGCAGGTACCCAAACGCCACTTTTTCTCACGGAAGGCGATTCCAGCTCTCTACCGGCATGTGGAAGGCAATGTCCATGCCTCGCTGGACAGGGCGGTCAGCGGTAAGGTGCATATTACCGCTGACTCATGGTCCAGCAGGCATGGACAGGGACGTTACTTAAGTTTCACGGCGCATTGGGTGACTCTGCTGGCAGCTGGGAAGGATGCAGGACAAGGTGCAGTAGTGTTGGAGGTTGTTCCGCCACCACGCCTCCAAAATGCTGATTGTGACACACCTCTCTCCTCCACCCCCTCCTCTTCTTCTTCCTCCATGGCCTCTTCCTCGGAACCAGCGGTGCTCCGTAGGCGTTCAAGGGGCTACGCAAGTACGCAGGCCAAAAGATGCCATGCGGTGCTTGAGCTGGTGTGCTTGGGGGACAGGAGCCACACTGGGGCAGAGGTTCTGTCAGCTCTGCAGGGGCAGGTTCAGAGGTGGTTGACGCCACGCCAACTTAAGGCAGGAATGGTGGTTTGCGACAATGGCACCAACCTCCTCTCTGCCCTCCGACAGGGACAACTGACCCATGTGCCCTGTTTGGCTCACGTCCTTAACTTGGTGGTGCAGCGGTTCTTGGGCAGGTACCCGGGCTTACAGGATGTCCTGAGGCAGGCCAGGAAAGTCTGTGTGCATTTCCGCCGGTCATATAATGCCAGTGCTCGGCTGACGGACCTCCAAAAGGAGTTTAACCTGCCCAAGAACCGCCTAATCTGTGACATGCCCACCAGGTGGAACTCGACATTGGCCATGCTGCAGCGGCTGCACACGCAGCAGAGGGCCATCAATGAGTACCTGTGCGACTATGGCACCAGGACAGGGTCAGGGGACCTTGGTTTTTTTTCCCCACGCCAGTGGGCCATGATCAGGGATGCATGCACTGTCCTGTCACCATTCGAGGAGGCCACGAGGATGGTGAGCACTGACAGTGCATGCATCAGTGACACTGTCCCCCTTGTCCACCTGTTGGAGCACACGCTGCGTGGAATAATGGACAGGGCACTTGAGGCAGAACAGAGGCAGGAAGAGGAGGACTTCCTTAGCTCTCAAGGCCCCCTTTATCCAGACAGTGTTCCTGCGTGCCCGCCGATCACACAGGAAGAGGACGAGGAGGAGGAGGAGGAGGAGGAGGAAGATTGTGTCAGTATGGAGGTGGAGCCTGGCACTCAGCATCAGCAGTCTTTAAGGGATCAGTCCCAAGGAACACATGGACTTGTACGTGGCTGGGAGGAGGTGGCTGCGGACGTTGTTGTCCTTAGTGACCCAGAGGACTCCGGACCGAATGCCTCAGCAAACCTACGCTGCATGGCCTCCCTGATCCTGCAAAGCCTGCGTAAGGATCCTCGTATTCGTGGTATCAAGGAGAAGGACCAATACTGGCTGGCAACCCTCCTTGATCCACGTTACAAGGGTAAGGTTGCGGACCTTATCTTGCCATCGCAGAGGGAGCAGAGGATGAAACATCTTCGGGAGGCCTTGCAGAAAGGTCTGTGCAACGCGTTCCCAGAGACTGGGAGGTTACAAACTCCTGTTTCTGGACAACGTGTTGCTGAGGCTTCGGTCAGTCAAAGAAGGAGCGGTGGAGAAGGTGGCCGTCTGACCGATGCGTTCAGACAATTTTTTGGTCCGCAGCCCCAAGGTATGATCGGTTCCAGCAACCATCGCCAGCGTCTGTTTTACATGGTGCAGGAATACCTAGGGGCAAGATCAGACTTGGACACCTTTCCCACCGAAAATCCTCTGGGTTACTGGGTCTTGAGGATGGATCACTGGCCAGAGCTTGCACAGTATGCAATTGAGCTACTGGCCTGTCCTGCATCCAGCGTTCTTTCGGAACGCACATTCAGTGCTGCTGGAGGCGTGGTAACCGATCACAGGGTGCGTCTGTCCACTGACTCGGTCGATCGGCTGACCTTCATAAAAATGAATCAGTCTTGGATCACCACCAGCTACCAAGCACCTGATGCTGATGTAACTGAATAATTTTTTTCAGATCCCTTCAAAGACTGCCTATGCTGATGCTGAGTGACTATCCCTGAGTAATTATCCTCTTCCTCCTCAATCATCACGCTGATAGCTTGTAAGAACATTTTTGGTTCTGGGCGCCACCACCAGTGCCTAAGGCACAATTTTTCAGCCCCTGTATAACAGGGGCGTGTAATTACAATTTTTGATGTAATACTTTGCAGCAGGGCTCGTTCCTGCATTCCAACTAGAGTGTCTGTGAGGGGTTGCAGTGTTGTGGCACCAGCACCAGTGCCTAAGGCCCAATTTTTCTGCCCCTGTCTAACAGGGGCGTGTAATTACAATTTTTGATGCAATACTTTGCAGCAGGGCTCGTTCCTGCGTTCCAACTAGAGTGTCTGTGAGGGGTTGCAGTGTTGTGGCACCAGCACCAGTGCCTAAGGCCCAATTTTTCTGCCCCTGTCTAACAGGGGCGTGTAATTACAATTTTTGATGCAATACTTTGCAGCAGGGCTCGTTCCTGCGTTCCAACTAGAGTGTCTGTGAGGGGTTGCAGTGTTGTGGCACCAGCACCAGTGCCTAAGGCCCAATTTTTCTGCCCCTGTCTAACAGGGGCGTGTAATTACAATTTTTGATGCAATACTTTGCAGCAGGGCTCGTTCCTGCGTTCCAACTAGAGTGTCTGTGAGGGGTTGCAGTGTTGTGGCACCAGCACCAGTGCCTAAGGCCTAATTTTTCAGCTCCTGTTCAACAGGGGCATGTAATTACAATTCTTGATCTAATATTTCACAGCAGGGCCCTGTGAGGGCTTACAGTGTTTTGGCCACAGCAACACCTAAGGCCCAAATTTCTGCTGAGTATATAGGGCAGGACCCTACTTTCAAACATCTAACTTACAAACGACTCCTACTTGCAAACGGAAGGAGACAACAGGAAGTGAGATGAAATCTACCCCTAGGAAGGGAAATTCTCTCATGTAAGAGTTAATATGGGAAAACAATTTCTCCTTTCCACTGATGCTTTCCAATCCTTGTTCCACAAAAAAACCCAAATTTTCAAAAAACATTTTTCATTGGGACAAAAAAGTGAGGTGAAATCTTCTGAAGAGGAGGAAAGACGCAAAACAAATGTCACAGGGGTGATAACCCTTCCCTATGTTTTCCAAAAAGCTTAGAAAAGATTTTTTGGCTGGAGCTAAACACGTTAAAAATGTTCAAAATTACAAACAGATTCTACTTAACAACAAACCTACAGTCCCTGTCTTGTTTGCACCGCCTGTATACTGCTGTTCAGAGTATATAGGGACCTTTCCTTATTTTAATTTGGGTGCGGGGTTCCCCTTAATATCCATACAAGACCCAAAGGGCCTGGTAATGGACTGGGGGGTACCCATGCCGTTTGTCTCACTGATTTTCATCCATATTGCCAGGACCCGACATGACATTAAACCCGCAAGCAGTTTTAAATGAGATTTTTTCCTTTAAAAATGACATTTGGTGCAGGGACTGTTCTAAACATGGGAAACACGCGTCACTTTACAGGCATACTATAGACACCCCCCAGGTACGATATTTAAAGGAATATTTCACTTTTTTTTTTTTACTTTAAGCATTATTAAAATCACTGCTCCCGAAAAAACGGCCGTTTTTAAAAGTTTTTTTTGCATTGATACATGTCCCCTGGGGTAGGACCCGGGTCCCCAAACCCTTTTTAGGACAATACCATGCAAATTAGCCTTTAAAATGAGCACTTTTGATTTCGAACGTTCGAGTCCCATAGACGTCAATGGGGTTCTAACGTTCGTGCGAACTTGCGGTCCGTTCGCGGGTTCTGGTGCGAACCGAACCGGGGGGTGTTCGGCTCATCCCTATTGCAGAGTAGTGCGGGGTATTGTGGGGTGTTGCAGAGTAGTGCGGGGTATTGTGGAGTGTTGCAGAGTAGTGCGGAGTAGTGCAGAATATTGCAGAGCATTGTGGGGTATTGCGGAGTAGTGCCGAGTAGTGCAGAGTATTGTGGGGTATTTTAGTATGGAGGGATGGCTGAGCATGGAGGGATGGATGGCTGGATGTGACTGTATTTGTCACAGAGCAGCGTTGTGGGCACTACAGATGCAGCCCACAACGCTGCTACCATTCGATCCCTCCCCCGCTCCTCCCCCTCTGTACCGATCGGTGCACAGAGGGGAGGGAGGAACCGGCGTCATGTCATTTGACGGAGCGACCACATGGTAAACGGCCGCGATTAGCGGCCGTTCACCGTGATGCGCCGGGTCCTCTGGACCCGGCGGTCACGGAAGTTCTCGGGTGCGCGCCCCAGGGGGCGCGCGAGAGCAGTATTCTGGGAGGACGTCCATGGACACCCTCCCAGGATAAGCCGACCGCGCTGTGGCCATCTTTCGGCTATGGCCCGGTCAGCATGTGGTTAAAACAAAGTCAATGGCTTTGTATTTTGGAGAAGATAAAATTTCCTAAACATGTCCTGTCATGGGGGTACTTGAGGACTGAGGCTGAAAACCACTGCTCAAAAAGAAAATTGAATACTTACCACTCTGAAATGTTACTTTCCTGGTCACTATCCATGGCAGCATATGCACAATCCATGCATGTGCCATCATGAAGGCACCAGGAAAGTAACTTAGAACTAAAAAAAAAAATAAAAAAAAAAAAAAAAAAAAAAAATGAAAAAAGGGATTTGTCTAAGACATGCCAATCAGCCTAGTTAAGCTGCAGCTGGGAAATCCGATGCATGAAAACACACACAAAGAATTTGAAACAATTTTATTGGTCCAAAAAAAAAGAAAAAAAACCACAGGACTTGGAAAAGAAGCAAGGAAAGCAAAATACACACATGTATGTTAATTTGAGACACTAACAGAATAGGTTGGACCCTTTTGCAGTGTAAATAAATAGGAGTTAAAAGGAGTGCACCCACAAATGGACATTTATTAAGGATTAAAACAACATTAGGCACAACATCTTGAGAAAGAATTTTAAAAATAAGGCAGCACAGACAGTTAAATCAAAGTGAACAACGTAAAAATAAAAATTGCCAACATAAAAAAAGATTTCATGATAAAATAACCACCACCCAAAAAAAAAAAACAGCAAACCAAAGTAACAAATAAATTGCATAAAAACACATCTGTTTTGCAACAACATAACAAACAAAATACAAATAGAAAATACATGTTAGAAACTCGATAAGGACACCCAAATGTACTCTCTTGCCGGCCCCCACACACAATCTTGGCTCTTTTCAGGGCAAAGTAAAAATTGCTATCTGCAAGCTTTATATAACATAGGTTTGTGTGCTAATGAGGCAATTGCAAACACATGGACAGTCCATTAAACACACAAAATGCAAGTTCACCCAATGTAGATAGAACTTCAAAGTGGGTACACCTGTTAAGGATGTCCTTAAATTACTAACCCAAAAAACACACTCTGAGCATGCCCAGAAACATCCAAGTGCTGTTCACACACAAAAAGCACCACCAAAAAAAAACAAAGTCCCTGAGCATGCTCAGAACAACCCAAATGCAGCTAACACAACATAAGCCACCCCACTGTCCAAAATTAAGCACATCATCCAGCATGCACCAAAATGATAGATGGGACAAAACACCCCCCAGTCCAGGGAGCAACTATAGAGCCTAACATGTGCAAAAGTTATACAACAAATACCATTGCAGTCTACTGGAACGGACTTGGCAATTTTACTAGTCCCCACTTGGCTGGCTTATCTTCTAGTTATTGGCCTTAAAATGAGTATGGGGCCCAGGTCCCACCCAAAGGCTCCTTTCACACTTATACGACTTCAAAGTCGCACGATTTTACCGCGATTTCGCGGCCGCGATTTTGCCGCGATTTTACCGCGATCTGCCGCGATTTTACAGCGATTTGGGAGCAGTACTACTTTGCCACGTTTTTGGCATTAACAAATGAAAACATACAGTAGTTGGTATGAATCATAAGGGGGAACTCCACGGCAAGTTTTAAATAAAAAAAACTGGCGTGGGTTCCCCCCCAGGGGCATACCAGGCCCTTAGGTCTGGTATGGATTGTAAGGGGAACCCCCTACGCCGAAAAATCGGCGTGGGGGTCCCCCCAAAATCCATACCAGACCCTTATCCGAGCACGCAGCCCGGCCGGTCAGGAATGGGGGTGGGGACGAGCTAGCGCCCCCCCCCCCTCCTGGACCGTACCAGGCCGCATACCCTCAACATGGGGGGTGGGTGCTTTGGGGCATGGGGGGGCACCCCAAAGCACCTTGTCCCCATGTTGATGAGGACAAGGGCCTCTTCCCGACAACCCTGGCCGTTGGTTGTCGGGGTCTGCGGGCGGGGGGCTTATCGGAATCTGGGAGCCCCCTTTAATAAGGGGGCCCCCAGATCCCAGCCCCCCACCCTATGTGAATAAGTATGGGGTACATGGTACCCCTACACATTCACCTAGGGAAAAAAGCGTCAATAAAAAACACAGTACACAGGTATTTAAAATAATTTATTAGGCAGCTCCGGCATCTTCTTCCGACTTCGGGGGTCCTCTTCCGACTTCGGGGGTCTCTCCGGCGTCTTCTCCCGGTGTCCGCATCTTCTGCCGGCTCCACCGCTATCTTCTGGCGCTCTTTTGCCAGCGGTGGTCCGGACCTCTGGATCGTCTTCTTCCCTCTTCTCTTCCAGAGATGTTGACACGACGCTCTCTCCAGCCAGAATGGTCTCTGTGCGCTCCGCACCGGACTTATATAGGCGGTGACCCCGCCCCCTTATGCCGTCACAGTCCCTGGGCATGCTGGGACTGTGACGTTTTAGGAGGCGTGGTCACCGGGTGATGACCACGCCCCCTTATGACGGCACAGTCCCAGCATGCCCCGGGACAGTGACCTCATAGGGGGGGCGGGGTCACCGCCTATATAAGTCTGTTGTGGAGCGTTCAGAGACCATTCCAGCTGGAGAGAGCGTCGTGTCAACATCTCTGGAAGAAAAGAAGAAGGCAGAAGACAGAAGTCCGGACCACCGCTAGCAATTGAGCTGCAGAAGAAAGCGGAGGAGCCGGCAGAAGATCAGGACACCGGAGAGACCCCCGAAGTCGGAAGAGGACCCCCGAAGTCGGAAGAAGATCCCGGAGCTGACTAATAAATTATTTTAAATACCTGTGTACTGTGTTTTTTATTGACGCTTTTTTCCCCTAGGTGAATGGGTAGGGGTACCATGTACCCCATACTCATTCACATAGGGTGGGGGGCCGGGATCTGGGGGCTCCCTTATTAAAGGGGGCTCCCGGATTCCGATAAGCCCCCCGCCCGTAGACCCCGACAACCAACGGCCAGGGTTGTCGGGAAGAGGCCCTTGTCCTCATCAACATGGGGGCAAGGTGCTTTGGGGTGGGGGGGCCGGCAGGGTGCCCCCCATGCCCTAAAGCACCCACCCCCCATGTTGAGGGCATGCGGCCTGGTACGGTCCAGGAGGGGGGGGGGGCGCTCGCTCGTCCCCACCCCCATTCCTGACCGGCCGGGCTGCGTGCTCGGATAAGGGTCTGGTATGGATTTTGGGGGGGACCCCACGCCGATTTTTCGGCGTAGGGGGTTCCCCTTAGATCCATACCAGACCTAAGGGCCTGGTATGCCCCTGGGGGGAACCCACGCCGTTTTTTTCATTTAAAACTTGGCGTGGAGTTCCCCCTCTGGATTCATACCAGACAGCTGTCAGCACTGCCTGTCGCTCATCGGGAAAGGAAAAAAAAGTTTTCCTTTCCCGATCAGCGAGCCAGGCTTGTGCTTACAAAGTCGTGCTGAAGTCGTGTCTATATTATTCAGGCACGACTTGCATGCTACTTTCAGGGTTTAACATTGAGGTCTATGGAGTACAACTCGCATAGAAGTTGGACCAAAGTAGTGCAGGGACTACTTTCAAGTCGGCACGACTTAAAGTCGTGCCAATATGAATGGTAGTCATTGAAAATCATGGAGAATGACTTGTCATACGATTTTGCAGTACAAAATCGTGGGACAAGTCGTGTAAGTGTGAAAGGGGCCTAAGGGACATATATCAATGTCACCAATTGGACAACCCCAAAAAACGAAACAAGGAGAAATGCCTTTAAATATGCCAAATTGCTTAAGGGCCAGTTCACACCAATGCAGTCCAGTGCATATTTTATGCATCAAAAATGCATGGAAATTCGGTTATATGGTGTGCAATGGCATAGTTCACACCAGTGCTTGCCGTTCCAGTGCGTTCCAGTTCCAGAAAAAAAAGTAGAACATGCTGCATTTTTTCTGCACTGGACTGTATTGAAAAGCTGTAAAACGCATCAAAAACGCAATGGAACGCACTTGTCCTTATTTAAGGTTAAGAAAAAAGAGGGGTGAAAAAAAGCACTGGACTGCATCAAAAACACACCAAAAACACTTGTCCTTATTTAAGGTTAAGAAAAAAGAGGGGTGAAAAAAAGCACTGGACTGCATCAAAAACACACCAAAAACTCACTGCAACGCATTAAAAACGTGCATGAAGAAAAGCACCTGGAACGCATCTGGACTGCGTTTCTATGGTGTGAACTGGCCCTAAGGGCCCTAAGGGCAAGATCACACCATAGAAATGCAGTCCGGACGCGTTCCAGGTGCTTTTCTGCATGCACGTTTTTTATGCGTTCCAGTGCGTTTTTGGTGCATTTTTGATGCAGTCCAGTGCTCCCCCCCCTCTTTTTTCTTAAGCTTAAGGCCTGATTCACACCTATGCATTTTTAGTGCTTTTTGCATTTTGCAGATCTGCACTACAGTCCATTTAACATGGTTTCCTATGGAACACGTTCTGTAGTGCAAATCTGCAAAATGAAAAAAGCACTAAAAATGCATAGATGTGAATCAGGCCTAAATAAGGACAAGTGTATTGCAGTGCGTTTTTGTGCATTTAGGTGCGTTCCAGTGCGTTTTTGATGCATTTTACAGCGTTCCAGTACAGTCCAGTGCATAAAAAATGCAGCATGTTCGACTTTTTTTTTGTGGGAACTGGAAACGCACTGGAACTGCAAGCACTGGTGTGAACTATGCCATTGAAAACCATATAACCTACTTTCCGTGCGTTTTTGATGCAGAAAAAAAACGCATTGGACTGCATGTGGTGTGAACTGGCCCTTAAGGAATAAAAGTTATTTAAAACTACTCGCGGCTATAATGAAATGTTGGTCCGGCAATTAGGGATTAGCCGAACACCCCCCTGTTCGGTTCACACCAGAACTTGCGAACAGGCAAAAAATGTGTTTGAACACACGAACACCGTTAAAGTCTATGGGACAAGAACATGAATAATCAAAAGTGCTAATTTTAAAGGCTTATATGTAGGGATGAGCTTCGAGTTTGAGTCCAACAGCGAACAATTTGGGGTGTTCGCGGCAAATTCGAATGCCGAGGAACACCCTTTAAAAGTCTATGGGAGAAATCAAAAGTGCTAATTTTAACGGCTTATATGCATGGTATTGTCATAAAAAGTGTTTGGGGACCTGTATCAATGCAAAAAAAGTTTTAAAAACTGCTGTTTCTTCGGGAGCAGTGATTTTAATAATGCTTAAAGTGAAACAATAAAAGTGTAATATCCCTTAAAATTTCGTACCTGGGGGGTGTCTATAGTATGCCTGTAAAGGGGCACATGTTTCCCGTGTTTAGAACAGTCTGACAGCAAAATGACATTTCAAAGGGAAAAAAGTCATTTAAAACTACTTGCGGCTATTAATGACTCGCCGGTCCAACAATACACATAAAAGTTCATTGATAAAAACAGCATGGGAATTCCCCACAGGGGAACCCCGAACCAAAATTAAAAAAAAAAAAAATGATGTGGGGGTCCCCCTAAATTCCATACCAGGCCCTTCAGGTCTGGTATGGATATTAAGGGGAACCCCGGCCAAATTTTTTTAAAAAAATGACGTGGGGGTCCCCCTAAATTCCATACCAGGCCCTTCAGGTCTAGTATGGATATTAAGGGGAACCTCGGCCAAAATGTAAAAAAAACTGCATGGGGTCCCCCCAAAAAATCCATACCAGACCGTTATCCGAGCATGCAACCTGGCAGGCCACAGGAAAAGAGGGGGGGACGAGAGAGTGCCCCCCCCTCCTGAACCGTACCAGGCCACATGCCCTCAACATTGGGAGGGTGCTTTGGGGTAGCCCCCCAAAACACCTTGTCCCCATGTTAATGAGGACAAGGGCCTCATCCCCACAACCCTGGCCGGTGGTTGTGGGGGTCTGCGGGTGGGGGGCTTTTCGGAATCTGAAAGCCCCCTTTAACAAGGGGACCCCCAGATCCCGGCCCTCCCCCCTGTGTAAAATAGTAAGGGGGTACAAAAGTACCCTTACCATTTCACTAAAAAACTGTCAAAAATGTTAAAAATGACAAGAGACAGTTTTTGACAATTCCTTTAATTCTTCTATTTTCGATCTTCTTTCTTCTGTCTTCCTTCGGTTTCTTCCTCCATCTTCTTCTTCTGGTTCTTCCTCCGGTGTTCTCGTCCAGCATCTCCTCCGCAGCATCTTCTTCCCTTCTTCTCCTTGGGCCGCTCCGCATCCATGGCATGGAGGGAGGATCCCGCTCTTCTCTTCATCTTCTTCTCTTCTTCTCCGGGCCGCTCCGCACCCATGGTGGCATGGAGGGAGGCTCCCGCTGTGTGACGCTTCTCCTCTTCTGACGGTTCTTAAATAACGGGGGAGGCGGGGCCACCCGGTGACCCCGACCCCCCCTCTGACGCACGGGGACATGACGGGACTTCCCCGTGGCATTCCCCGTGACGCCACAGGGAAGTCCTGTCAAGTCACCGTGCGTCAGAGGGGGCGGGGTCACCGGGTGGCCCCGCCCCCGTTATTTAAGAACCGTCAGAAGAGGAGAAGCGTCACACAGCGGGAGCCTCCCTCCATGCCACCATGGGTGCGGAGCGGCCCGGAGAAGAAGATGAAGAAGAGAAGAAGATGAAGAAGAGAAGAAGATGAAGAGAAGAGCGGGAGCCTCCCTCCATGCCATGGATGCGAAGCGGCCCGAGGAGAAGAAGGGAAGAAGACGCCGCGGAGGAGATGCTGGACGAGAACACCGGAGGAAGAACCAGAAGAAGAAGATGGAGGAAGAAACCGAAGGAAGATAGAAGAAAGAAGATAGAAAATAGAAGAAATAAAGGAATTGTCAAAAACTGTCTCTTGTCATTTTTAACATTTTTGACAGTTTTTTAGTGAAATGGTAGGGTCCCATTTCACACAGGGGGGAGGGCCGGGATCTGGGGGTCCCCTTGTTAAAGGGGGCTTCCAGATTCCGATAAGCCCCCCGCCCGCAGACCCCCACAACCACTGGCCAGGGTTGTGGGGATGAGGCCCTTGTCCTCATCAACGTGGGGACAAGGTGCTTTGGGGGGCTACCCCAAAGCACCCTCCCAATGTTGAGGCCATGTGGCCTGGTACGGTTCAGGAGGGGGGGGCGCTCTCTCGTCCCCTCTCTTTTCCTGCTGCCTGCCAGGTTGCGTGCTCAGATAAGGGTCTGGTGTGGATTTTTGGGGGGACACCACGCCAAATTTTTTTAAATTTTGACGCGGGGTTCCCCTTAATATCCATACAAGACTTGAAGGGCCTGGTATTGAATTTCGGGGGAACCCCACGCATTTTTTTTTCTGAATTGTGTTTTTTTTCTTAATGCTGTTTTTATCAATGAACTTGTATGTGTTTTGCCGGACCGACACGAAGTGAACCAGCGTTAAAAAAAAAAAAGTCTAGAGGTGCACCCGTTCAACCTATGCAAATGTTTTTACGTTGCCTGACATTTACTAATATTTTGCCGGCGCACTGAACTAAAGTATCTGAACAAGCGCAAATGCCGTTTGAGCATGCGCAGTGTATAAATTCACCTCCCGCAGTTTAAATGTATTTGCCGGCGCTGCCGGCTTGTTCAGAGAAAGTCACTTTCTTGGTCTATATTGGCCATATTTGTGACTTGGGCAGTTAGTACAACACTTCCCCACATCACCCCACATCACCCCCATATTATTGCCACTTCCAGCTTGTTTAAATTTGAAGTTAAACATGCCGTGCACCAGGTCTATAGTGGCGTACCGATCACCTCTTCCCATGCGCCGGGAAGAGAATAGTAAATGGGGGATCGCGCTGTGTTACCGGCGCAAATGCTTTGTAAATACGAAAATGTCATTTGCGCATCGGCGTGCACCGCAAGTCATGGCGCAAATGCTTCGTAAATCAGCCCCACTGTCTCTCTGTCTATCTATCTCTCTCCACCGCAACACACTACACAGGGCTGACGTGCAGGCGGCCTTATATAGTGTGGAGCATGTACTAAACCCCCTGAGCCATAATTGGCCAAAGCCTCCCTGGCTTTGGCCAATTACGGCTCTCTGTACACGGCGCTGTGATTGGCCAAGCACGTGGGTCATAGTGCATGCTTGGCCAATCATCAGCCAACAATGCACTGCGATGCCGCAGTGAATTATGGGCCGTGACGCACAATTCAAATTTGGCGCGAACGTCCCATAACGTTTGTAATTCTGCAAACGACCGAACACGCAATGTTCGAGCCGAACGTGCGTTCGACTCGAAAATGAAGCTCATCCCTACCTGTTAACCACCCCATTCTTGTATTATTTACCCTTATCTTCCCAATAAAACACACCACACCTTCTGGATTAAATGGCCGTCTGGCCCCTTTATTAACAACCATAACAAAATTCCATAAATTAACTTCCATTTAAATATATATATATATATATACCGTATTTATCGGCGTATAACACGCACCGGCGTAAAACACGCACCCCAAGTTTAGGAGGGAATTTTAAGGAAAAAAAAACTTTTAGGAGGGAAGTTGAAGGGAAAAAAACTTACATTTAAATGCCCATCATTGCAGCCTTCTCAGTGCAGCCTTGCCCCAGTGCAGCCTTGCCAGTGCAGCCATGTCAGTGCAGCCTTGTCAGTGAAGCCTTGTCAGTGCAGCCATGTCAGTGCAGCCTTGTCAGTGCAGCCTTGTCAGTGCAGCCTTGTCAGTGCAGCCTTGTCAGTGCAGCCTTCCCCAGTGTCCATTGCAGCCTTGCCCCAGTGCAGCCTTGCCCCAGTGCAGCCTTGCCCCAGTGCAGCCTTGCAGCTCGCTGAGCTTCAAAATTGCCGACCGCGATTTGAAAATGGCGCCGCCGGTGCCGAAATACACAGAGCCGGTCCTCGGCTCTTCTCGGCGGCTCTCGTTCACTTTCGGCTCCACTCGGGATGGGCGTGACGGTGAGCGGAGCTATCCGAACCTAGCCGGCGCTCGAGTGAAGCCGAAAGTGGCCGAGAAGAGCCGAGGACCGGCACTGTGTATTTCAGAGCCGAGGACCGGCTCTGAAAATGGCAGCGCCATTTTCAAATCTCGGTTGGCGATTTTTTAGATCTGACAGCTCAGGATCGCAGGGGATCGGCGTATAACACGCACCGCGATTTTCCCCTGATTTTAAGGGGAAAAAAGTGCGTGTTATACACTGATAAATACGGTATATAAAACAACTTTTTAACATATATATAACTCCATGATTAAATCTTTATGATGAAACATGTCGGGGCGTAGCTACACGGCGATCTCACACAAGTGCTAGAGGAGGGAGTGAAGGGGGACAGAGCGGAGCTCCAGTGAAGGGACGAGTGCTGCGGACGGGTGAGACAAACGTGAGCACACACACCTCCTGGGTCCCCCGAGGCCTGCCTGTTGTTATTTCAGTTGCTATTGCTTGCTGTGTTGTGGGAGTTCTTCATTTGCCGTGAAGTGACTTGCCTGTTATTTTATTTTAAATGTGAGTTCATTACAAGTTGTTTTATATGTGATTAAATCTTTTAAACGGGATTACACTATTGGAGCTTCTTTTATTTTTATGTCATACTACCAACCTGAGAAAAGCGGTGTTCCTATGGAGCAGTGGAGGTGTATGCTCGCATGTAAACCCCCATGTAAGTGGGTTAGAGGCTCTGTCAGGCCAAACACGAGAGTGAGAGGCCTTAACAGCTGGTGAGTTTGAATTCCAGCAGGGAGTGGATTCACGTCACAGAGGTGTGGTGGATGTTTGAAAACACAGCTGAGCAGTTTTGGAGTCACCCTCACTCTTTTTTTGGACTTTCTCCAAATATTTTCACGATTATTTTTCACGATTGATTGCTTTCTGGACTTTATAGACATTTACTGTGTTCAATTTTTATTATATATTTTGTCTTGGATTTATATATTTGTATATCACTTTCACTGAGTGTTATAATTTATATTAGCTCATATTGAATCATTTATTTTATTTAATATTCATTTTTACTTTTTGGGATTTTTAGCAATATATGTTTTTTTCACTTTCTTTCTCGTCACGGGTGTATTCAGCTCACTGGCTGGATAAGAGTGTCTGGCATCTCCCCACCTGGGGATTAGCGCCACTATTTCATCCACAATTTTCTTTTGGTGAATTCGGTTTATATACATTTTATTGTTAAGTGGCAGCTTTGGTAGGGTTTTGACATTTATTAACATAGCGCGGAGGTGGTAATACAGGTTAGGGGTGGCGTAATTTGCACCTGGTTATCTCCGGTTTTCAATATATATATACTGACTGTTATGTCTGAGGTTCATGAAGGAAGGTATTCTATTGCATTGTCTGTACCACCACCACTTCCGCATCCTAGCCACGATCCCACCAGCTCAGAGACAACTATTGCCACCTTCTTGCCCAATACAGCCCGATGACCAATAGCCCATGATTACCAGATAGGGAAGGTACCCATACCAAGATAGGCCCAACCCGTTCCACACCATATACTGTATACCTTACACCATCCCGACCTTCACGAACCATAGACCCCTGCATACCACCTGAAACAGAAAACATATCATCAAAATTATCAGGATCAGCTACAGGAAGGGAGGGAGGGAACAAAAATTTTCTATGGTGTTGCCTCTTCTCCTGCTCACCCCCAACTGACTAATCCCCGCCCCCACTGACCATGTTACCTATGTAAACCCCACCTCTTATCTGTCTCATTGCACCAAACCCATTCTAAAACCTTTTTAACCACCCCCCTTCCAGGATACACCCTGTGCAACCACTAACAGCAGCCCCCAGTCATGTGGGCCCTCCACCCAAGTTCCCCTTGCTCCAGGCCTGTTCTTGACTGGTGTATGCTGATGTATGGTTTTCTAACCTGTTAACCACCCAACTCTTGTATTACTTACCCTTACCTTACCAATAAAACACACCACACCTTCTGGATTAAATGGCCGTCTGGCCCCTTTACTAACAACCATAACAAAATTCCATATATTAACTTCCATTTAAATAGATATATATATATATATATATATATATATATATATATATATATATATATATATATATCTATATCTAAAATATATATAACAACTTTTTAACCTATATATATATCCTGTCTGTTATGTCTGAGGTTCATGAAGGAAGGTATTCTATTGCATCGGCTGTACCACCACCACTTCCGCGTCCTGCCCCCCCCCTAGCTGCGATCTCACCAGCTCAGGGACAACTATTGCCACCTTCTTGCCCAATACAGCCCGATGACCGATAGCCCATAATTACCATACAGGGAAGGTACCCATACCGAGAGAGGCCCAACCCGTTCCACACCATATACTGTATACCTTCCACCATTCCGACCTGCACAAACCAGAGACCCCTGCCACAGGCGCCCACTAGTGACACCTTACGCGTGGGCAGTCCGCCACAGCCACAAGGCCCATTGGAGACCTTCCTGGAGTGCCAGGAACCACATATCTATGCCCACAGCTGACAAGTGAACCTCGTCTCCCCTAAATACAGGCCCAAATCTCCTTCTAACTCACAATTGTCGAACCACCAGCCCCCCATTGCAGACCACAAGTTTTCCCACTGCTTTGTTGACCTTGATCCTGGCCTTATTTATCCTTTCCACCGACCTAGCCCCCCTCCAAGCTGCTCTACCAATGATGTCTGACCATAATAAGACAGTATCTGGAAAGGCCGTACGCAACCGAAGAAAATCAAACTTTATGTCTCTAATGAGGTCCCTGGATGCTCTGATACTAATGTCATTGCCCTCAACATGCAGAAGCAGCACATCAGGTGACCTATCCATCCTGGCGTACTTCTGTATCTCCGGCACTACTCGGGACCACAGCATGCCAGGTATACCGATCCAGCGGACCGTGGCCTCCATCCTGGAAAAACCCAGCTGCCTGCCTTCCAATCTAACCAGAGCCCTCATAGCCTGCCAGTGAACATAGGAGTGACCCAGCATCCACATCAGGCACACCGGGCCTGAAAAACAGAAACACAAAAAAATAGGGAACAAGACCCAAGACACCAAACAATCGGACCACATTGCACTACCATCCCCAGACCAGAAAGGCCACACACAATCAACACCACACAACAACACCAAAAAGGACATAGACCCCCCGTGATCCACAGCCCCTTGAGTTGAGGGCTTCACATCCCGCCTTCTCTTTTTCATCCACTTCAAAGGAGATAAGAGCGTACATATAACTGAAATCAGTGAGATTCCCAATGACCAATACGCTAAAGTATCTGATCGCTGACACCCCAACGTGCCGCCTCAGTGGCCGCTCCAATCCTGAATGAATGAGAAGAATAGTCCCTCAAAGAGAAACCACCCGCCTCCAAGCATTTTTGGAACGCGCTCACAAACTGATACCGAGACAACTCCGACCTGTCCCTGTGGACCCCTGCCACAGGCGCCCACTAGTGACACCTTAAGCGTGGGCAGCCCGCCACAGCCACAAGGCCCATTGGAGACCTTCCTGGAGCCCCAGGAACCACATATCTATGCCCACAGCTGACAAGTGAACTCCGTCTCCCCTTAAATACAGGCCAAAATCTCCTTCTAACTCACAATTCTTGAACTACCAGCCCCCCATTGCAGACCACAAGTTTTCCCACTGCTTTGTTGACCTTGATCCTGGCCTTATTTATCCTTTCGACTGACCTAGCCTCCCTCCAAGCTGCTCTGCCAATGATGTCTGACCATAGTAAGACAGTATCTGGAAAGGCCGTATGCAACCAAAGAAAATCAAACTTTATGTCTCTACTGCTATATCTCCGGCACTACTCGGGACCACAGCATGCCAGGTATACCGATCCAGCGGACCGTGGCCCCCATCCTGGAAAAACCCAGCTGCCTGCCTTCCAATCTAACCAGAGCCCTCATAGCCCCCCAGAGAACATAGGAGTGACCCAGCATCCACATCAGGCACACCGGGTCTGAAAAACAGAAACACAAAAAAATAGGGAACAAGACCTAAGACACCAAACAATCAGACCACATTGCACTACCATCCCCAGACCAGAAAGGCCACACACAATCAACACCACACAACAACACCAAAAAGGATATAGACCCCCCATGACCGCCAACCCCTTGAGTTGAGGGCTCCACATCCCGCCTTCTCTTTTTCACTCACTTCAAAGGAGATGAGGGCGTACATATAACTGAAATTGGTGAGATTCCCAACGACCAATACGCTAAAGTATCTGATCGCTGACACCCCAACGTGCCGCCTCAGTGGCCGCTCCAATCTTGAATGAATGAGAAGAATAGTCCCTCAAAAAAAAACACCCACCTCCAAGCATTTTTGGAACACGCTCACAAACTGATACCGAGACAACTCCGACCTGTCCCTGTGGACCAAAAAGGGGCCAGGCCAGCAGGCCGCAACCCCACCCATTTCCTAATCACCGCCACCGGGCACAACGCCAGATCCTCCACTACCCCTAGTACAACCCTGGCTCCTTTAACAATCTGATCGATTTTCGACTTACAAATAAGGAGTGTAGCAGTGTCGCCCTGGACTGTAACATCCGAGACATCCAAACACTCAGCCACCGATTTGGAAGGACTGACCAACTCACCCACCCTCAGTGCCCCAAAAAAGGCCAAGGCAAAAGCTGTCCTAAACAGCTGAACCTCAAAAGGTCTGAAACATACACTGGGCAGCACCCCATCAACTCCACCAACATCCCCAAAACAATGGTCACCGGTTATCCGGCCTACCGCATCCTTTTCTGTAACCACTTAACGAACTATAAAAGCCTTTGTAACATCCGCCACACCACCCAATTTAAACAAAAAAGCCAGCCCCGCCATCTTACTGTTAACCCGAGCAACAGACATCCCGTCCTTGCAATTTTTACCCAGAAAGTACAACAATATGTGTATACGGTCTTCATCGCTGGAACAACCCCCGACCCTACTTACCAGCTCGTGCCATTCTCTCCACACCCGCTCATAAGCCCACCAAGTAGCCTCTGCCACTGACTTATGAACCAACGACATCACGGTGACAATATGAGATCCCACAAACGACTGGGGCATGGGACTCCAAGCTGTTCCTCCAGGGCCAACTGCCGGAATCTGTCCCACTGTAATCGAGAAAGTGCATCAGCCAGCTCGTTCTCAATCCCCAGAATATGAACAGCACACACAAAAATATTCAACTGTAAACACCACAACACCAAGTGAAGAAGCAAACGGACCACAGGCAGGGAAGATACCGACAAGGAATTGATGGCCTGCACCACCCCCAGATTATCGCAATGAAAGCGAACCTGCCAGTTCTGGAAATCTGTCCCCCAAAGCTCCACAGCCAGCATGATAGGAAAAAGTTCTAACAACATCAAATTACGAATGAGCTCAGACCCCAACAACACCTCCGGCCACCGACCCGCACACCATCGACTATTGAAATAAGCTGCATAACCCACCAACCCTGCTGCATCAGTAAAGAGATTCAGCTCCGCCACCTCCACCACCAGCCCTTGCCAAAAAGACTGGCCGTTGAACTGCTTCAAGAATACGTCCCACACCTGCAAATCTTCCCGATGTTCTCGACTAATCCGGACAAAGTGATGCGGGGCCTTCACCCCTGCCGTGGCACCCGCCAAGCGTCTACAAAACAAACGCCCCATGGGCATGATGCGACAAAGTTGAGCTTTCCCAACAATGATTGCAACTCCCTCAACTGCACTTTTGAACGGCGGATCACCTCGGCCACCGTCCGCCGGAGATCCTCCAGCTTGTCACTCGGCAAGCAGCACTCCATCGATAACGATTCCCAAACACTGCAAAACCGTAGTGGGTTCCTCAGTCTTGTCTTTAGGCAACGGAATCCCAAAAACTTGAAAAATATGCTGTAAGGTGGCCAACAAGATGAGACATGACCGATAACCTGGTGGGCCTATCACCAAAAATTCATCCAGATTTCATGCAAAATAGCACTCAGGCAGACAAATCCTTGATGACCCATTCCAGAAAGGAACTGAACATCTCAAAATAAGAACAAGAAATGGCGGAACCCATTGGTAGACAACGGGCCACAAAATACTTCCCCTCGCAATGACAACCCAACAAGCGAACACTGTCCGGGTGTACCGGCAACAAGCAAAAAGGCGGACTCTATGTCCGTCTTAGCCATAAGAGCTCCCTTCCCGAACTTCCTCACCCACCGCACCACTTGGTCAAATGAGGTGTAAGATACCGTACAAAGGGAAGGATCAATCACATCATTCAGTGACCCACCCTTAGGGTGAGACAGATGGTGAATGAGCCTAAATTGATTCGGTTCCCACTTGGGTACGACACCCAATGGTGAAACCATTAAGTCCCCCACCATTGGCAACACAAATGGGCCGGCCATCCTTCCCAATGTCACAACTGCGCCAGCAAAAAGTGCAAAAAACTTCAATAAAGTGTCGCTATAAAAAATATAAAAAAAAGCAGATAGTATGCCTTCCTTTTTACATGGGCATGAAAAAGGAGCACCAGTGGTTCATGTGCCGCTGTCACGTACCTGGTGATGGAGCCTGATATGCAGAGGATGGTCTCTCTTACAACTCTGACTTGGAGCCCCTGATAGAGCTGACAGGAAGCACCAAGATGCAGAGTCGCACGAGTGCTTGGCGGGATCACTGAACCTGGAGCTGGATCAGAGCACTCGGCCGGGCTGTAGAGGTGTCTGTAGGAATCCCAGAGCAGTGGTAGGCAGGTAGCTGGAGTGAGTAGACAACCGGTCCCCACAGGCAGAAGTGCAGGTGCAGCAGAAGGGATGGTGGCACCCTCGAGGCTGAAGAGAAGGCAGGTACAGGCAGGCCGGGTCATACACAAACGGCACGTCAGGAACAGAGGCTGAAGTGGAAGCAGAATCAGAATACAGGCCGGGTCGTCAGCAGACTGGCAGCGAAGTGGCAGAAGGAGCAGGCAGATGCAGAGTAGATGCAGGCAGGAAACAGGAACGTCAGGAAGCAAGCCAGGTCACAACAGGAAGGGAAGTCAGGTAGGTAATTGCAGGATACACAGGGAACGTTGTAGAGCAGACAGCACTGAGTCTGGAAACTGACTGAGTTTAAGTAGCCTGTTTGGGTGTCAAAAAGCTGTCACAGGGTGTGTGTGCACCAATGGAATTCTGACAGGGGCAGAGGTAACAGGTCATCTTCTTCGGCAGCCATCTTGGGTGCTGGCATGCCCTTCCTGACAGGCAGAGGTAACAGGTCGTCTTCTTCGGCAGCCATCTTGGGTGCTGGCATGCCCTTCCTGACACTGCCCCCCCCCCAAAGGGCAGCCTCCGGATGCCCAACTTGGCCCACTTGTCAGGATGGGAGTTCTTAAAAGCTTGAACCAAATTTTGGGCATGGATATTACCTTCAGGTTCCCAGGAGTTGTCCTCTGGCCCATACCCTTTCCATTTTATCAGGAACTGGATCTGATTTCTTCTCTTCCTGCAGTCTAAGATTGTTTCCACCTCAAACTCTTCCTCCCCGTCAATAATTACAGGTTCAGGCGGGCCGGAACTTCGTCCTGGGAATGGGTCAGGAATGGCAGGTTTCAACATGGAACACAGGGTGGATTCTAAATGACTCAGGCAACTCTAATTCATACGCAACCTCATTGATCCGTCTCTTCACCGGAAATGGTCCTATAAATTTAGGGCCCAGTTTCTTCGAGGGACAGGCCAGTTTCAAATTAGTAGTTGCTAGCCACACTTGGTCACCAGGGTTCAAGATCAATTCTCCCCTTCTTTTTCTGTCAAAAACTTCCTTATTGTATGCCTGTGTCTTGGCCATTGTTTCCTGTAGCAGTTTGTTATTGGCGTTGAAGAAATTTATAGTTTCGGAAACAGCTGGTACAGGGGAATCTGGAATTGTATTAGACAAAAAAGAAGGGTGGAAACCGTAGTTTGCAAAAAATGGAGATTGCTTTGTAGCAGAGTGTACTGAATTGTTATAAGAAAACTCGGCCAGGGGAAGCAGAGAAGCCCAATCATCTTGAGAAAATGAGGAGAAACATCTCAGGTACTGTTCGAGGGTTTGATTAGTCCTCTCTGTCTGCCCATTCATTTGTGGGTGATATGCAGAAGAAAATGAAAGTTCAATCCCGAGTGCATCACATAAGGCTCTCCAGAATCTGGATGTAAACTGCACCCCACGGTCGGGCACAATATTGGCCGGAATCCCGTGAAGCCTTACGATCTCCTTGACAAAGGTTTGAGCTTTTTCTCGAGCAGATGGTGTGCCCTTCATGGGCAGGAAGTGTGCCATCTTAGATAGTCTATCGACAACTACAAAAATGGTGTTGTGGCCCTCAGATGGGGGAAGTTCTACAATAAAATCTATTGAGATCATCTTCCAAGGTCTACTGGGGACAGGTAAGGGTTTTAGCAGACCCCAGGCTCTGGATCTGCTGGTTTTATTGCGGATGCAAGTGGTGCAAGATTCCACATATTTCCTACAATCTTTTTCCACCCAGGCCACCAAAATGTCCGTTGTACCAATTCAGTTGTCTTGCCAATGCCAAAATGACCTGCCAGCACATGATCATGGCATCGCACCAGGATGGCCATTCGGAGGTCTTCCGGCACAAAGACCTTGTCTTCATGCCAAAGTAGCCCATCCTTTGCCAGTAGAGAGACCCCGGCTGGTGAAGGGTTCCTTACTAGAGTTTGTTTAATTTGTTTTATTAACTCTCCTTGAAGTACCAGGAAGTTCCCAGGGGATAGAATTGTATCCGGAGATGAGATTTCTTCAGGTTTGCTGAACATGCGTGATAACGCATCGGGTTTTGCATTCTTGGATCCAGGCCTGAATGTTAAGTGAAAAGTGAATCTAGAAAAGAATAGTGCCCACCTGGCTTGTCGGGGTTTCAATCTGTTTGCTGTTCTTAAATACTCAAGGTTCTTATGATCGGTATAGATCAAGATTGGGTGTGCGGCCCCCTCTAGAAGGTACCTCCATTCCTCCAGGGCGGCTTTGATGGCTAAAAGTTCACGGTCCCCGACGTCATAGTTCCTCTCGGCATTTGACAGCTTGCGGGAAGAAAAAGCAACTGGTGCAGTAGAGCCTTAGATCCCCGCCTCTGAGACAATATTGCTCCTACCGCTGTTTCTGAGGCGTCTACTTCCAAGACGTAGGGCAAGGCTGGGTCAGGGTGTTTCAGGACAGATGCAGATGTGAAAAGTCTTTTTAGGGTGTCAAAAGCTTTCTGAGCTTCCAGAGACCAAGAGAATCTTGTACCTTGTTTGGTTAAACTTGTAATGGGGGATATGATTGCAGAAAAATTTCTGATGAATTTTCGATAAAAATTTGCAAACCCCACGAAACGTTGGACACCCTTCTTATCACTGGGAGCAGGCCAATCCAGGATGGCTGTAACCTTCTGGGGATCCATCTGGATGCCTTCGGTGGAAATGATTAAACCCAAGAATTGGATGCTTTGGCGTTCAAATACACATTTCTCTGGTTTTGCATAAAGTCTGTGTTGTCGAAGGCGACTCAATACATTCTTGACGTGACTACGGTGGTGATCTAGAGAGGGAGAGAAGATTAGTATATCATCAAGATAAACAACAACAAATAGATCCAGGAAATGTCGGAAGACATCGTTGATGAAGTGCTGAAAGGTAGCTGGGGCATTGCAAAGTCCAAAGGGCATCACAAGGTATTCAAAATGCCCAAACCGTGTGCGGAATGCTGTCTTCCATTCATCCCCCTCTCGTATGCGAACCAGATTATAAGCACCCCAAAGATTCAATTTGGTGAAAATGGTGGCCGTACCGAGTCGCTGGAATAATTCAGGCACAAGTGGAAGAGGGTAACGTTTTTTTTACAGTGACCTTATTAAGTTCACGGTAGTCCACACAGGGCCGTAATGAGTGGTCCTTTTTTTCTACAAAGAAGATCCCCGCACCGGCAGGAGATGTGGAGGGGTGAATAAACCCCTTTTTAAGGTTGTCATCAATGTAGTCTTTCAAAGCAACAAGTTCAGATTCAGATAGAGGAAAGATCCTGCCAAAAGGAACTTCAACCCCAGGAAGGAGCTCAATTGGACAGTCATAAGCCCTATGAGGAGGAAGCGTTTCTGCCCCTTTTTTGCTGAAAACATCCAGAAAGTCGTGATATGCTACTGGAACGACTTAGCGGCCTTCGGACTCCAAATCGATGCACAGCAGGGGAGATTGGTCCTGATGATTCTCTTGCCAACAATGCTGAAGGCAATAGGGGGAAAGAAACTTGATTTCTTCTGTAACCCAGTTAATCTGAGGGTTATGAGCTTTTAACCAAGGCATACCCAGAATGATTGGGAACAGAGGGGAAGCGATTGCATCTAGGCGTAGAAGCTCTTGATGGTTCTTGGCAATGGTGGTAGATAATGGAATGGTTTCATGAGTAACCAATCCGGATTTAATGGTGGATCCGTCTGCCAAATGTACAGAAAGTCTCTGTGCCTTGGGTAGTAGAGGAATTTGATGTTTGGCAGCAAAAGCTAAATCTATGAAACAGCTGCAAGCTTCAGAGTCAATTATAGCGGGGGTCTGGATAGTTCCTCCTGGGAGCTGTAACAAAATGGGAAGAGCAAGATGAGCAGAGTGATTGGGTAGAGATGGAGGAGAAGCGGATGTAACTGAGAGGCACTTGCGGATCTTGACCGGACAAGACCTCACATAATGTCCTGATCCTCCACAGTACAGGCAAAGATTTAGCTGGCGTCTGCGCTGGCGTTCTTCTGTAGTCAGAGAAGGATGGAGGAGACCAAGCTTCATGGGTTCAGGTGCGTCTGAAGCGGATGCGGCAGGAGCAGGTGAAGCGGGACTGAAAGAACCAGACACTCGTGGAAGCATCCATACTGGACGGGACTGGTCGGTGGCTCGTTCCAACCTACTTTCTCTTAAGCGACGGTCAAATTTATAAGTGTCTCCAAGGTGGAGGGGACACCTGTTCGTGCTAGCTCATCCTTGAGATTATCAGAAAGGCCCATGCGGAACTGGTAACGCAGGGCAGCATTGTTCCAGTTGGTGTCGGAACTCCAGCGCCTGAATTCTGAAACATAGTCCTCCACGGCCCTGTGACCCTGCTGAAGCGTGTGAAGGGTGGCTTCCGCAGTAGCGGCTTGCTGGGGGTCTTCATATAACTGAGCCATGGCTCCAAAAAAGGAGGCTAAGTCCGTCAGAGATGTGGCCTTTTGTTCAAGGAGTCGGTGAGCCCAGGCCTGTGGTTCCCCCTGAAGCAAGGAAATGACAAACCCGACCTTGGTGGCTTCCAGGGAGAAGGTTTGTGGTTGTAGCGAAAAATAGAGTTTGCATGCGTTGCGGAAGGCTCTGAACTCGTTGCGTTCTCCGTGGAACTTTTCAGGAGTTGGGACTCTGGGTTCAGGTGGTAGCATAATGACTGCAGGAGCTGCTGGCATCCCAGAAGTGGAAGGTGCTTGAGCAGCAGAGGCAGACAAGGTCTGTATTTGGCCTTCCAGCTGGGTATAACCCTGTTGTAAGTCCTTTACAGCTTGTGTTAACCTGGCTAGGTGTTGGCAAAGTTCCTCCATAGGAGAGGGTCCTTGCACAGGCTCAGACATGGCTGTCTGCTACTGTCACGTACCTGGTGATGGAGCCTGATATGCAGAGGATGGCCTCTCTTACAACTCTGACTTGGAGCCCCTGATAGAGCTGACAGGAAGCACCAAGATGCAGAGTCGCACGAGTGCCTGGCGGGATCACTGAACCTGGAGCTGGATCGGAGCACTCGGCCGGGCTGTAGAGGTGTCTGTAGGAATCCCAGAGCAGTGGTAGGCAGGTAGCTGGAGTGAGTAGACAACCGGTCCCCACAGGCAGAAGTGCAGGTGCAGCAGAAGGGATGGTGGCACCCTCGAGGCTGAAGAGAAGGCAGGTACAGGCAGGCCGGGTCATACACAAACGGGCACGTCAGGAACAGAGGCTGAAGTGGAAGCGGAATCAGAATACAGGCCGGGTCGTCAGCAGACTGGCAGCGAAGTGGCAGAAGGAGCAGGCAGATGCAGAGTAGAAGACAAGCCGGGGTCGGATGCAGGCAGGAAACAGGAACGTCAGGAAGCAAGCCGGGTCACAACAGGAACGGAAGTCAGGTAGGTAATTGCAGGATACACAGGGAACGCTGTAGAGCAGACAGCACTGAGTCTGGAAACTGACTGAGTTTAAGTAGCCTGTTTGGGTGTCAAAAAGCTGTCACAGGGTGTGTGTGCACCAATGGAATTCTGACAGGGGCAGAGGTAACAGGTCATCTTCTTCGGCAGCCATCTTGGGTGCTGGCATGCCCTTCCTGACAGGCAGAGGTAACAGGTCGTCTTCTTCTGCAGCCATCTTGGGTGCTGGCATGCCCTTCCTGACAGCCGCAGATATTTTGAAAGGCAGCACATGCACCACTGAGATCTGAGCCCTGGATGCACATATCTACATGTGCAAAGATTATATGTCGTACAAAAGTGACAAATGACAAGTGCAAAAAACGTCAATAAAGGGTCCCTATAAAAAGTATCAAAAAACGCAGATAGTATGCCTTCCTTTTTACATGGGCATGAAAAAGGAGCACCAGTGGTCCATGTGCCGCAGATATTTTGAAAGGCGGCACATGCATCTATAAAAAAAAGAAGAAAAAAGGCCATGGATTATAAAACATTTTAAAAGGATCATTAACATATTTAAACTTTAGCAAGGGTCTCAGCAACATCCACTAAAGTTTTAATTACAGTGCACCCATGATCCTTCATTTTTTCCAAGTTAGCTGTACAATTTAAAATGGCAGAAGATAACATCTGTGCGGTGAACCTATCCATAGTGTTCTCTTTAGAGGGTAGATTGACTGTAAAAAAAAAAAGTACTGTAAATAAAGCTGCAACAAAAATCAAAGTTGTGTGCATGTACTGTGTGTTTTTGTAGACATACTGTACCTGTGCTGCTAGTAGGGATGAGCTTCCTGTTCGAGTCGAACCCATGTTCGACTCGAACATCGTCTGTTCGCCCGTTCGCCGAATTCCGAACGATATGGGCCGTTCGCGCCAAATTCGTGTGGCGTGTCACGGCCCATAATTCACTGCGGCATCGCAGTGCATTGCTGGCTGATGATTGGTCAAGCATGCACTATGACCCGCATGCTTGGCCAATCACAGCGCCGTCAGTAGAGAGAGCTGTAATTGGCCAAAGCCAGGGTGGCTTTGGCCAATTATGGCTCAGGGGGTTTAAAACACGCCCCACACTATATAAGGCCGCCTGCACGGCGGCCCTGTGTAGTGAATGTTCCGGCGTTGAAAGAGAGATAGATAGACAGAGAGACAGTGTCATTTCATTTGAGTTAGCTAGATTAGGCAGGACAATCAGTGAGTTAGCTGCACTTACAGTGTATTGTGTATATATATGCATCCCAGGTGTTGCATATATATATATATATATATATATACACACTGTATTCAGTTTAGCTAGATCCGTTCCTGTTATCTTCTTACTGACAGGCAGGCTTGTCTTGTTACAGTATTTACAGCTACCTGAAGAAAATTGCTGGTGTTCTTTTGATCCTATTAGTACCACAGTCAGGCAGCTAGACTATTTACAGTTAGTGCAGTGCGTCCTGCTCACAGTGTTCAGCTAAAACTACAAGTTAGTGGGGTGCGTCCTGCTCACAGTGTTCAGCTAAAACTACAAGTTAGTGCGGTGCGTCCTGCTCACAGTGTTCAGCTAAAACTACAAGTTAGTGCTGTGCGTCCTGCTCACAGTGTTCAGCTAAACCTACAAGTTAGTATAGTGAGACCTCTGCACAGTGTTCATCTAAAGCTACAAGTTAGTGCAGTGCGTCCTGCTCACAGAGTTCAGCTAAAACTACAAGTTATTTTTTTGCGAGCTCTGCACAGTGTTCACTTAAAGCTACATGTAGAAGGTTGGTGGTGTTTTCCTGATCCTATCACTACCGCAGGCAGCTAAAAAAGCTACAAGTTAGTTTTTTGCGAGCTCTGCACAGTGTTCAGCTAAAGCTACCTGTAGAAGGTTGGTGGTGCTCTCATACTACAGGCAGGCAGTTGATTTTGCTAGCTGCAGTATCAGTATATATATATATATATATATATATATATATATATATATATATATATATATATATATATATATATATATATCCCAGCTTAGTGCAGCTACAGGCCATTAGTATGTCTGGAAGGCCAAGAAGGAGAGGCAGACAGTCACAAGCCAATAAGAGAGGGCAAGCAGGCTCTGTGTCTAGTGCTGGTCGTGGAGACGGTGCATCCTCATCAGCACGTGGCTGTGGGACACGCTTGGCCTTTTTTTCGGCAGCTGGCCGTGTTGAGCCGCAACATGCGGAAGACTTGGTTGAGTGGATGACCAAGCCATCCTCATCCTCCTCATCCTCTCTCACCCATGCTCAGGGTACTTTGTCTGGCAAAGCAGCGGCCTCTTCCCTCGGCTCAATGTCATCAGTGACTCCTTCCCTAGCCCCACCATGTCCTCCTGAGGAGTCCCTCGAACTGTTTGACCACAGTGTTGGGTACATGCTCCAGGAGGATGCCCAGCGTTTGGTAGGCTCTGATGATGATACTGAGCTCGATGAATGCAGTAACATGAGCACGGACAGAGGGGGTGCCCAAGAAGGACAGCAATCTGGCAGTCATGCTCCCCCTGCCAGGTTTGCTCCAGTGATGAGGAGGGAGGGGATGATGAGGTCACTGACTCAACGTGGGTGCCTGATAGGAGAGAGGAAGAGGAGGCGGCACATCACCAACGAGGCAGGATGCCCTCCAGGGGCCAGCCTAAGGGCAGCACATTGAATGCATCACACCCCAAAGCTCCACATGTGCAGGGCGCTGCAGTGTCTGCGCGTTATTCAAAAAGTTCTTTGGTGTGGGCCTTTTTTGAGACGAGTGCATCAGATCGCACCGCTGCTATTTGCAACATATGTCTCAAGCGTATCTCGCGTGGCCAAAACATCTCCCGCTTGGGTACCACATGCTTGACCAGACATATGTTGACCTGCCATGCAGTTCGTTGGCAAGCGTATCTAAAAGACCCACACCAAAGAACAAAGAGGACCTCTCCTTGCTCCTCATCAGCTGAGATCTCCAACCCCACTATACCTTCAGTCCTCTCTGAGACCTGCACTGAGAGGAATGAAGGTGTAGAATTAGGTGTGTCACAGCCAAGTACTTGTGGGCAATCTGCTTTTGGTACACCGACGTCAGATTGTACCAGGCAAATTTCCCTGCCCCAGCTGCTGCACCGCCGAAAGAAGTTTGCTCCCAGCCATCCACATTGAATGCTAGCTTGGCAAAATTGTTAGCACTTCAACTGCTGCCTTTTCAGTTGGTAGACTCTGCCCCCTTCCGTGAGTTTGTGGAATGTGTGATTCCTCAGTGGCAGGTACCCAAACGCCACTTTTTCTCACGGAAGGCGATTCCGGCTCTCTACCGGCATGTGGAAGGCAATGTCCATGCCTCGCTGAACAGGGCGGTCAGCGGTAAGGTGCATATTACCGCTGACTCATGGTCCAGCAGGCATGGACAGGGACGTTACCTAAGTTTCACGGCGCATTGGGTGACTCTGCTGGCAGCTGGGAAGGATGCAGGACAAGGTGCAGTAGTGTTGGAGGTTGTTCCGCTACCACGCCTCCAAAATGCTAATGATTGTGACACACCTCTCTCCTCCACCCCCTCCTCTTCTTCTTCCTCCATGGCCTCTTCCTGTGCGTTGTCCTCGGAACCAGCGGTGCTCCGTAGCCGTTCAAGGGGCTACGCAAGTACGCAGGCCAAATGATGCCATGCGGTGCTTGAGCTGGTGTGCTTGGGGGACAGGAGTCACACTGGGGCAGAGGTTCTGTTAGCTCTGCAGGGGCAGGTTCAGAGGTGGTTGACGCCACGCCAACTTAAGGCAGGAATGGTGGTTTGTGACAATGGCACCAACCTCCTCTCTGCCCTCCGACAGGAACAAATGACCCATGTGCCCTGTTTGGCTCACGTCCTTAACTTGGTGGTGCAGCGGTTCTTGGGCAGGTACCTGGGCTTACAGGATGTCCTGAGGCAGGCCAGGAAAGTCTGTGTGCATTTCCGCCGGTCATATAATGCCAGTGCTCGGCTGACGGACCTCCAAAAGGAGTTTAACCTGCCCAAGAACCGCCTAATCTGTGACATGCACACCATGTGGAACTCAACGTTGGCCATGCTGCAGCGGCTGCACACGCAGCAGAGGGCCATCAATGAGTACCTGTTCGACTATGGCACCAGGACAGGGTCAGGGGAGCTTGTTTTTTTTTCCCCACGCCAGTGGGCCATGATCAGGGATGCATGCACTGTCCTGTCACCATTTGAGGAGGCCACAAGGATGGTGAGCAGTGACAGTGCATGCATCAGTGACACTGTCCCCCTTGTCCACCTGTTGGAGCACACGCTGCGTGGAATAATGGACAGGGCACTTGAGGCAGAACAGAGGCAGGAAGAGGAGGACTTCCTTAGCTCTCAAGGCCCCCTTTATCCAGACAGTGTTCCTGCGTGCCCGCCGATCACACAGGAAGAGGACGAGGAGGAGGAGGAGGAAGATTGTGTCAGTATGGAGGTGGAGCCTAGGACTCAGCATCAGCAGCAGTCTTTAAGGGATCAGTCCCAAGAAACACATGGACTTGTACGTGGCTGGGAGGAGGTGGCTGCGGACCATGTCGTCCTTAGTGACCCAGAGGACTCCGGACCGAATGTCTCAGCAAACCTACGCTGCATGGCCTCCCTGATGCTGCAAAGCCTGCTTAAGGATCCTCGTATTCGTGGTATCAAGGAGGAGGACCAATACTGGCTGGCAACCCTCCTTGATCCACGTTACAAGGGTAAGGTTGCGGACCTTATCTTGCCATCGCAGAGGGAGCAGAGGATGAAACATCTTTGGGAGGCCTTGCAGAAAGGTCTGTGCAACGCGTTCCCAGAGACTGGGAGGTTACAAACTCCTGTTTCTGGACAGCGTTTTGCTGAGGCTTCGGTCAGTCAAAGAAGGAGCGGTGGAGAAGGTGGCCGTCTGACCGATGCGTTCAGACAATTTTTTGGTCCGCAGCCCCAAGGTATGATCGGTTCCAGCAACCATCGCCAGCGTCTGTTTTACATGGTGCAGGAATACCTAGGGGCAAGATCTGACTTGGACACCTTTCCCACCGAAAATCCTCTGGGTTACTGGGTCTTGAGGATGGATCACTGGCCAGAGCTTGCACAGTATGCAATTGAGCTACTGGCCTGTCCTGCATCCAGCGTTCTTTCGGAACGCACATTCAGTGCTGCTGGATCCTTTGTAACCGATCACAGGGTGCGTCTGTCCACCGACTCAGTCGATCGACTGACCTTCATAAAAATGAATCAGTCTTGGATCACCACCAGCTACCAAGCACCTGATGCTGATGTAACCGAATAATTTTTTTTGAAATCTCAGATCCCTTCAAAGACTGCCTATGCTGATGCTGAGTGACTATCCCTGAGAAATTATCCTCTTCCTCCTCAATCATCATGCTGATAGCTTAAGGCACAATTTTTCAGCCCCTGTTTAACAGGGGCGTGTAATTACAATTTTTGATGCAATACTTTGCAGCAGGGCTCGTTCCTGCGTTCCAACTAGAGTGTCTGTGAGGGGTTGCAGTGTTGTGGCACCAGCACCAGTGCCTAAGGCCTAATTTTTCAGCCCCTGTTCAACAGGGGCATGTAATTACAATTCTTGATCTAATATTTCACAGCAGGGCCAATTTCTGCACCCACCAAGAACGAGTGAGGACTTACAGTGTTGTGGCACCAGCACCACCACCACCAAAGGCCCAATTTTTCTGCCCTTGTTCAACAGGGGCATGTAATTACAATTCTTGATCTAATATTTCACAGCAGGGCCCATTTCTGCACCCACCAAGAGCGAGTGAGGACTTACAGTGTTGTGGCACCAGCACCACCACCACCAAAGGCCCAATTTTTCTGCCCCTGGTAAACAGGGGCATGTAATTACAATTCTTGATCTAATATTTCAGAGCAGGGCCCTATGAGGGCTTACAGTGTTGTGGCCACAACAACACCTAAGGCCCAAATTTCTGCTGAGTATATAGGGCAGGCCCCTACTTTCAAACATCTAACTTACAAACGACTCCTACTTGCAAACGGAAGGAGACAACAGGAAGTGAGATGAAATCTACCCCTAGGAAGGGAAATTCTGTCCTGTAAGAGTTAATATGGGAAAAACATTTCTCCTTTCCACTGATGCTTTCCAATCCTTGTTCCACGAAAAACCCCAAATTTTCAAAAAACATATGTCATTGGGACAGAAAGTGAGGTGAAATCTTCTGAAGAGGAGGAAAGACAGCAAAACAAATGTCACAGGGGTGATAACCCTTCCCTATGTTTTCCAAAAAGCTGAAAAAAGATTTTTTGGCACGTTAAAAATGTACCCGTTCAAAATTACAAACAGATTCTACTTAACAACAAACCTACAGTCCCTGTCTTGTTTGCACTGCCTGTATACTGCTGTTCAGAGTATATAGGGCCTGGTGGCCCCACACCTTTACTTATTTTAATTTGGGTGCGGGGTTCCCCTTAATATCCATACAAGACCCAAAGGGCCTGGTAATGGACTGGGGGGTACCCATGCCGTTTGTCTCACTGATTTTCATGCATATTGCCAGGACCCGACATTACATTAAACCCGCAAGCAGTTTTAAATGAGATTTTTTTTCCTTTAAAAATGACATTTGGTGCAGGGACTGTTCTAAACACGGGAAACATGTGCCACTTTACAGGCATACTATAGACACCCCCCAGGTACGATATTTAAAGGAATATTTCACTTTTTTTTTTTTTATTTTAAGCATCATTAAAATCACTGCTCCCGAAAAAACGGCCATTTTTAAAAGTTTTTTTTGCATTGATACATGTCCCCTGGGGTAGGACCCGGGTCACCAAACCCTTTTTAGGACAATACCATGCAAATTAGCCTTTAAAATGAGCACTTTGATTTCGAACGTTCGAGTCCCATAGACGTCAATGGGGTTCTAACGTTCGTGCAAATTTTCGGTCCGTTCGCAGGTTCTGGTGCGAACCGAACCGGGGGTGTTCGGCTCATCCCTACTAGAGATCTTTCTGCTACTATATCTATTATTGCCACGGTAAGGTTCCCTCTCAATGTAGCAGCTACAGGCCTATAGCCCACCTTAACATAGACGTGAAACTTTTTGCAAAGGTATTAGCTAATTGCCTTTCCCCGCTTTTGCCATCAGTTATACATAAGGATCAAGTTGGTTTTGTCCCCGGACATGAGGCCAGAGACAACACCACAAAAAAAATTCATCTCATCTCATACTGTATATACAGAGACATGACCTGAAAGTGTGCTTACTCTCTTTTGACGCTGAAAAAGCATTTGACCGAGTGAATAGGCAATTGCTCTGCATGTCATTGAAACAGCTTGTCCTCTGCACTACTTTTATAACTAAGGTCATGCGGAGAGAAAAAGGATGAATGGCTGCACACCCATACAATGCAATATCGACTTTATTAGTATCAAAAATGAATAAAAACATCCAGTCACGGATGGGCAAGAGGTGGTAAGGTTGACGCATTTCACAAGAAGTTTCTTGCTTTGTCAAAACCATATGGACATGCAATCTCAGAACCAATATATACATAATGATTCAATCACAGGTGTTCATAATCACATGATTGCATTTCCTGTTTCAAGTCCCATAAAATGCATTCTTAGTATTTTCGTAACAACACTAAACCAATACACATAATATAAACATGATAAAAGGTTTAGCAGAACAACAAGAAAAAGAAAATATATATAAAAATGAAAAACATTGAAAATACCACACCATGGGGGCAGGAGGCGGAGCCTAGCGGAGCAGACATGCATTGTTAGAGCTCCACACCGCTGAGGAGAGAAGAGAAGGACAAAGCGGAGCCTGCAGGCTCAAAAGGTATCCATTTGAACCTTTTTGCCCCAGGGAACAAACTGTGAAAGTTTGGGCAGGAAATATGGTACTGGGAGGAAGCCGTGGCAGAAATAAAAATCACCTCACAAAGAGCTCACAGGCACTCACTGCAACTAAAGCAGCTCCAGTCACCTCACAATATACAGCATCAGGGCGCTCTCACAGACAGAAAATGTCACAGCAAGACTCTCCATTTGAGTCAGATACAGAACAAATCCTCTCACAAACTTCTCCACAAGCCTCCTCAGTAGGGATGAGCCGAACACCCCCCTGTTCGGTTCGCACCAGAACATGCGAACAGGAAAAAAGTTCGCTCGAACACGCGAACACCGTTAAAGTCTATGGGACACGAACATGAATAATCAAAAGTGCTAATTTTAAAGGCTTATATGCAAGTTATTGTCATAAAAAGTGTTTGGGGACCCGGGTCCTGCCCCAGGGGACATGGATCAATGCAAAAAAAAGTTTTAAAAACGGCCGTTTTTTCAGGAGCAGTGATTTTAATAATGCTTAAAGTCAAACAATAAAAGTGTAATATCCCTTTAAATTTCGTACCTGGGGGGTGTCTATAGTATGCCTGTAAAGGGGCGCATGTTTCCCGTGTTTAGAACAGCCTGACAGCAAAATGACATTTGGAAGGAAAAAACTCATTTAAAACTACCCGCGGCTATTGCATTGCCGTCAATACACATAGAAGTTCATTGATAAAAACGGCATGGGAATTCCCCACAGGGAAACCCCGAACCAAAATTAAAAAAAAAAAAAAATGAAGTGGGAGTCCCCCTAAATTCCATACCAGGCCCTTCAGGTCTGGTATGGATATTAAGGGGAACCCCGGCCAAAATTTTTTAAAAAAAATGACGTGGGGTTCCCCTTAAATTCCATACCAGACCCTTCAGGTCTGGTATGGATTTTAAGGGGAACCCCGCGCCAAAAAAAAAAAAAAAACGGCGTGGGGTTCCCCCAAAAATCCGTACCAGACCCTTATCCGAGCACGCAACCTGGCAGGCCGCAGGAAAAGAGGGGGGGACGAGAGTGCGCCCCCCCCCTCCTGAACCGTACCAGGCCACATGCCCTCAACATTGGGAGGGTGCTTTGGGGTAGCCCCCCAAAACACCTTGTCCCCATGTTGATGAGGACAAGGGCCTCATCCCCACAACCGTGGCCGGTGGTTGTGGGGGTCTGCGGGTGGGGGGGCGTATCGGAATCTGGAAGCCCCCTTTAACAAGGGGACCCCCAGATCCCGCCCCCCCCCCCTGTGTGAAATGGTAAGGGGGTACTTACCCCTACCATTTCACTAAAAAAGTGTCAAAATAGTTAAAAATGACAAGAGACAGTTTTTGACAATTCCTTTATTTAAATGCTTCTTCTTTCTTCCTTCATCTTCTTCTTCTTCTGGTTCTTCTGGCTCTTCTGGTTCTTCCTCCGGCGTTCTCGTCCAGCATCTCCTCCGCGGCGTCTTCTATCTTCTTCTCCTCGGGCCGCTCCGCACCCATGGCATTGGGGGGGAGGCTCCCGCTCTTCTCTTCATCTTCTTCTTCATCCTCTTCTCTTCTTCCTTCTTCTCTTCTTCTCTGTTTCTCTTCTTAATTTTCTTCTCCGGGCCGCTCCGCATCCATGCATGGAGGGAGGCTCCCGCTGTGTGACGGCGTCTCCTCATCTGACGGTTCTTAAATAACGGGGGGCGGGGCCACCCGGTGACCCCGCCCCCTCTGACGCACGGGACATGACGGGACTTCCCTGTGGCATTCCCCGTGATGTCACAGGGAAGTCCCGTCAAGTCACCGTGCGTCAGAGGGGGGCGGGGTCACCGGGTGGCCCCGCCCCCCGATATTTAAGAACCGTCAGATGAGGAGACGCCATCACACAGCGGGAGCCTCCCTCCATGCATGGATGCGGAGCGGCCCGGAGAAGAAAATTAAGAAGAGAAACAGAGAAGAAGAGAAGAAGGAAGAAGAGAAGAGGATGAAGATGAAGAGAAGAGCGGGAGCCTCCCCCCCAATGCCATGGGTGCGGAGCGGCCCGAGGAGAAGAAGATAGAAGACGCCGCGGAGGAGATGCTGGACGAGAACGCCGGAGGAAGAACCAGAAGAGCCAGAAGAACCAGAAGAAGAAGAAGATGAAGGAAGAAAGAAGAAGCATTTAAATAAAGGAATTGTCAAAAACTGTCTCTTGTCATTTTTAACTATTTTGACACTTTTTTAGTGAAATGGTAGGGGTAAGTACCCCCTTACCATTTCACACAGGGGGGGGCCGGGATCTGGGGGTCCCCTTGGTAAAGGGGGCTTCCAGATTCCGATAAGCCCCCCACCCGCAGACCCCCACAACCACCGGCCACAGTTGTGGGGATGAGGCCCTTGTCCTCATCAACATGGGGACAAGGTGTTTTGGGGGGCTACCCCAAAGCACCCTCCCAATGTTGAGGGCATGTGGCCTGGTACGGTTCAGGAGGGGGGGGGCCGCACTCTCGTCCCCCCCTCTTTTCCTGCGGCCTGCCAGGTTGCGTGCTCGGATAAGGGTCTGGTATGGATTTTTGGGGGAACCCCACGCCGTTTTTTTTTTTTTTTTTGGCGCGGGGTTCCCCTTAAAATCCATACCAGACCTGAAGGGTCTGGTATGGAATTTAGGGGGAACCCCACGTCATTTTTTTTTTTTAATTTTGGCCGGGGTTCCCCTTAATATCCATACCAGACCTGAAGGGCCTGGTATGGAATTTAGGGGGACTCCCACTTCATTTTTTTTTTTTTAATTTTGGTTCGGGGTTTCCCTGTGGGGAATTCCCATGCCGTTTTTATCAATGAACTTCTATGTGTATTGACGGCAATGCAATAGCCGCGGGTAGTTTTAAATGAGTTTTTTCCTTCCAAATGTCATTTTGCTGTCAGGCTGTTCTAAACACGGGAAACATGCGCCCCTTTACAGGCATACTATAGACACCCCCCAGGTACGAAATTTAAAGGGATATTACACTTTTATTGTTTGATTTTAAGCATTATTAAAATCACTGCTCCTGAAAAAACGGCCGTTTTTAAAACTTTTTTTTGCATTGATCCATGTCCCCTGGGGAAGGACCCAGGTCCCCAAACACTTTTTATGACAATAACTTGCATATAAGCCTTTAAAATTAGCACTTTTGATTTCTCCCATAGACTTTTAAAGGGTGTTCCGCGGCATTCGAATTTGCCGCGAACACCCCAAATTGTTCGGTGTTCGGCGAACTTGCGAACAGCCAATGTTCGAGTCGAACATGAGTTCGACTCGAACTCGAAGCTCATCCCTACTCCTCAGTATCCCAAGTAATATTATTACAATTTGAAAAGATGCTTCATAAGGCTTTAAAACAAACCTCAGACCAAATAACAAAAAGCCTAACCAAAGAAATAAGAGAGCTGGGAAACCGCACCACAGCCTTAGAAATAAAAATGGATGAAATTGAAATTACAACCCAAGAAAATATAACAGAATTGGAACAATTAAAAAAAGAGAATTTAATACTTCAAACTAAGCTCGAAGATTACGAAAATAGAGCCAGACGTTCAAGCTTGCGCATAAGGGGAATACCTGAAACTGTGACAGACCTGCAATCTACTATTACTGCTCTATTACAAGAACTAAAGCCAGATATCCCTATTGAACGTTTAGAACTGGACAGAGTACACAGAGCCCTCACAGCCAAAAAGAAAGATGGACCCCCACGTGATATAATCACAAAATTTCATTATTACAGAACGAAAGAACAAATACTAATTGCTGCAAGAGAAAAAAAGGAACTTAATTTTCAAGGACACAATTATCAAATTTTTGCTGACCTATCCCAACTTACTATTACTAAAAGACGATCCATGAAACCCCAACTAATGGAACTGCAACGCCACAACATTATGTATCAATGGGGCTTCCCCTTTTCAGTCAGATTTAACTACCAAGGTACAATTTACAGAAGCAGATCAGCAGATGAACTACAGCAAACCCTTTTAAAATTAAATCTGACAGAACCCACAAGCAGCAACACTCCCGCACGCAGAAGAATGGCATCATCTTCACCTTCAGGCAGCACCCAGAAAATTTCAGAACAAAATGGGAATCATCATTCTCACAAAAGAGGCCGTTATGCCACATCATCCATGGACCAAGAAGATTCAATGAACTGACATCCTAATTCCTGATATCTCTTCATTTATTATACTAAGAGATGGTTCTCTATAAAAAAACTATATTTATAACTGAATGTAACTGCATTCTGATAGTCACACACTGTGTGGGATCATGTTACATTCCAGTTATATTTCTTATTACTTCTGATTCATATAGCCTTAGAATATATAAGTGAAATAAGGAAATTCTTGTTCAGTTATATATTATCAGGTAATAACAATAGATTTATTACTTTTTAGGACAAATATGTTCAATAATCCAGAAGTAATGGAAGCTTTTTCTTTCTTTTCTTAAAACAAATATATTATTACCTAACTAGTTCCTAGAACTATGTTTTTGTTTATTCTAATCTGAAGCAATACAACCTCAATTTTATGAGTTAACATATCTAAACAGTTACATATGAATAAAATATGTAATTGTTTACTCTAAAAGGGTTAAAATCCCAAAATAATTCAAACTATCTTCATCAATACCAAAGTTATTAACAGTACCTTTCTAACTGAATTATTTAGCCTAGGGCAAGACTAACCATACACAACCACCCTGGAATAAATAATTTCAACAAAAACTATATTCTGCACTCCAATTAATGAAACATCATTTTGATGTCTTTTGACATAGCACTTCTCTCCTGTAAGCGGAAGATCCGTGTACCCCCATTAGCCCTCCTCATTCTCCCAACCATATTATGTGGGAGTGTGACGAAGGCACTTATGCCCCTGAGAGAGATATTTATTCTCTTTCACGGGTAAATTGTGATTACTTGCAAAAAATAATTTATACAATGTATCATCTAATCTCATATGTTTTTTGTTTACTCTTTACTCCAGAATTCACTGGTTTCTTTTCTATCTATTCATCTCTTCAGTCCACACAGGTTGATCTGCGCAGTCAGCTCTGCATAACAAAAAGTAAGTCAAAACTATTTGATCTATTGCCATGGCACCACTGAATATACTTTCCCTGAATGTTCAGGGAATAAATGTCCCTCAAAAAAGGACCAAAGCCTTCCGTACTTTCCATAACAAGAAGGCTCACATAGTATGCCTCCAAGAAACACACTTCACCAAAGATTCTACTCCAAAATATATTTCTCCTTTTTATCAACAAATTTACACGGCTTCTGCCTGTACCAAGCAAAGGGGAACTCTAATTGCATTTCACCGATCCACACCATTCCCCTTTATCATCAGAAATTAAAGACCCAGAAGGTAGATACCTGATACTCATGGGTTATATAATGGATACAGCAATCACGGTGATTTCCTACTACGCTCCTAACAAACAACCTACACCATTCCTCTCACATATATTACAAGTGATTAATACACACAAAATAGGAACAGTGATAATGTGTGGGGATTCGAACCAGGTCCTCCTCCCATTTCTAGATAAATCACCTTTTACACCATCCAAAATAACCTCTAGATTACCTTTTTCTCAACTTCTTTCCAAATACAATCTGGTAGATTCGTGGAGAGAAAGTAACCCAATGAAAAAGAAATTCACTTATTTCTCGCACCCTCATCAAACCTTCACCAGAATAGATCATATTTTTCTAACAATAGGAATGATACCAGAAATTATTGCATCAGATATAGTTCCGATTCCATGGTCTGACCATAATGCATTATACACTACTATAGCCTCAGCCATACCAAAAGCGCATGACCCAACGTGGTACTTACCGGACATAATGCTCAAACACCCACTACATCAGATGGCCATTGAACAAGCTTTAAAGGAATACATATCAATTAATAATACAACAGACATCTCCCCAATAACACTGTGGGAAGCTCATAAGCCTGTCTTGCGTGGTACAATACAAAGACAAATGGCACTATTTAAACGGGAACGCAAAAATCTAGCAAAAAAACTAGAACTCAATTTTAATGCAGCCTACATATCATTTCAAGATAATCCATCTCAGAGTACAAAATCTCATCTGGAAAAATCTAGATTGGAATACGATCTATTTCTCACTGAGTCAGTTGATAAATCCCTCAAACGCTCCAAACACAATTTCTACATGAATACAAACAAACCAGGTACATATTTGGCTCCGGCATTAAATTCAACTAACAAATCTTTCAAACCAATACGTTTGAAATTATCAAAAAATGTTTACACTTGTAATCCAGTTAAAATAGTCCATAAATTTCACTCACATCTCGCAACTTTATACAAGACAAACAATGAATTTAATCCTACAGAGGCTGAATCCTTCTTCTCAAAAATAACCTTACCTGAGTTATCTCAGAATCAAAAAAGCAGTTTGGATGAGCCTATAACTATAGATGAAGTTGCTAACGCCATAAAAGACCTAAAACTTAACAAAAGACCAGGCCCAGACGGCTACTCGGCTTTATACTATAAAACATTCTCAGAAATACTCTCTCCCATTCTCACTGAAACTTTTAACAAACTTCTAGATGGACATTCTTTTCGGCAAGAAACACTAATGGCAATTGTTTGTATGATCCCAAAACCCCTTTCTGATGATACTTCCTGTGTGAATTATCGGCCTATCTCTCTGTTAAACCTCAATATTAAATTATTAGCAAAAATAATAGCAAAACGCCTCAATAGCATTATAGGAAAATTAATACATAGAGATCAAGTAGGCTTCATGCCAAATAGACAGGCAGGCGATAATATACGCAGGGCAGTGTTATTGGCACATATTGCTAAAAAACGGAAAATCCCTTTATGTTTTCTATCTCTCGATATTAAGAGGGCATTTGACACAGTATCCTGGCAATATATGCAATATTCATTACAAAAATGGGGTTTTGGACCCCACTTTTTAACATGGATCAAAGCATTATATAATAAACCCAAAGCCTATATAAAATATGCTGGATACAAATCTGAAGCCTTTAATATCGAAAGAGGTACCCGACAGGGTTGCCCATTATCTCCCTTATTATTTGCCCTTATACTCGAACCCATGGCCCAATACATCAGAACAAACCAAACTATAACTGGCATTGAAGTAGGAGGTATTACACACAAACTATGTATATTTGCAGACGATATATTACTTTTTCTATCATCACCACAGGTCTCTGGTCCTAACTTAATACCAGCTCTTGATGGATTTGCAGCCCTATCCGGCTTTATGATTAATCCTAAGAAATGCCTAGTGCTTAATATTTCACTCACAAACATGGAATTGATCCCGGCTAGGGCTGCACTCCCTCTCACATGGGCAGAAAAATCAATCCCATATCTTGGAATTCATTTAACAGCATCTCATTCTGACTTATTCTCAACCAATTATCCTCCTGTATTAAGACAGATCACAAATCTAATAAAACAATGGTCGCAACTTCCTTTATCCTGGATAGGGAAGATTAATGCAATCAAAATGACTATTCTACCCAAATTGCTTTATCTATTCAGAGTCCTCCCTATTCCAATTCCTTCCTATTTTTTGAGAATAGTACAAAAAAGAGCAACTTCGTTTATATGGGGCTCTTCTAAACCACGTATACCTATACACACACTACATCTTCCCAAAAATAAAGGAGGCCTTAGATACCCTAATTTTACTAACTACTACAGAGCAGCACATTTGGCCAGTCTGTCCAAATACCATGCAAAACAGGAAATCCCATTATGGGTATTTATAGAGGCTTCAGAAAATGACCCTCTATTAATATCAAATTTATTATGGCTTGATCCTAAAGACCGCTTTAAAATTCATAATCCCATAACTAAACACTTCTTATCTCTCTGGGATAAACTAAAAACCAAATATCAGTTACAATCTCCACACAATCCTCTCCTTTCTTTTATCAGAAATCCGGCCTTTTATCCGGCATGGATCTACCCAAATTCTTTTAAAGCTTGGACAACATCAGGCATTCAGACACTAAATGACTTCATAGCATCTAAATCATTCCTTTCATTCCCATCGCTTAGAGAAAAATATGATCTACCAAACTCTGAGATATTTACATATCTCCAAATCAAAAATTTCTATACACCATTCCTAAAGGGGGATACACCATTATCCCAATTATTCATTTTTGAATCAATCTGTACAAAAGATCCATTTGCTAAAGGTACAATTTCATCACTTTATAATCAATTATATGGAGTAGCAAATCTTAATAGACCCTCTTACGTTCAGAAGTGGGAGGAGGACCTGGGACGAACTTTAGAAGACACGGACTGGTCTAACATATGGCTCACATCTAAGTCATCTTCACCCAACATCTTAGCACTGGAGACAAATTATAAAGTCCTAACTCGCTGGTACCTTGTACCCGCTAGAGTGGCAAAATATTCACCTAATACCTCAGCTCTTTGTTTTCGAGGATGCCCAGAAATATGCACATATTTACACATATGGTGGACGTGCCCAGTAATCCAAACCTTCTGGAAGGAAGTCTTCGTGATTGCATCTAAAATATTTAAAAAAATAATACAACCAGATCCATATTTAACTTTGCTTAATCTAAAACCGGAATGGTTAACACTCTCTCAATTCAAACTTATGATCCAACTAATAACGGCTGCAAAACAAACAGTGGCCAAGGCATGGAAATCTCCTACATTGGTACTAGCAGAAACAATTCACAGAATGAATAATACAATGTCCCATGCTAAGATGGTAGCCATCGATCAAAGTCAAATTCCAAAATTTGAAAAACTTTGGCATCCTTGGATAAAACAACAGTCCCTTTCAAACTTCAATGACTGTGTCCTGTTGCCATGGTAACAGATTAAATGACTTACAGAGACACCCATTCTAAGGCTTCAAAGAGAACTAAAAAGAATAATAAACTGACGAGCGGGACAACCTTGTGGACCATACCTCTACCTTTCAACCCTTTTTCTTCTTTCTCTTTCCTTTTCTCCACCTTACGATTAAAGCTCATTATTAGAATTTATTTGACCTATATACACTCTACTTGTAAACAATATGTATAGTAGGTATAAATCATTTAAATACCTACAAACGTAACTAAGGAAATGATATATATCTTTAATTTAGGTTTACGTGAACCCGATGTTTAATATTTGAAATTCCATGATATTTACCTATATAAACCCTACTGTAAAACAATGAGCTTACTTTATAGATCCTTGTAAACTTACTTTATGTACCTTTATAACATTGTATACGCAATAAACTTCTTTTGACAAGGAAAATACCACACCATACACTACAAAACTAAAAACACAAGAGGCACAGCCGCCCCTCATTATGGAAATTCATATCCTTCAAACATCATATGTATGCATATGTCTGGAGACATATGGAAACGTATCCATAATCGGGGAATTCCCATTGAGAACAAACCTCAAATTCCATGCATGTATATATACATGTATATATGCGCCGAACAAAGTCCATGGCCAGCTATCAAATATGAACAAAATAAATTTAAATATATATATATATATATAAGCCATATATGACTCTCAAGGTGCAAAATATACATGCATAAGGAAAGATCAAATAGCAGTATAGTTACATTCGAATACATCATCATTGTAAAAAGAATTGTTGAGAATCCAATAAGAATAGCCCGATCATAAAAAAGTGTGTGTGTGTCTACAGCCCACACTACAAAAAAACCAAAACCAACCAATGTATGACGAAGAAAGCAGTATGAGCCTAAGACTCCCACACAAACAATCCCCCAAACATCACATGCATAATCAGGGAAATCCAGTGAAAACAAACCCCAAAATTTCATGCATGTACAGTATCTCACAAAAGTGAGTACACCCCTCACATTTCTGTAAATATTCTATTATATCTTAAGAAAATACACTTTGCTACAATGTAAAGTAGTGAGTGTACAGCTTGTATAACAGTGTAAATTTGCTGTTCCCTCAAAATAACTCAACACACAGCCATTAATGTCTAAACCACTGGCAACAAAAGTGGGTACACCCCTAAGTGTAAATGTCCAAATTGGGCCCAGTTAGCCATTTTCCTCCCTGGTGCCATGTGACTCGTTAGTGTTACAAGATCTCAAGTGTAAATGGGGAGCAGGTGTGTTAAATTTGGTGTTATCGCTCTCACTCTCTCATACTGGTCACTGGAAGTTCAACCTGGCACTTCATGGCAAAGAACTCTCTGAGGATCTAAAAAAAAGAATTTTTGCTCAACATAAAGATGACCTAGGCTATAAGAAGATTGCCAAGACCCTGAAACTGAGCTGCAGCATGGTGGCCAAGACCATACAGTGGTTTAACAGGACAGGTTACACTCAGAACAGGCCTCTCCATGGTCGACCATAGAAGTTGAGTGCATGTGCTCAGCGTCCTATCCAGAGGTTGTCTTTGGGAAATAGACGTATGAGTGCTGCCAGCATTTCTGCAGAGGTTGAAGGGGTGGGGGGTTAGCCTGTCAGTGCTCAGAACATATGCTGCAGACTGCATCAAATTTGTCTGCATGGCTGTCTTCCCGTAAGGAAGCCTCTTCTAAAGATAATGCACAAGAAAGCCTGCAAACAGTTTGCTGAAGACAAACTAGATTACTGGAACCGTGTCCTGTGGTCTGATGAGACCAAGAAAAACGTATTTGGTTCAGATGGTGTCAGGCGTGTGTGACAGCAACCAGGTGAGGAGTACAAAGACAAGTGTGTCATGGTGGTGGGAGTATATATTACACGCAAACATGCATGAAATTTTGGGGTTTGTTTTCCACGGGATTTCCCTGATTATGGATACGTCTCTATATGTCTTCAGACATGCGTATTCATGTGATGTTTGGGGGATTGTTTGTGTGGGTGTCTTAGGCTCATACTGCTTTCTCGCCACACATTGTGTGTGGTGGTTTATGTGGTGTGGGCTGTAGACACACACACATGTTTATGATCGGGCTATTCTTATTGGATTCTCAACAATTCTTCTTTTTGCAATGATGATGTATTCAAATGTAACTATACTGCTATTTGATCCTTCCTTATGCATGTATATTTTGTACCTTCAGAAACATACATGTATATGGCACATATATATATATATATATATATATATATATATATATATATATATATATATATATATATGTAATTTTTTTTTGTTCATATTTGATAGCTGACGATGGACTTTGTTCAGCACATATATACATGTGTATATATACATGCATGGAATTTGGGGTTTGTCCTCAATGGGAATTCCCCAATTCTGGATGTTTCCAGATGTCTCCAGACATATGCATGCATATGATGTTTGGAGAATATGAATTTCCATATTGAGGTGCGGCTGTGCCTCTCATGTTTTTAGTTCTTTAGTGTATTGTGTGGTATTTTCAATGTATTTTTATATGAATTTTCTTTTCCTTGTTGTTCAGCTAAACTTTTTATCATGTTTATATTATGTGTATCGGTTTAGTGTTGTTACGAAAGTACTAAGAATGCATTTGATGGGACTTGAAACAGGAAGTGCAATCATGTAATTATGAACACCTGTAATTGAGTCGTTATGTATATACTGGTTCTGAGATTGCATGTCCATATGGTTTTGATAAAGCAAGAAACTTCTTGTGAAACGCGTCTACCTTACCATCTCTTGCCTGTCTGTGCCTGGATGTTTTTATTCATTTTTGATACTAATATAGTTGATATTGCATTGTATGGGTGTGCAGCCATTTGTCCCTTTTCTCTCCGCTTGATTTCTGTTAGCAGTGGCAGGGCGTGCACCCCATCATTTGCATCATGCTTTGTGAATCATGGTCTGTGTAATTCACCTGTAAGCAGCGCATGGGCATCCACGGGTAGGGGCAAGAGGGTCAAGTGCCCCCCCTGGAATCAGGGATCAAATTCAACACAGTGGCATCGCTATGGGGGTGCAGGCAGCCAGTGGGGTGACACCATCAAGGTACTGTCAAGCCCCCCATCAGTGTAGTGTGACTGCGGGCTCTTTTCCCTGCTCAGTCCAGCAGAGAACTCAGCGGCGCTGTGTCAGGAGAAAGGCTAGCTGCGGGCTGTCAAAGGTTTCCCCCGCTCGCCCCCCATTTCTCCTGTCAGGGAGAAGAGACGGCGGCTCTCACCAGGTTCCCCGCCCAGCTTCCTACTCGCTCCGTTCCTTCCCCATTGGTCATAACTGAGGGCCAATCAAAGGAGACTAGGAGTGGAGAGCATCATGGGACATGTAGTCCCAAAGATTGGTGGTCCCATTTTCCAAAGGAAGGAGGCTACAGATCTATCTAGAGAGAGATTGAGAGACTGCAGCCTGGAAAAAAGCTGAGGGAGTGAGTGCTACAGGACAAAGAAAGAGGCGTGTGCTGGGCGTAAGCCAGAGAGAGAGCCATGCTGCCCAGCGCCACCAGAGAGAGCCACGCTACCCAGCGCCACCAGAGAGAGCCACGCTACCCAGCACCACCAGAAAGAGCCACGCTGCCCAGCGCCACCAGAGAGATAAAGACTGAGCCACTGCCAGGGTACAGACATGCTACACTACTGACCAGAATTGCCCCGGGGAACACAGAGTGAGTGATCATTCAGCCGGAGGGATCACTACTGTAGTCTCGCTGGGTCTGGTAAGCGGGCCTGTCGGCCATTATCCATTACTTATACTAGGGACTGTACTACGCCTGCTGTCTCTGACCATGACAATGTGATAATGACATTGTCAAAAAGGGGTGGCGCATGGGTGACCCTAAAATGATGCCCCCCCTGAAAAAAGTTCTGCGGACGCCCATGGAGCAGCAGTATCTTTCTATATAACTAAGGTTATGTCTCTGTATTCCCAGCCCTCGGCCTCTGTGTTAGTCAATGGTTCATTATCGGAAGCCCTTAAATATCTCAAATGGTACGAGGCAGGGCTGTCCCTTCTCCCCTCTACTTTTTGTCATTGTGATGGAACACTAAGGTTATTTCTCTGTATTCCAAGCCCTCAGCCTCTGTGATAGTCAATGGTTCATTATCGGAAACCCTTCAATATCTCAAATGGTACAAGGCAGGGCTGTCCCCTCTCCCCTCTACTTTTTATCATTGTGATGGAACACCTGGCCTACACTATTAGGCAAAATGCCTCGATCATAGGTATTCCGACTCTGTCCCTGCACCATAAACTCTTCCTATATGACCTGCTAGTGTATGTACAACAACCCCACATCTCCCTACCATCCTTACTACATGAATTCTGCCAGTTTGGGGAATTTAGTAATTTTAAACTGAATATTTCCAAAATGGAGGCCCTTAACATATTACTAACTGCTGTCACTATTTCCCAGCTATGTTCTAACTTCTCTTTTCAATGGTCTACTAAAAGTATTTCCTATTTGAGCATCACCATTCCATCTAATCTCTCGAATCTATATGCACTGAATTACCCTCTATTACTGGCTCCTATCCGGAGAGACTTAGACATTTGGGGCTTCTTTCCCTTGCCTTGGTTTGGACGCATAAACACATTAAAGATGGACACGTTACCAAAGTTGCTATACCTTTTTCAGACCATCCCCATACTCTTGACTAAACAGTTATTTCTCTCCCTACGTTCCTTGTCTATACGTTTTATATGGAACAGAGGTTTATCTCAAATACGCCACAAACTGCTTACCTTCTCCAAACTCCAGGGTGGAGTGGCACTCTCGGATTATGAGTTTTACCATAAAGCCACTATTATGGCTCGGGTCCTGGAATGGTTCTCTCACCCTTTTACTAAGGCCTGTGTCATAGTGGAACAAAATCTTTCTCCCCTGGATTTCAGGGCTCTTCTTTGGGGGTATTCCCAGGACTTGCCCAGACTACACTTCTCTTTCCATCTATCCCGTGTATGGTATAGGAAAGGCCTTCAGCACCTTCTGTCCTCTGACCCGTCCCCCCTTACGGCACTATTTGATAACCCCCTCTCACTACATAGAATACTCACATCCACACCTGCCCATTGCTGGAGGTGTGGCTAGGCAGAGGGGAATTACTTTCACATCTGGGGGAAGTGCGGCAGGATACAACCTTTTTGGTCACAAGTTTTCGCTGTCTACAATTCACTATATAATGCATCCCTACAGCTTTCACCTGAAGTGGCACTGCTGTCTGTACTTCCAGGCTCAATGGCCTCCCAAAAAAGAAGTTTGCTCCACTTCTTTCTTTCAGCAGCTAGAAAACTGATCCTCCTATTTTGGTAGTCAGACGTGCCCCCCTCTTTAGCCTTGTGGGTCTCTACAGTGAATAATATAATGCAGATAGAGGAGATGTTGGCAATGGGCAATGACTCCTTTGAGAAGTTAAACATTTTATGGTATGTCTGGATCAATTTCTGCACTTCTGATGCCCTTAAAGCTAGGCTGTAATTTTTATTTTGCATCTATCCCTTATCCTGAATGCATAGCTGTGGGATCGCATAGAAAGCTCGAGATTTACTTTATGGCCCGGACCCCTTTGGGGCTGCTTCTTCCCCCTCTCTCTTTCTCCTTTTCCTGTTTCTTCCCTTTTTTTTTCTTTTTGTTTCTTCTGTTCTTCTATTTTATGATTCACATTTTCCGTTTTTTTGTGACCCTCTTATTGGACACATCTTCACACTGAAATGCTACAAACGTTTAGAATTTATGAATCTCAATGCACACTCCAGTGTCCTGGCCCTAGCCTATTTTGGGGCCACCGTATCTGTGTCATAATTCTGAACTTTGGATGTATACCTTGTACTGTTTATACCATGTAAAACAATAAAGATATATTTACCTCTGAAATGCGTCTCCTGTAGGAAAAGCACCTGAACTTTCTGTTTATGCATTTTGTATACAGTTGACAGTTTCTGTGGAATATTAAGCTCTCTTATGTTAAGGAACCCAAATTTTATTAAAGACATAATGATTGAAAGGTCACCATCATAAATAATGAGTGGTCAAGCAGTGTCCATTGGACACCATAGGAGAGCAAAATAGGGAAAACAAAAGAAAGAGGAAAAAAAAGGGGGAAAAAAAGGGACTCCAGTACTAACTGGACTCTCAAAAAACAAGAATGTGTCTATTCTGACACTCATACCACCTAGAAAAAAAACCTAAGCGGAGGCCTTAGGACCCTGAGCCCACTCCTGCTCATACTAGTAGCAATAAAAATAAAAAAAACTCAAGAAAAAAAAGGGGGTGGGATCCCTAAAAGTACCATTAATCTACAAATAGGCACCTGAACAAGTGAACCCGCAGATATCCCAGAAAAGGCAAAAGCCCTGGACATCAAACCATTGGTTCATATTCACGGGGCAATGCTACCTGGGACTGTTGCCCCCAAGCTCTTAGTCCCAGTCCCGATTATCTCTGGATACACAGTCAATTTATAGTGAAGCAAACTTATTCCTAATTAAAAAAAAAAAAATGATATGAGACGTTTCTCCCACAGAAAAATGATATGCCTCCCAATTCCGACTCTCTATCCCAAAAAATGGATAGAGGCGTTTGCAGGAGAGACTTTCTTCCAAGATATAACAGTTAGGGTCCGAAATTGTTTTTTAAAAAACCTAACCACAGATATAGAACAAATATAGGTTGGTAGGAGATCTATCTCCATTTTAAAGTAATCATGTTCACGAAAATACAAAAAAATGGAGACAAGTTCAAACTGTATTCTACACAAAGTAGGGATACGCCCCTGAGAACCCCATGTTGCCCATGTGACAAAATGCTACATGAGGCCGTCAGGGGAAAAAAAAAACACAAAAAAAAATTGCAACGAACAGAAGAAGAAAAAAAAAAAAAAAGCTCCAATCTCTGGCTAAAGGAAAAAAAAAGAAAAGGAAAAGAAAAAAAAAACACACATAATTAACAGTTTTGGAAAGACTATGTTCAGGGAAGTATATAATCAAAATTATATTCTACTAATCGATATAGTCCAGTTAATTATGAGTCAGGTTTGTCTGTAATTTGTGCCATGCAGTCTTTGGGCCCCAGTCATCAAGCGTGGCCGCTCTCTGGTGGTCTTGGGGACTTTCTAGAGGTGGTTTGTGCAGGTTGCCAAGGTTCCCATGTTGGTGGCATTGGAGGTGTGGGGATTGTAGGATCTGGCCATTAATCCAATTCTGATAGCCCAAGATTTGGGGTGCGGAAAACGAAATAGTGGCCGTTTTTCTTTGTCTGCAGGTGGAACGGAAAGCCACCTGTATATAAGCTCAGCTCCTGGAAGTGCTTTGACAATTGGGCGGTGAGGTCTTCGCTTAGCCAAAGTCCAGGTAAAAAAGTATGTTACAAAGACTGTTGTTTTAATGCTGTTGACAGACTGCAACATACTGTAAATGTCATTTTTAGTTTAGTCCATATTTCCACTTTAAGACAACATAGTATGTTACTGAAAAAAATGAACATGAACTTGTGGTAGCTTAGAGAGGCAGATGCGGAAGCCACAGAAAGTGATTGGATTTTCCTAAAACTGTCCATGTGTGTAGCCAGCATTGAATCTGACTGAATTACTAAACAAAAAACATTTTATATTTTAATTTCAGAAAACTCTTTTTGAAATCCCAATTTTTTAAAAGACCTATCAAAATATTATATTAACTTTTTTTATTTGGTTAGATTTAGGAATATTCAATAACACTAAAAAACATAAACCATTTGCATTATTACAGTATATTATATTCCTGAAAGAAAATGATATCTATTTATTAAAAAAAATGTTGATTTCTTCTCGACCCTATATTTTGATTAACTGGCATGCATTAAAGTAATAAAGTAAGTCTAATGCGCTTCATAGGTTATAAGAATGTGAATAACTAATTCTGATGTCAACTACTCAGTCTACAGAGTGGGATTCTAGCCTAGAAGATGCCTTATGCTGACCAGAGTTCTTTGGAGGAGGCCTGTACCATATACACTATATTGTCAAAAGTCTTGGTACACCTGCCTTTACACGCACATGAATTTTAATGGTATCCAAGTCTTAGTCCGTAGGGTTCAATACTCAGTTGGCCCAAATAGCTTCAACTCTTCTAGGAAGGCTGCCCACAAGGTTTAAGAGCGTGTCTATGGGAAGGTCTGACCATTCCTCCGGAAGTGCTTTTGTGAGGTCAGGTAGTGATGTTGGATGAGAAGGCCTGGCTCGCATGTCTCTGCTCTAATTAATCCCAAAGGTGTTTCTCAGGTTGCGATCAGGACTATGGGCATGCCAGTCAAGTTCCTGCACCCCAAACTTGCCCACCCGTGTCTTTATAGACCTTGCTTTGTGCACTGGTCCAAATCATTTGGTGGAGGGGGGATTAGGGTGTGAAGTTGTTTTTCAGAGGTTGGGTTTGGCCCCTTAGTTCCAGTGAAGAGAACTCTTAAGGCGTCAGCATACCAAGACATTTTGGACAATTTAATTGCTCCGTACTTTGTGGAAACAGTTTGGGGATGGCCCCTTCCTGTTCCAACATGACTGCGCACCAGTGCACACAGCAAGGTCCATAAAGACAAGGATGAGCAAGTTTGGGGTGGAGGAACTTGACTGGCCTGCACAGAGTCCTGACCTCAAACCAATAGAACACTTTTGGGATGAATTAGAGCGGAGACTGCAAGCCAGGCCTTCTAGTCCAACATTAGTGCCTGACCTCACAAATGCACTTCTGGAAGAATAGTCACACATTCCCATAGACACACTTCTAAACCTTGTGGACAGCATTCCCAGAAGAGTTGAAGCTGTTATAGCTGCAAAGGGTGAGCCAACTCAATATTAAACCCTACGGACTAAGACTGGGATGCCATTAAAGTTCATGTGCGTGTAAAAGCAGGTGTCCCAATACTTTTGATAGTATAGTGTATACTGAGTGATTAAATAAAAAGGTAAATTACAGCAGCATATACCTTATTATACAGCTCATCTCTGTAGAAGGTTATCCCAAAATAGGTAGGTATATCAACACTTCATCAGTGTATCTAGATACAAGGTAATGCACAATTAGTAGAAAAGAAAACACTAGTTTGCTTGCTTAAAATATTGTAAAACATTTTTATATTTTTTCTCTCTTATTCTTTCAGAAACAGAAAACTAATGAAAAGATTTAATAGCACAGCTTTTTCATTTCTTCAATCCATCAAAATTAGTTATCCAAAATAGAAGCAGAATCTAGAAGAACCAGCTTTACTCTCCCCCTAAGAAATGAAATAAGCATTTCTAAGCAGTAAGGTTACCCTGAGTTTAGTCTACAGGGAGAGACAGGCAACAAATGGTCTCTGAACTAATATGGCTATACAGAGGACATGATAGCAAAATATGAACTGTATAATAACGATAGTTTAATTATCTTGGACATAGAGAAGGCACAGTGGGGAAAAAAGTCTCTTGAAGATTTGTGACAATTTTAAAGCAGCTGATGAGAATAGTTTTTTATAATGAAGAAAAAAATTCTAAGAGAAAGGAAGCAGTCATTTCTAGTCTTGCAATAAAGAGATCAAATTCACTTCATGTATTCCTTGCCATCTGTTATCTAGTGCTTTTTCAAGTAAAATATTGAGGATATATGCTATTTAAAAACATTGTTTTTTAACATGCATATTATTTAAAAATCATTTGGGTTACAAACAGTATCATAATTTAATAACTGATACATTGTAGAAATTAAATTGCCATTGCTTGGTACCCAGTATTTTATTTAGCGTTGAAAATGTATGCGACACTTTACATATATTGTACAATCACATTAGCCCCTGCTCCCAAGGAGCTTACAACATAAGCTACTAGGGATGGGCAAACGGTTCGGCCCGAGCATAAGTTCAGGCCGAACATTTGTTGTTCAGACTTTTGGCGAACATTACAACAAATGGGTCGTTCGACCATTTGTTCAGCCCCCCAAACCGACCACAATGCATTGCGGCGCTGAACAGTGCATTGCAAGCCCTGATTGGCTGAAGCAGTGAAAGCTTCAGCCAATCAGGGCACAGAGCACTGTCAGAGTCATGATTGGGCACTGTCATCATGACTTTATCCAATCTTGGCTCACTCCCGCCCCACAGTATAAAAGTATTCTTCCAATGGCAGCCATTTTCAGTGTGATTTCGGCATGGAGAGAGATAGAACATGGTTCTGTTTAGTGCTTTTAGTTAGTTAGTGTGCTATACTGTACTATTTTGCTTCAATTGTCAGTGTAGAATATTAGTTTAGTGTCAGTCTAGGGATAGTGTGAGTGTAGTGAGGAGGACCATCATTCAGCTTTGCATAGTGAGCAGCTAGAGTAGGGACAACTCAGATAGTTTCACTGTAGTGTAGTGAGAGCGTGTCATTCATACATACATTAGTGTAGAGTAGGGACAGCTTATATAGTTTCAGTGTAGTGTAGTGGGACCGTGTCAGTAATCTTTACATATCCCACCATTACGCCATATAGTTTTGTGTGCGTTACTGCCAGTTTAATGCCATATAGTTTAGTGTACATTACTGCCAGTTTAATGCCATATAGTTCTGTGTGCGTTACTGCCAGTTTAATGCCATATAGTTCTGTGCGTCACTGTACATTTGGCACATTATATTGCAGTATATTATAGTGTATCCGTGGAGTGTGTCTGTGTAGTGTGAGTACTCAAATTAAAGTGCACCAAACACCTCTTTACATTGATTAAAGTGCATCTAGATACAGATTTCAACTTCTACTTTACATTTGCTTATAAGCACCGCCCCCTCCCTCCCTCCCAATAATGTCTGGGAGGACAACAAGGAGAGGCAGACGTTCCCTTGACACTGTAAGGGGGCCAGCAACAAATGTGTCCATAGGCAAAGGCGGACGTGGTGGTCAGTCCTCAGGCAGGGCATCATTTCCTCTGTTTAGTGAGTTTGCCCGTGCTAGCCAGCCACAACATGCAGTGGAGGGGGTGGACTGGCTTACTAAACCTTCCTCATCCTCATCCTCCTCATCCTCTGTCACACAAGCAGAGACAAGTGTGCAGTCCCCTGCAGTTGCCAGAGTGGATAAACCTGCCTCCACATCTATTCCTGCCATAGCCCCAACATCAGCCATTGAGTAGTCAGCTGAGTTATTTATTTATTTTTTTTAATTTTTTATTTTTCAACAAATATAAATCAGCATAACAAAAGGAATAAGAAAGAATTATGACAATTTAACATAGAAGCATTCAAAAGCTAAGTACAAGTATAAGCTTGGTGGGGATATCTGTACAGATAGATGTCAGCTTCTTCCCGTATTGGGTCATACAAACAAAAAAGAAGTTCCATACAGTATCCATGCTTCTGTCTCAACTACATATTCAAACACAAGGATGCTCAAGAAATAGTGCAAATTGGAATCAAAAAGAAGCTGGAATGAGAGAATCAGGAGAAAATATTGAATCATCCCAAGGTTTCCAGATTTTTTCAAATTGGGGAAGTTTACCTTCAATTTTTGCGGTTACGTTTTCCATTTTACGCATATCTGTGATAATGGAAAGAGCGTGGTGGAAAGTGGGAGCTGTGGTGGAAAGCCAAAGTCTAGGGACCGCTCTTTTTGCTGCCAGAAGTACAAAAGACCCTAGTTTCTGTAGTGATTTAGGGATACCTGGGAAAGGTAGGCCCAAAAGAAAGTGTATGGGGTTTAATGGGATAGATGTGGCAAAGAGTGATTGTAGTAAATTTTGTATCTCGGTCCAATACGCACTTAAGATATGACAATCCCAGAAGATGTGAAGGTGCGTACCTACGGACTGCCCACACCTCCAGCACATATCAGAGAGAGAGAGATTTTGGGCATGTAACAACTCAGGAGTTTTGTACCAAAACAATATTATCTTAATAGCGGTCTCCTTTTGTGCCACACATCTGGAAACTTTGGGAAAGCCGACTCCTAGATATTACCCCAATCTAAAAATGAGATTGATCTATTTAGCATTCTGGACCATTTTGTCATGTATTTATGTATGGAATCAGTTAAAGGGGGTACTGCCTGAAGTATTTTATATATGGATGAGATTAGTTTTGGTTCATATGGGCCATTTGTACACAGCATTTCAAAATCTGTGGGTTTTTCTAAGGATAATGAGGGGAAGTTGGATTGGAAAAAATGTTTAATTTGTAAGTAAAAGTATTCTGTAGAGTTTGGTAAAACGTGTTTTTCTTTGAGGACTGAGAATGGTAAAAGCTTACGTGTTACTGGGTGAACCAAATGTCGCAGTTGAAATATACCTGCATGAGTCCATGGAAGTGTTCGCAAATAAGATAGTCCATCCGGGATGTCTGGGTTGAAGAGAATATTCTAGAGAGGGGAGCAAGGTAAGGAAAGATGAAATTTATCCATACATCTTTTCCAGATAGATGGCGTAAAAAGCATCGGGGATAGACACAAAGACCTTAGTTGGGGTATAAATTTCTTTGAGGATGGCCATAACATATAGCAAGGGTGTACTGGGGCAGTAATCCCCATTTCAATTTCAGCCCATCTATTTGCAGCTTTTCTTGAGGTCCATGTAGTCAGTACCCTAAGGTGAGAGGCATAATAGTACTTAATGAAATCGGGGGCGGCCAACCCGCCTTTAGCTCTAGGGGATAGGACTACCGATTGAGCAATTCTATGGGATGCATTATTCCAAACAAAGTTAAGGCACTTTCTCTGGAGATTTTTCAACTGCGACATAGGGACTGAAACCGGGAGTGTTTCAAAGAGATACAATAATTTGGGCAGTACCGACATTTTGAGAACGTTAATTCTGCCAAGGAGGGAGATTGGGATGGAAGATCAATGTTGTAGGAGTTTAGCAATTTCTGCGAACAAAGGAGGGAAATTAGCTTGGTAAAGAGAGTGATATGAGGGGGTAAGATGAATTCCTAAATATTTCAGTGAGGTCTGGCACCATCTATACTTAAATCTGTTTTGTAAGGAGCTGAGCATGTCTGAGGGTATATTGATGGGGAGAGCTTCTGTTTTGGTCTGATTAATACGAAAACCTGATAAGGACCCAAATATGGAGAGAGTTTCATGCAAGGAGGGTAAAGAAGTATCGGGATGTGTGATGGTTAGTAAGATGTCGTCTGCGAATAGAGAGAGTTTGTAATCCTGATGTCGTAGTGGAATTCCCCTGATATTAGGATGAGATCTAATAGCTGCTGCTAAAGGTTCAAGACTTAGTATAAATAATAAGGGTGACAGAGGGCATCCTTGTCTCGTGCCATTTCTGAGAGTAAATCGTTGTGAGATATAGGAGGACAACTGGATTTGAGATGTGGGGAGGGAATATAGGGTTCGTAGAGCCTGTATAAAGGGACCTGAGAATCCAAATCGGGTTAAAACTGCGAACATGAAGGGCCAACTTAACCGATCAAAAGCTTTTTGAGCGTCTAAGCTCAAGACTATGGTGGGACGTTTGGTTCTAGTTATTAGGTCTATCAAATCTATGGTTCTTCTTGTATTATCTCCAGCATGTCTCGTGGGAACAAATCCTACCTGGTCCCTGTGGATCAGGGACGTTAATAGAGGGGATAATCTATTAGCTAATATCTTAGTAAAAATTTTGTAATCTGAATTTAATAAAGCAATAGGGTGGTAGTTGTCGGGCAATGCAGGGTCCTTACCTGGCTTGGGAATTACTGTTATGTTTGCATGTAAGAATTATGAATGTGGAATGGATCCCCTGAAGAAAGAGGAGAATAGGGATTGTAGATAGGGGGTTAAAGTATGTGCAAAAGTTTTATAATAAATGTAAGGAAGAGCGTCAGGGCCTGGGGATTTGTGAGCTGCAAGATTTTTAATCACCTCTCCTATTTCCTCCCCAGTAATTGGAGAGTTAAGAGAGGTTATATGATCGGCAGAGATTTTTGGTAGCGGTAGGGAATCCATGAATTTATCAAACTCAGATTGTGAGAATTGAGGATGCGAATCAGGACCTAAGCAGTTATATAACCGACTATAAAAGTCTCCAAAGACTTTTGACATAGATTTCGGACAATATGTGGGGGTACCATCAGATTGTATTAAGTGGTCAGGGATCGATAGTAAGGGCCGTGGTTTTAATTTGTTAACCAGCATCCTATGTGGTTTGTTTGTGTAATTGTAAAGTTTTTGCTTGGCCCACAACATGGATTTGGAAATTTGGTTCAGATCAAAAGCTTTGATCCGATCCCGGATTGAGGTGACATTTCTCAATTTTTCCACCGTGGGGGAGGCCAACAAGTTTTGTTCAGCTGTCTGCAGTTGAGTAATTAGGTCATTTTTGAGTTGTACAGAATCTTTTTTTAGGCGAGAGCCCATAGCTATACATTCACCTCTAAAAAAGGCTTTGTGGGGGGCGTGGTCTGGAGCCGCTCTAAGATGGACGCGTTGTGCTGAAGCTCCCGTCCATGAGGTCTAGCTTCTTCAGCGAAACAGCACCTTACAACACCCTGCTATGGTGAGAACAGCCCGCAGTACCTCAGCATCACGATCCCGGTCCCCACGGAACCAAGATCACACGCGAGAAGGGCACATTCCTGAGATCTTCCGCTCAAGGCCCAGAGGCGCCATGCAGGCCGCTCATCCAGCCACCTCAAGTAAGACGCAACCCCAGAGTGTCAGCCCCCTCCGCTCGGGAATTCCGAGCCAGTCAGGCGCGGGGCCGGAGCAGAGACCTCCACCCGCAGTCAATTTGGAAGATCTTCATAGCGTAGCTGCTGACATCAAAAGCACACTGATGGCAGCTATTTCGGATATGAGATCTGACCCGCAATCTATCTCTCTCAGAGTGGAGGAGGTAGAAATAACCCAGACCCGCCATGAGGCTTCACTTTGCCACGTGCAGCAACTCACAGAATCTCATGCGGTGCACCTAAGAGATATCAATCGTCACATGGAGGACCTTGACAATCGCGGGAGACGCCGCAATCTCCGTCTGAGAGGACTACCTGAATCGATCGATACACAACAACTAACCCCAACGGTTTCCTCCATTATCAATGAGCTACTAGAAAGACCCCAAGAAGCTCCGGTGGCCTTTGAGCGCATTCATAGAGCTTTAAGGCCGAGAGGGAGAGACACAGATCCCCCAAGAGACATTGTATGCTGCCTCATAGACTTCTCCCTTAAAGAGGATATTTTGAGGGCTTCCAGATCTCGCAATCAATTGATCTACCAAGGATCAAACATCAAAATATACCAAGATCTCTCCAATATCACCCTGCAAAGAAGGCGCGAACTGAGACCCCTATTAGACACTCTAAGAGCCAGATCGATTGTATATAGATGGAAATTCCCTTTTGGCCTATCAGCAACACACCAAGGCCGCACTGCACTTCTTAGAGTACCAGAAGACTTAGAGCATTTCTGCTCTACTCTGGATATCCCTGTAGTAGCATTACCGGATTGGTATAGTGACTTTCGTCTCCCACAGATGCACAGGGCAACTTCTATGGATGGCATCGCAGAAGCAGGCAACTTTCATCTTGGACGCCGCCGACACCATCAGGCACCTCCCCTCTCGCCATTACGAGACCCAAACAGGCCACGAAACGGTAGCCCCACGGCCTCTCCAGCTCATCGCAGGGCCCGGATCACCTAAAGAAATGGACACACCGTCACCTACATATCTTCTGACTCAGGTGGTTAAGTTAAAATTGCCTTGTTGAACATCTATCTTCGTTATACGCTTACAGATACCTGTAAAAGATAAAACAACCCGCTCCTGAATTCTCTGGCAACCTGCCCTGGAACCAGACAGTCTGTCTAACATGCAGACAGAGAAAAGCTCACTCATATTATCACCAGCATTCCCGTTAACACACCAAGAAGGAAAAAATGACATTACCCCCAGATGAAGATATCGACAAGAAAGAATACAATTACTCCCTTTAAATTTTCTACACAATTCTTTTTCTTTTTTTTTTTCTTTTTTTTCTTTTTTTTTTTTCTTTTTTCTCTTTATATTTTTTTATATATTTACCTATTATTTTTCTCATGAAGCAAGACCTACTGTATGAACCCAGACATTCTATCAATCAGCTCCGGTTGACCCACAAACTATTACATCCTTAAGCCGAACTTTCAAAACGGAACACTTTCAACGTACATCAGAACTTGTAGCCATCCTATTCATATAACTGTCGCAGAAGAGGGAAATAAAGAGAGCCGTATTGAAAGAATTTTAAGGACACAAGCAGTAACTATATATATATCAATAACTCATTCTCTCCCCCTATATACCTCCCCTTCTACACCATTACTTTCCCCCCCATCTTGGGGATCCCTCCCTACTCTCTCTCCTTCCTGAAACACCTAATTGCTCTTTCTACTCACCCGTACCTCTCCTCACTCAGCCCTAGCGTTATCAATATAATACCGATTACCTTGAACCACCCTCACGAAGCGGATTTGGTCATCTTATGAAACATGTTGTTTTCTTTTTTTCCTTCTCTTTTTAGTTTTTTTTAGTTTTATTTCCGTCAAGATTTATCCTCTACTCACGGTTTTTATTTCTCTTGTTCTTTAAACTTTTAGACTAACGGACTGCTTATGACTGTCTGGAAACCGACAGGGACGTGCTCAGGTAAGCGAACTATATCCACAAAACATGCGCATACACACACACACTACCCAGTGGAACAAACTGTTCATTCCACTCAGAATTTAATGTATGTCCCTCATTGCACCACGGAGCACGTCCCCCTCGGAACCAGAGAAAGAATATAGAGGACTTACCTCTACGTTTACAGGTATGATTATAATTGTTATCCAATCACTAGGTTCAACTTATTAAGGTTAAGGTTAAAGTTAACTAATAGATTATGGTTTAACCTGGGTCAGAATGATTACGGTTCCACAAAACATCCTCTATACTCCTCTGTTTTCCCAAACGGGAATTATAGTAATGACTCAGATAACCGAGCGTTAAGCAACATTTCACACAAGTTACAAACTGACCAACAGATCAATACACTGCCACATAACATCTCATCAAAGAAAGGATGAGTTTTTCTAGAAACGCCTCCTCCTCCAAGGCAAAACAGAAATATATGACTCAAGACACCCTTCGTAATATACAGATTCACCACTTCCTTACTACAAATTTATAGCTCGAAACCATAGTCAGACAAGACTTTATCACTTAGTCGGGCACACATTTAAACACTCAAATCAGAATTAGCAGACCCCGACCTATTAACCAAAAAATTTCCACTATCAGCCTTTTATGACCTCCTTGGGACACAGGACTTCCACCATCGGTTGAGCGTCACCTTCCATTCCCACAAACAGCGGAATCAAGTAGACTCCGTTGACCCACACCGGTACACCACAAATTTAGTTAGTGGGTTTGCCGGCAATCCCACACGACCGGTTATCCCTTTGTATTTCCCCTTGCCTCACCCTCTTGCACATCCTTCTCTCCCCTATCCCACCTCTCCACTACACCTCCTAATCACTTCTCTTCCTCCCCTCAAATCACCCTCTCAACCCAGTGCCCTTATCAACTATCTCCCAATCTCTGACTTCTCTTTAGAGAACTATATATCCGAGTGCTCAAGCTCTATACAGACCACAATGGCACCTCGCCAAGCATTGCCCACACCTACCTCGTTGAAGGTAATCTCTCTTAACGCAAAAGGTTTAAATACCCCTGAAAAGCGATCACAGCTGCTCGCGTACATGCGTAGTGCGAAAGCAGACGTGATCTATATACAGGAGACTCACTTCAGTAGCACAAATATCCCTAAACTGACGAACCATTTCTTCCCACATTGCTACCACGCTACCTCACCTAATTCAAAGACGAAAGGGGTCTCTATACTTCTTTCCAAAAAAGTCCCACTGCAAATATCAGACACCCTATTAGACGAACAGGGTAGGTACATCTTCCTTAAAGGCACTTACAAACAAAAACCAATCACCCTAGCAAACATTTACAGCCCCAATACTTCCCAAGTCCCCTTCTTCCGTACAGTGACAAGAGAACTTACATACTTCCAGGAAGGCATCCTGATCTTAGGGGGAGATTTTAATGTCCCCCTGGATCCATTAATAGACACCTCTACAGGAAAATCCCACCTACCGTACAGAGCCCTAAAGCAGATCAAAAACTGCCTACAGGAATTATCACTACATGATACTTGGCGTACCCTCCACCCGAAAGTCAAAGACTATACCTTCTTCTCGACCCCACACAATAAATATTCTCGTATTGACTATTTGTTTCTTTCACAACAAGACCTTCCAACACTATTAACAGCTACCATAGACCCCATGACGTTCTCAGACCATCACCCTATTTCTATATCACTCACTTTCCCGGACACCCCCAGCAGATCTTACATTTGGAAGCTAGACCACACACTTCTAACAGACGAACTCCAGGTAGAAGAAATCCGCTCATGCCTAAAGAACTATTTCTTAGAAAACAACACCCCAGATACAACCCCCCTGACACAATGGGAGGCGCACAAATGTGTCATAAGGGGGAAATTGATTTCCCTTTCAGCTTCTATTAAAAAAGCCAAGAAAGCCAATTTAGCCAATCTATTCACAAAACTGAAAAAACTCGAGACTGCACATAAACAAACTCTAGCACAACAAACTCTTACGGAACTAACAGAGGTGCGTACACTTATCAAGGAAGAAATACACACCACCCTCAAGAAAAAATTCATTCTCTCGCATAAATTATTCTACGAGTTTGGTAACAAGAGCGGTCGACTCCTTGCACGTGCCCTACGCAAACAAAAAGCCAATAATACGATCCACCAAATAAAAAAGGCTTTGTGGGCCTCCCACAGGGTGGACATCTCTGAAACAGAACCATCATTAATCTGGAAAAATTCAGTTAGTTTCTGCTGTAGTTGGGTTTGAGATAAAGGGTTTTTAAGCAACGATTCATTGAGGCGCCAGTGGCAGGATTTAGTAAAAGACTTCGTCAACAGGACATTGAGTTCAATAGGTGCATGATCCGACCAGGTAATAGGATTTATTTCAGAAGAGACTACATAGGGAAGTAGAGGGCCTGTAACAAGAAAATAGTCTAGTCTAGAATATGACTTGTGAGGGTGAGAATAAAATGTATAATGCTTTTGGGTTGGGTGTTTTATCCTCCAAGTGTCAAAAAGATTATGGGATCTAACTAGTTTGCGAAAAGATGTTGATAATTTCTTGGAGGCAGATTGTGAAGTGGTTTGGAATAAGGTTTTCCTATCCCTGGTCGGGGACATGCACGCATTGATGTCGCCTCCTATGATCATAAAAGGCTGGGAGAAGGGTTGTAGTTTCTCAAAAACTTTTGTAAGAAAACCAATTTGTCCTACATTTGGTGCATATATGTTTACCAGAGAAAAAGAAGTATTTAGGTGACTACACTTCAGGAATATGAACCAACCATGGGGGTCTAAGTAGGAAGAGAGAATCTTAATTGGGCTTGAGCGTTTAATAAGAATTGCCACTCCCGCTTTTCCAGAGGGATCAGAAGCAATATAAGTTACAGGAAAGTGTCTAGAAGCGAATTTAAAGGAGCCCCCAGATTTAAAATGGGTTTCCTGAACCATAATCACCTCAGCTCTGGATTTTTTAAATTCTTTCAGAGCCTGCCATCGTTTGCCTATGGAATTTAATCCTTTGACATTACAGGAATAAACCTTAAGGGCCATATTTGGTCAAACAAAAAAGTGCTAATATAGTATAAAAACTGTGAGCATATAAGTGAGCATCCTTAAAAAAGAACATTTGAAAAAAAACATATCTTGCAGTTGGTATAGTAATGTGAGTATAGCAATGAAAAAACATATAAAGGTCAAAAAGGAAAAAAAGAAAAAAAGACCTGCACATAAAAACATCAAGGAGGTAAAAAAAAACAAAAAAAAAACAGGGAAAAGATTGAATGAGGAGAGAAAAAAGCAATAAAAAAAGAAAAAAGAAAAAATGATTTTTGAAAAGCCTGAGAAAAAATTTCAGGCTGCCCAGGCAAAAGCCTTGGGTCATAAAGGGGGGCATGTTAGCCTGCAGGAACTAATGGAGGAGGGGGAGGTGGGGAGGTCCTCATCTCTGCTTCCTGTAAAAATAAAAAAAAACAGACAGGAGGAACAAAGATACTTGGCATATTATTATAGACAAGCAGAAAATCTTAGACAAGCTGATAAAAGAAAATGGAAAAAATGTTAAAGGTGGAAAACGACCACCAAAAAGGCATCAGATGGAGCCATCATTAAGAGGTGTGACCTCTCAACAAAGTGACACAGTTACAGTGAGGTCACTGGGGTAGCCATGACAAGTATTATCTAGCCATGGAAAAAAAGAGCAATAATTGAAAAAAAAAGAGGGAAAAAAGTAAGTCACGTCAGGTTGGATATCTGTGATTATTGGCTCGTTGTGGGGTGGAGAAGTTCTTCTGGGATCTTCGTTGAACTGGGGTCCAGATTTTGGCTGGCGTGGTGAGTGGTTTGGGATTTGGAGCTTGGGGTAGAAAATCTTCCTCGGGCAAAGGCGGAAGGCCTAGACTGCGGATGAAAGCTTCACTTTCGTAAAGGTCTCTCAGGGAATGTTGAACACCATCTTTAGAAACGGTTAAGCGAAAGGGGAATCTCCAGCGGTAAGGAACCTGGTGGTTTTGTAGATGAGTAGTGACAGGACGGAAACTGCGCCTTTTGGCCAGGGTGATTGGGGAGAGGTCATTGAATATCTGAATCTTGTGTTGTTTATAGTCAATGCGTGACTTGTTACGCTTGGCAAATGTGAGGGCTTCCTTACTCTCGTAGAAGTGGAAGCGGATAATAACATCCCTGGGATTCGCATTAAGAGGAGGTTTTGGGGCTAGAGATCTGTGCGCCCTGTCCATACGCCAGTCTATGTCCGGGATGTGTGGGGCTAAAGTAACGAACAGGCCTAAAAGATAGGGACATAGTTCCTTGTCACTCACCGTCTCAGGGATCCCCCTGATCCTCAGGTTCTGACGTCTTTCACGGTTTTCCAAGTCTTCCTGTTGAAGCTGGAGTTGGGAGACTGTATGTTTCAGGCTGGAGTTGTCCTCTTCGAGAACATGTACATATTGGGTCAGTTCATCGAATTTATTCTCCAATGTGTTGGTGCGTTCTCCTAGCTGGTCAATTTCACCACGTAACTCATGCGCTATTTTGCCCACCTCTTTAGCGATGCTGCGGGTTAGATCGTGTAGTAATGAGTTCAACTTTGTATCTAGAACAGCTACTGTCACTACATCCATGGGGTGGTCGGGTGGTAGAGAGTGTTGACATAATTGGGATCTGTTATCATCCTGGGTCATGCCCTCCGGCAGAATGTGAGAGTCAGCAGTGTCCGAAGATCCCAGCTGTTCACTGGAGGTCGGAGATCGCTGTTTATATAAAAAGCGCTCCATGTTATTGGGAGTCTGCGACGGTGGTGGTGGGATAAAGTCTCTATATATTGCCTTCTGGAAGCCAATCTTCCCCATGCAGGGTTAGGAAGGATCAGATAGCCTGTTGTTATATCGCTCCTGTAATTAATAAGGTTCCGCTAGCTTTGTAGGAGCATCTAATAAAGAGACGGGGACCAATGTTCTCCTCTTACATGTCTGCTTCCCTGCACACCGAACTGGAGGTGGTCACATTAGATATCAGGGAGAGCTGAGAAAATAGTTATGAAGTTTGCAGGTAATTGATGGTTTTGATGTTTGCAGGAAATTAATAGATTATTAAAGAAAGAAATTAGGCTGGAGGGGTACTTGGAGTACCAAGATGGCCGCCGGCTTCCAAAACTAGGCCGGAGCCACGGTCTTTCCTAATAGCAGAGGCCGGTCGGACGAGTGCCGCTCCTCACAGGCCTGAATCGGACCTTTAGGGCATAAAGATAGAGTCTCTGGAGGTCAGACACTGTGGAGGGCAACAGCAGAGAAAGGATCAGGCGAGTGCCCTTTTACTTACAGAGTCCAGGGCTGAAGGTGTCCGGATGATAGGCCTAGGAATGGCGGCAGGCCGTCTGGGGATCAGAGATGAAGGGAAGAGGTCCCGTTCGGCTCTCCTCCAGTGTGTAGGCATCCAACGCTCCCCGAGGGTGTTCAATCATCTCACCTGGAATAATGTTTTTGGTATAGGTTTCATGGGCACTGTTAATACCCAAAGACCAATTTTTCAGACCCTGTTTGACAAGTGGATATCATTGCAATTTTTTTTGCCTTCATCAAGAGCACCTCTATAGGGTTATGGTGGGAAGGCGCCCCTGACACTCAAAGAGTAATTTTTCTGCACCTGTTTGACAGGTGCAAATCATTGCAATTTTTTACAGCAAGGTCAATTCTTGCTTTCATCAAGAGTACCTCTATAGGGTTACGGTGGGAAGGTGCCACCAACACACAAAGACCAAATTTTACGCACCCGTTACTTCTATCCAAAGTCAAAGTGACACCAAAATGTATCCAGAAAATCTCTAATCTTGTTTCCAGTGTATTACATTGTGGCTTCATCATACACACTGGCTCCCCAGCTGTTGCTGAGCAAAATAAAGGCAGCTTCGCTGGGAAAATGTCATTTTGTTTGGCTTTATAAATGCAATTATTGCTGCAGCAGATTCTAGACATGGTACAGATCTGTCACTTAACAGGTAGAATAAAGGAACCCCCAGGTACTATATTGGAAGGAATTTTTCATTTTTATACTTTCACTTTAAAAATCTAAAAATGACTGCTCATTTAAAAAATGACGTTTCTCACAAGCTTTTTTTTATTGATACATGTCTCCCAGGGCAGGACCCGGACCCCTATAACCATTGTATGCCCAATTACTTGCATATAAGCCTTCAAAATGGGAACTTTTGACGTTCGGGTCCCATTGACTTTAATGGGGTTTGTTATTTGGGTCCGAACTTTCATGGTGTTCTAAAGTTCCGGAGCGAACCGAACAGGGGTCTCTTCGGTCCAACCCTATAAGCTACTTCACGTGTCTATATTAAGGCCAATTGGACATGAGTCAATTAACCTACCATCATGTCTTTGGGGAAGGTAATTTGTTAGTATCTAGTAGATTTTCTAGTTAAATAAAAAATGAAATATAAAAGTGGGGGAAGATGGTAGTTGCGCTGTGATGAAGGGGGGAAGCTACAAAGATGACTAAAGTGGTAAAGTGAACTAAAAAAGCAGAAACGGGCCAATGCATGAATGGATCCTATATGCTAAAAGAACATGGTGGGGATGCAGTGCAGTGCAACGTAGCTGATTAACATGACTATAATGTTGCGGCCAGACAAAACCTAATATATAAAGGTAATTGTGAAACAGTGACTGCTTGAATATAGCAAAGCAAAAATGCATATACTAACACAAATAGGATGAATAATGACACAATGCAAAAAAAAAATATATATATATATAATGCAAGAAAAATATATGTGGGCTAGTGCCCCATTAGCAAAAACGTGCCAAATCCTGGTGAACTACAAGTGACAAGTCCCTAGGGCAAACATGAATATTAGTTCTATCATCCAGTCCAAAAAACAAAAAATCGTGATGAGAAACACAAAACAATTCCAATCGTGAAGGGAAGGGGGATCTTCAGTGAGAACACCTCCGTGTTTGCAAGCCGCTTACCTTACAGCTGTATGGTGTACAGCCTGTGTTGCAAATGACCCGCAGGTTTAGACGTTCCGTGTATAAGGTAGTGACAATGATGAACATGCCAAGTGAAATATAAAAAATAAAAAGTATACAGCATGTAAAATAACTCTGCAACGACCACAGTGGAGGGGGGGCAAGACACACACAGGGGGAGGTTGCACTCACTTTTCATGAAGTGAGTGTGGGCATCAATCCACGTGCGCCGAGCTCGTATGCCTCCAGGAGTATCACCAATCTGGAATCTGTCCCCGTGCCTGGAAACTGGAATATGTCCCCGTGCCTCTCTCCTCAGTGTTCGTCAGGTAGAGTAGTGATATACAGTGTGAGAGGGAATGAGACGCACATAGCGTGATCCCATATAAAAGGTATATTTATTTAAAAAAACAAGTCCAATCAACTTACATTTAAAACAATGTTACAGTGTGTAGTAACTACGAGCACGGAGCTTGTCTCCTGTTTTTTGTCTTTGGCAGCGTCCCGTGCTCCAATCCTAATGCATATCGTCACATCACGTGACTTCTTCAGAGGATAACACGGGGTAGAAAGCCAATGCTTATATATAGTCCCCTTGTAATGGGCGCACGGCGGCCATTTTCCCGAAGCCCGCTCTAATGTTAATGGGTGCCTGGCGGCCATTTTTTTAAAGCCCATCAATACAAAGGATAGCACACAGTGCTGTTGCCTGTTGTCAGGATGGCTCTAACAGGTCAGGTTGGAAAGAATGTACTTAGCCACAGACCAGATCAGCTAGAACATAATCTCAAACTGGATTTTAGAAACCGAAAAATAAAAACCACAATGCAACGCCCTACCGAGACGCACTATCGCATATATGGAATTGCACTGAAAATGCATAACATGTGAGGTATGCGAAAAACACAAAAACTTAAATAAAAAAGGATCTTAATAAAAATTAAATAAAAAATGTAAAATGAAATAAAAAAATCAGAAAAAATGATAGATAATAAAGTAGAAAAAAGCTGAAAATAGGAAAATAAAATAAAATAAAATAAAGGGAGGGGGGAAGCAAAAATAAAAATAAAAATATAAAACAATAAATGAAAAAATAAATAAATGAAAAAATAAATATCAATAAAAGTAAATGAAAAATGAAAAAAAAAATATATATATATATAAAGATAATAAAATATACATATAAAAATAAAAATAAAATAAAAATGAAAATGAAAATAATAAAATAAAATAAAATTAAATTAAAAATAAAAATAAAAATGAAAATAAAAATAAAGTAAAAATAAAAATAGAAAAAAAAATGAGTGAAAATAAAAATAAAAAATAAAGTAAGAATAAAGAATGAAAATAGCACGACGGGGAAGACGGAAAAAACTGACCCAATGCAAGAAAAAAGAAAAAAGAAAAAAGAGGAAGCTGGAGCTCAGGACGTGTCACAGACCTACTAAATGAATAATAAAAATGTACAAAAATACAAATATAAAAATATGTATAAATATATAACATTACAACCAATGTGATCTAGTAAACTAGTGCAACTAGAAGCAGAGTGGCTGACTTGATGAAAGGAAAGAAACCACTAAACGAGGAAGAACACTAAGAAGAATATTGAAGCCTCAAAGTCGCTAAGGAAACAATTTACGTCAAACTCGATGTTGAGTCCCTTCGGCACAAGGGTGTCCATGGAAAAAATCCATTTGGACTCGAGTTGACTCAAAATCCTTACTTTGTGTCCCCCACGCCATGGTCTGGCGTAGGGTATGATACCCCAAAATTTCAAATGACTGGGGTCCCTTTTATGGTATTTGTTGAAATGCCTGGACACATTGTGTTTGTCGAAACCCTTTTTTGGATGTTTTGTACATGCTCCTTTATACGGATTCTCAATAGCCTTTTGGTGCTGCCCACATAGTGGAGGCCACAGCTGCAATCCAATACATAGACCGCTCCCTCGGTGTTGAACCCGATGAACTCGTTGACATCATATTGGGTGCCATTACTGTTTGATTTAAAAGAGAATACTTTTTCATTCGGACGTTTGGTGCGGGTACAGGCATAACAGCGTTTACAAGGGTAAAACCCTTTACCCGTAAAGAAAGAAAATTGTTTTTTTGGGGGATGTCCCCACTTTTGACAGATACATTACAGCCAACATCATTCCTAGACGCCTCAGGTGGGATGTCCCCCTGAATGATGGCCTCATAGACCAAGAGTCTGTCGATGAATGGTTACGATTTTTTAATGAGAAGGGCATTGAGTTGTTACAATTTCTGCTTAAAAGAAAACAGAAAAAAATTAGAAAAGTAGATCAAATAATAGCAGAGTTGAAAGAGCAACTAGAGGCACATAAAGATACGGCTGAGTTTCAACGCCTTATTGCACAATTGAATAAGGATCTTTCTAGAAAAGATGCTGAGGTTCAACAGAGAAAAAGTAAAAAATTCTCCAGGGATATCAGTGACTTCAAAAAGGATCTAGTATTTAAATGGCAGAACAACGTTGGGCAGGCTACATCCATCTCTGCATCCTCCACCCCAGAGAAGACGGTTAGAATAAACCCTGGCCACGTTGATCCTTCACCTATACCTAGATCACCTCAGCAAGGTACACCTCGCAGACACTCAGGCAATTATTCACCTAGACACTCGAATTATGATGTCAGAAATAGACATCCCAGTAATAATACTCCATATAATACCTGGAAGCAAGCTCCTTATCTACCACGTACTCCACAACAGCGGTGGAAAAAAAACAATAATCGGAAGAACCATAATAATAAAAGACCTTACTGGCCACGACCTTCTAATGGACCCAGAGAGACAAGAGGTCCTCCACAAGAACCGTATAGGCAGGAGAGACATCCAACCTATCCTCAAAATAATTATGATACAAGAGAGAATCAATATGGTCAACAAGCTTATCATAGACCACGCGATAGAAGTTCGGGCCCTAACTACTATTATGGGCCCAGAGAAGGCAGAGAACTACCATATGCACCGCCTAGACCCAGAGAACGGAGTCCCATCCAAACATATAACTATTACGCCCCATTGAGGGATCTCCGAGACAAAGATAGAGACGGTGGATATTACTATGACTACCAATACGAACAAGGTCAAAATAGATCTTTTTTAGAGAGAGGTATGGAACATCATCCCCCGAGAAGAACGGAAGAAACGAGGAGAACAAGCCCCACAAGAAAAGAGGCTGTAGAGCAGGAAAGAGAAAACAAACGAAAAAGGGAGACCTAGGAGAAGGCATTTTTAATCTCACAGATATACCACTAACCCAGGAAGAACTAGTAGTGCTTGATAAGGGGTTAAAATATGCACAAAATACATATATACAAAAATACATAAGAAAATTGAATATCAAAAAATACTTGTTGGAAAAACCCATTAATGTCAGCACAACGCAAGAAGATTCAGTGTTACACAGTAATCTGAGAAATAGATCGATTTACAACCCGAAGCCGAAGGACAATACCCACATAGAAGTCTTCAAGAATCTTGTGACGGAAGAAATTAAGAATTTAACCTACAAAATAAGAGAAGAACCAAGAAATATCAGGATTGGCATTCAAAAACTCACCAAAAGAAAGAATCTTGTTATTAGGCCCTCAGACAAAGGCGGTGGAATTTTGATTCTTACCACCGAACAATATCATAATGGCATGAATGAAACTACTAGAAGATCAGAATACATATTGTACACTTTCCAATAATCCCATATTTTTTTTTTTTTATATCAAACAAAGTTTTATTGAATAATCGGTGTATACATTAAATGTTTACGTTATCATATTAACGCTGTAACAGTATTACAATTGTTATCATTTGAATAAAAAAAAATATATATAACGTTAAGTACAGACATGTCTGACGTGTAACAGCATCTCAGGTGTATATATTTGGTTTTTGTAAACTGTCCATCTATACTCATATCTATTTATTAGTCTGTGATCATGTGGTTATGCTAGACACAGGTAGAAGATTCCTGTAGCCATCTATCCCATATCTTGTTGTATTTTGCTGGGCAACCTCTATTAATATATACATTTCTTGTATGGTAATGTATTATTTATCTCCACCTTCCATTCCACTATTTTAGGAGACTCCTGTCTCATCCATTTTTTGGCAATAACTTTTTTTGCTGCAAAAATTGTTTCATGTAAAAAAGTTTTAGTATATCTGTCAGTTGTGTCTTGAACTATACCCAAGAGGCACAGTTTAGGGTCTAGAGTCAGAGGTGAACCCATTGTATCATGCAGAAATGCCACAATTTGTTCCCAAAAGCCTTTTATTTTGGGGCATGTCCAGATTAGATGGAAAAAGGTACCTGTCTCTCTCCCACACATCTGACAAGTGGTGGTTTGTGTATGCTTGTATCTTGCCACTCTGAGGGGTGTGAGATATGCCCTGTGAGGAATGTAGAGCTGCGTCAAGCGATCTGAAAGTTTAGGAGATACAGCTTTACATGCCTCCAATGCCTCCCCCCATTCTTTATCCTCCATCGGTCCCACCTCCCTCTCCCATCTTGGTTTAACCACTTGACCACTGGGCACTTAAACCCCCTTCCTAACCAGTCCAATTTTCAGCTTTCGGTGCTCTCACATTTTGAATGACAATTACTCAGTCATGCAACACTGTACCCATATAAAATTTTTGTCCTTTTTTTCACACAAATAGAGCTTTCTTTTGGTGGTATTTAATCACCGTTGGGTTTTTTATGTTTTGCGCTATAAAAGAAAAAAGACTGAAAATTTGGTAAAAAAATGAATTTTTATTACTTTCTGTTATAAAATTTAGCAAATTAGTAATTTTTCTTCGTAAATTTTGGCCAAAATTTATACTGCTACATATCTTTGGTAAAAATAAGTACAACTTGGTGTATATTATTTGGTCTTTGCGAATGTTAGAGAGTCCAAAAGCTATGGTGCCAATATCTGAAAATTGATCACACCTGAAGTACTGACGGCCTATCTAATTTCTTGAGACCCTAACATGCCAGAAAAGTACAAATACCCCTCAAATGACCCCTTTTTGGAAAGAAGACATTCCAAGTTATTTTAAAAGATGCATGGTGAGTTTTTTTGAAATTGTCATTTTTTCCCACAATTCTTTGCAAAAATCAAGATTTTTTTTTTTCACAAAATTGTCATATTAGAAGGTTATTTCTCATACACAGCATATGCATACCACAAATTACACCCCAGAACACATTCTGCTATTACTCCCGAGTATGGCAATACCACATGTGTGAGACTTTTACACAGCGTGGCCACATACAGAGGCCCAACATGCAGGGAGCACCTCCAGGCGTTCTGGAGCACCCAGGCCAATTCTTATATTTCTCTCCTACATGTAAAAATAATCATTTATTTGCTAGAAAATTACATAGAACCCCAAAACATTATATATATATATTTTTTTTAGCAAAGACCCTAGAGAATACAATGGCGGTTGTTGCAACTTTTTATCTCGCACGGCATTTGCGCAGCAATTTTTCGAACGCGTTGTTTTTGGAAAAAAAACAGTTTTGTGCTTTAAAAAAAAACAAAATAGTAAAGTTAGCCCAATGTTTTTGCATAATGTGAAAGATAAAGTTACGCTGAGTAAATAGATACATAACATGTCACCCTTCAAAATTGCACACGCTCGTGGAATAGTGCCAAACTTCGCTACTTAAAAATCTCCATAGTTGACGCTTTAAAATTTTTTACTGGTTACATGTTTTGAGTTACAGAGGAGGTCCAGGGCCAAAATTATTGCTCTCGCTCTACTGATCGCAGCGATACCTCACATGTGTGGTTTGAACACAGTTTTCATATGTGGGGGGGCTTACATATGCGTTCGCTTCTGTATGCGAGCACACGGACAGGGGGGCTTTAAATTTTTTTTTTTTTTTTATTGTTCATTTTACTTTATTTATTTTAGTTTGACACTTTTTTCCCAAAAAAAAACGATTTTTTTGATCACTTTTATTCCTATTACAAGGAATGTAAACATCCCTTGTAATAGGAATATTGCATGACAGGTCCTCTTTACAGTGAGATATGGGGTCAATAAGACCCCACATCTCACCTCTAGGCTGGGAAGCCTGAAATAATAAAAAAAAAAAATGATCCTGGCTTCGATCGTAGCGGAGTCGGTAGAAGCACCGGAGGGTGGCGGGAAGGAGGGGGCATCCCCTCTCTCCTCCCATAAGAACAATCAAGCAGTGGAACAGCCGTTATGATCATTCTTATGGTGTAGGGAATCGCCGGCTGAAAAAGCTGATATCTGAATGATGCCTGTAGCTGCAGGCATCATTCAGATATCCCCACACAAAGTCAAGGACGTCATATGACGGCGGGCGGGAACTGGTTAAAAATTGCGGGGTAATCCGGGGTATTGCAGAGTTCTGCGGAGTATTGCGGGGTATTGTGGGGTAGTGCAGAGTAGTGCGGGGTATTGCGGGGTATTGCAGGGTATTGCAGAGTATTGCAGAGTAGTGCAGGGTATTGCGGGGTATTGCAGAGTAGTGCAGAGTATTGCAGAGTAGTGCAGGGTATTGCAGAGTAGTGCAGGGTATTGCAGAGTAGTGCAGGGTATTGCGGGGTATTGCAGAGTAGTGCAGGGTATTGTGGGGTATTGCAGAGTAGTGCAGGGTATTGCGGGGTATTGCAGAGTAGTGCAGGGTATTGCGGGGTATTGCAGACTATTGCGGGGTATTGCAGAGTAGTGCAGACTATTGCGGGGTATTGCAGAGTAGTGCAGGGTATTGCGGGGTATTGCAGGGTATTGCGGGGTATTGCAGAGTATTGCGGGGTATTGCAGAGTAGTGCAGGGTATTTCAGAGTAGTGCAGGGTATTGCAGAGTAGTGCAGGGTATTGCGGGGTATTGCAGAGTAGTGCAGGGTATTGTGGGGTATTGCAGAGTAGTGCAGGGTATTGCAGGGTATTGCAGAGTAGTGCAGGGTATTGCGGGGTATTGCAGAGTAGTGCAGGGTATTGCGGGGTATTGCAGACTATTGCGGGGTATTGCAGAGTAGTGCAGACTATTGCGGGGTATTGCAGAGTAGTGCAGGGTATTGCGGGGTATTGCAGGGTATTGCGGGGTATTGCAGAGTATTGCGGGGTATTGCAGAGTAGTGCAGGGTATTTCAGAGTAGTGCAGGGTATTGCAGAGTAGTGCAGGGTATTGCGGGGTATTGCAGAGTAGTGCAGGGTATTGTGGGGTATTGCAGAGTAGTGCAGGGTATTGCAGGGTATTGCAGAGTAGTGCAGGGTATTGGGGGGTATTGCAGAGTAGTGCAGGGTATTGCGGGGTATTGCAGACTATTGCGGGGTATTGCAGAGTAGTGCAGACTATTGCGGGGTATTGCAGAGTAGTGCAGGGTATTGCGGGGTATTGCAGAGTATTGCGGGGTATTGCTGGGTATATTGCAGGGTATATTGCAGGGTATATTGCAGGGTATATTGCAGGGTGTATTGCAGAGTGTATTGCAGGGTGTATTGCAGGGATGGCTGAGCATGGTGGGATGGATGTGACTGTATTTGTCACTGAGCACCGCTGTGAGCACTGCACATGCAGCCCACAGCGGTGCTGCCATCCGATCCCTCCCCCTCTCCTCTCACACTGTACCGATCGGTACACAGAGGGGAGGGAGGAACCGGCGTCATGACATGACGCCGGTTTGTTTACATGTGATCGCTCTGTCATTTGACGGAGCGATCACATGGTAAACGGCCGCCATCAGCGGCCGTTTACCATGATCCGTGATGCGCCGGGTCCTCTGGACCCGGCGGTCACGGAAGTTCTCGGGTGCGCGCCCCAGGGGGCGCGCGAGAGCAGGATTCTGGGAGGACGTCCCACGGACGTCCACCCAGGATAACGCGACCGCACTGTAGCCTTCTTTAGGCTATGGCCCCGGTCGGCAAGTGGTTAAGGCCATATGCTATCTTAGTAGCTACAGGGGTTAGAAGTAAGTTATAAAAAGCTGAAATCAATTTATGAGAGTCTGTGCTCTTAATTATAGCGATAAGTACATTGGGTGAAGGATTGGGATAAAAGTCAGGGAATTGTGACTGTAGTGCATGTCTAATTTGTAAGAATCTGAAGAACATCTGGTCCTGGTTTGTAAATTCTTCTTTAAGTGTGTCAAAGGTTTTAAGCTGTCCATCTTTTTAATATATGATGTAGGTAAAATATTCCCTGTATGGACCATATAAATGTATCATGTATTTTATTGAGCTCCTGGAGATTTTTGTTATGCCATAACGGCGTATAATCGTTAACTTTTGAAATGTCAAGTTTAGAAGTCGCTAAATTCCATATTTTCCTGTAATGGTATAGCATGGTGTGTCTGCTGTCTCCTAGTTCCAATAATCCCATATTTAAATGGAAAAAAGAACTAGAACAAGTAGTTCAACTAGGCCTTAAAAAGGGCATTCTTAATAAAAAAGAATCCAAGTACCTGGTCCCAGAGGCCTGTAGAACTCTGATTATCTACGCATTACCTAAAATCCATAAGGACAGAACAGATCCCCCTCTAAGACCGATCGTTAATGGCATAGAATCAATCACGGCGAGATTGGGTGAATATATTGATAAATACCTCCAACCGGCAGTACAAAGTACAAAGGCTTATCTACGCGACACGAAACAAATGCTCCAGACACTTGAACATAGAGTAGACATCGGCACTGTATGGATGGCAACAGCTGACGTTTCGTCACTGTATACGATCATACCCCACTTTGCGGCATGTGAGGCCGCGAAGTGGGGTCTGAGAAAATATACCGAACTTCCCCGGTTCCAGAGGAAATTTCTCGTTAAGTGCCTCGATTTCTGTCTGAAACACAGACATTTTTGGTACTGTAAACAATTTTACCATCAGAAAACAGGAGTAGCTATGGGGGGCTAAATTTGCCCCCAGTGTCGCAGGGCTATTCATGTCCCAATGGGAAGAGGAAGCAGTGTTTACAGATCCCCCGAAGAACTACGACTGTATAAAAGATACATTGACAACATTTTTATTATATGGGTAGGAGATTGTGATCTCCTAACCTCTTTTTTCAAACTAAACAATAACATGAAAAACATCGTATTACCCTGGCAGATTGAGGAACAGTCCATTTCTTTCCTCGATCTAGAGATCTTACGTACTAACAATCAATACACCACCAAAACATTCTTTAAAAATGTCGATCGTAACAGTTATTTACCTCTAAGTAGTTGCCATCACAGTAACTGGCTATTTAACATCCCTAAAGGCCAGTTAATGCGACTAAGACGCAATTGTACTTTGGAAGAAGACTTTTATATGCAAGCCAGAATGATTGGAGAGAGATTTACCAGCAAAGGATACGATCAAGAGTTTATAAAAGATAAAATACTAGAAGTCGGACAAATGCAAAGAAAAGAACTGCTTGAAGATAAAACACCCATGTGCCAGCAAGACCAGGTACCCCTGGTGTTTGATTACAACTTTCAACAGAAAAAGATTGAAAGCATTATATCTCGGCATTGGCATATTCTAAAATCCGATTCTGGCCTAAGAGAGGTACTACCAGATAGACCAAAGTTCATCTATAAAAGGGCACCCACCCTGAGAGATCGGCTAGTGAAAAGCGCGATTGATCCCCCAAAAAAACAATTTTCTATCTTTACGGGTAAAGGGTTTTACCCTTGTAAACGCTGTTATGCCTGTACCCGCACTAAACGTCCGAATGAAAAAGTATTCTCTTTTAAATCAAACAGTGATTGGCACCCAATATGATGTCAACGAGTTCATCGGGTGCAACACCGAGGGAGCGGTCTATGTATTGGAGTGCAGCTGTGGCCTCCAGTATGTGGGCCGCACCAAAAGGCTTGAGAATCCGTATAAAGGAGCATGTGCAAAACATCCAAAAGGGTTTCGACAAACACAATGTGTCCAGGCATTTCGACAAATACCATAAAAGGGACCCCAGTCATTTGAAATTTTGGGGTATCATAACCTACGCCAGACCATGGCGTGGGGGACACAAAGTAAGGATTTTGAGTCAACTCGAGTCCAAATGGATTTTTTCCATGGACACCCTTGTGCCGAAGGGACTCAACATCGAGTTTGACGTAAATTGTTTCCTTAGCGACTTTTAGGCTTCAATATTCTTCTTAGTGTTCTTCCTCGTTTAGTGGTTTCCTTCCTTTCATCAAGTCAGCCACTCTCTGCTTCTAAAAAAAAAAATTTACATTGGCAAGACAAAACGGCAGTTCAGGATTCGCCTAGGGGAACATATGAGGGAGATCTTGGAGAAAAATCCGGAAAAACCGATAGCCAGACACTTTGCCCAGTACCACCAGGGCAAACTGTCTGGCATGCAGGTAAAGGGTATCTACGCCCTAAATCTCTCCCCCAGAAGAGGAGATTTTGATCAAATCCTGCAACAAAAGGAAAAGAGATGGATCTTTCGCTTGGGCTCCCTGGTCCCCCTGGGCTTGAATACGGAACTGAATCTTCAGCCTTTCCTTGCAGTATGAAAATATACATGGAGGGTAGGGATGAGCTTCGAGTTCGAGTCGAACTCATGTTCTACTCGAACATTGGCTGTTCGCAAGTTCGCCGAACAGCGAACAATTTGGGGTGTTCGCGGCAAATTCGAATGCTGCGGAACACCCTTTAAAAGTCTATGGGAGAAATCAAAAGTGCTAATTTTAAAGGCTTATATGCAAGTTATTGTCATAAAAAGTGTTTGGGGACCCGGGTCCTGCCCCAGGGGACATGGATCAATGCAAAAAAAAGTTTTAAAAACGGACGTTTTTTCAGGAGCAGTGATTTTATTAATGCTTAAAGTCAAACAATAAAAGTGTAATATCCCTTTAAATTTCGTACCTGGGGGGTGTCTATAGTATGCCTGTAAAGGGGCGCATGTTTCCTGTGTTTAGAACAGTCTGACAGCAAAATGACATTTGGAAGGAAAAAACTCATTTAAAACTACCCGCGGCTATTGCATTGCCGACAATACACATAGAAGTTCATTGATAAAAACGGCATGGGAATTCCCCACAGGGGAACCCCGAACCAAAATAAAAAAAAAAAAATGATGTGGGGGTCCCCCTAAATTCCATACAAGGCCCTTCAGGTCTGGTATGGATATTAAGGGGAACCCCAGCCAAAATTTAAAAAAAAAATTGACGTGGGGTTCCCCCTAAATTCCATGCCAGACCCTTCAGGTCTGGTATGGATTTTAAGGGGAACCCCGCGCCAAAAAAAAAAAAAAAAAACGGCGTGGGGTCCCCCTAAAAATCCATACCAGACCCTTATCCGAGCACGCAACCTGGCAGGCCGCAGGAAAAGAGGGGGGGACGAGAGTGCGGCCCCCCCCCCCTCCTGAACCGTACCAGGCCACATGCCCTCAACATTGGGAGGGTGCTTTGGGGTAGCCCCCCAAAACACCTTGTCCCCATGTTGATGAGGACAAGGGCCTCATCCTCACAACCGTGGCCGGTGGTTGTGGGGGTCTGCGGGCGGGGGGCTTATCGGAATCTGGAAGCCCCCTTTAACAAGGGGACCCCCAGATCCCGGCCCCCCCCCTGTGTGAAATGGTAAGGGGGTACTTACCCCTACCATTTCACTAAAAAACTGTCAAAAATGTTAAAAATGACAAGAGACAGTTTTTGACAATTCCTTTATTTAAATGCTTCTTCTTTCTTCCTTCATCTTCTTCTTCTTCTGGTTCTTCTGGCTCTTCTGGTTCTTCCTCCGGCGTTCTCGTCCAGCATCTTCTCCGCGGCGTCTTCTATCTTCTTCTCCTCGGGCCGCTCCGCACCCATGGCATGAGGGGGGAGGCTCCCGCTCTTCTCTTCATCTTCTTCTCTTCTTCATCTTCTTCTTCATCTTCTTCTTCATCTCTTCTTCCTTCTTCTCTTCTTCATGTCTTCTGCGGGCCGCTCCGCAGCCATGCTGGCATGGAGGGAGGCTCCCGCTGTGTGACGGCGTCTCTTCGTCTGACGGTTCTTAAATAACGGGGGGCGGGGCCACCCGGTGACCCCGCCCCCCTCTGACGCACGGTGACATGACGGGACTTCCCTGTGACGTCACGGGGAATGCCACAGGGAAGTCCCGTCATGTCACCGTGCGTCAGAGGGGGGCGGGGTCACCGGGTGGCCCCGCCCCCCGTTATTTAAGAACCGTCAGACGAAGAGACGCCGTCACACAGCGGGAGCCTCCCTCCATGCCAGCATGGCTGCGGAGCGGCCCGCAGAAGACATGAAGAAGAGAAGAAGGAAGAAGAGATGAAGAAGAAGATGAAGAAGAAGATGAAGAAGAGAAGAAGATGAAGAGAAGAGCGGGAGCCTCCCCCCTCATGCCATGGGTGCGGAGCGGCCCGAGGAGAAGAAGATAGAAGACGCCGCGGAGAAGATGCTGGACGAGAACGCCGGAGGAAGAACCAGAAGAGCCAGAAGAACCAGAAGAAGAAGAAGATGAAGGAAGAAAGAAGAAGCATTTAAATAAAGGAATTGTCAAAAACTGTCTCTTGTCATTTTTAACATTTTTGACAGTTTTTTAGTGAAATGGTAGGGGTAAGTACCCCCTTACCATTTCACACAGGGGGGGGGGCCGGGATCTGGGGGTCCCCTTGTTAAAGGGGGCTTCCAGATTCCGATAAGCCCCCCGCCCGCAGACCCCCACAACCACCGGCCACGGTTGTGAGGATGAGGCCCTTGTCCTCATCAACATGGGGACAAGGTGTTTTGGGGGGCTACCCCAAAGCACCCTCCCAATGTTGAGGGCATGTGGCCTGGTACGGTTCAGGAGGGGGGGGGGGCGCACTCTCGTCCCCCCCTCTTTTCCTGCGGCCTGCCAGGTTGCGTGCTCGGATAAGGGTCTGGTATGGATTTTTAGGGGGACCCCACGCCGTTTTTTTTTTTTTTTTTGGCGCGGGGTTCCCCTTAAAATCCATACCAGACCTGAAGGGTCTGGTATGGAATTTAGGGGGAACCCCACGTCAATTTTTTTTTTAAATTTTGGCTGGGGTTCCCCTTAATATCCATACCAGACCTGAAGGGCCTTGTATGGAATTTAGGGGGACCCCCACATCATTTTTTTTTTTTTTTTTTGGTTCGGGGTTCCCCTGTGGGGAATTCCCATGCCGTTTTTATCAATGAACTTCTATGTGTATTGTCGGCAATGCAATAGCCGCGGTAGTTTTAAATGTGTTTTTTCCTTCAAAATGTCATTTTGCTGTCAGACTGTTCTAAACACGGGAAACATGCGCCCCTTTACAGGCATACTATAGACACCCCCCAGGTATGAAATTTAAAGGGATATTACACTTTTATTGTTTGACTTTAAGCATTATTAAAATCACTGCTCCTGAAAAAACGGCCGTTTTTAAAACTTTTTTTTGCATTGATTCATGTCCCCTGGGGCAGGACCCAGGTCCCCAAACACTTTTATTGACAATAACTTGCATATTAGCCTTTAAAATTAGCACTTTTGATTATTCATGTTCGTGTCCCATAGACTTTAACGGTGTTCGCGTGTTCGAACGAATTTTTTTCCTGTTCGCATGTTCTGGTGCGAACCGAACAGGGGGGTGTTCGGCTCATCCCTAATGGAGGGGCCTAGCACATAAGACATTGACCCCTTAGAGATCATTCAAACCCCTCTAAAAAGAGCATTCTTCTCAATAGGAGGTGACCTGATCTTTGAATCAAACCTCTCTACTCAGGAATTCCTTGAATTTGGGACCTAAAGGGCCCCCCCATTCCTTCTCCCCACCCCTTTTCCCCATTCCTTCATTCCTTCCCTTTTTTTTTTTTTTTCCCCCTCCCCCCTCCCCCTCCTCCTTCCCCTTTCCCTTCCCCCTCCCCCCCCTTCCCCCCCCTCTCCTTTTCCCCTGTATCTCCTTGGCCCACTTTTCCATCTTGATCTGATTTAGATTTAATTAACTTCTATGTTCTGGAGTATCCGTCATTTAAATATATTTCTGTTACCTGTAATGTTTGATGTACAGATCAATAATAGCCCCCTCAATATGTTTTCTTTACACATACTATTCTTAATGGGTATATGGTGTGAGACAGGAATATCACCTACACGAAGACATGCTGTACTCATCAAGACTCATGCTGGTAAAGTGTATACTTGATTGAAGATATGGATACTTCATCTTTAAACTGACTATAAGCAGAAAACGGCAAACAGGCAGTGAATGACAGCCTGGATATACACAGACTGGATATACCTCCTTCACTGAAACTAGTCTGGGTGGGTGTGTTAGAGGGAGGGACTACTATAAGAAGGAGCCCTCACACACCACCTGTACGTCCAGATGAAGCTACACACGTTTGTTTTGTGAAACGCGCTGACGTCATTCCGCCCGGACGTCATGCCTGCTGTCATCCCCCGTTGGGGCTAGCCGGCTCACATATCGAGAGGGTGTTCCGCTCCATGCTGTGAACAAACCGTACGGAAGGAAACAGATGCAGCTGCACGGCCGCTTATCCATCTTTATGAGCAACACTATCTGGCTCATGGTTCGTGAATAACCACACCGGGACAGTGCCCGGTACAGTTTACAGTGGCAAGTGGAGCAGCTCAACACACAGAGGCTACTGCTATCCGGAAATATCCAAGAATTCCCAACCGGGACCCGGGAGTGGTAACGTACATAGCCAACTGTTCATGTAGTGCTGCTCATGCCAAGTATTGCCTATCCCTATCATAGGAAGGCTATGTGTAGAAGTGCCTACACCACACCGGACCACTGTATATGATAGCTGCATAGCTGCATACTATCCCGGACTCTGGTTACCAAGACCCACTTACTTTACATGCAAGGCCGGCATATTCCCACCATCAACATGAATTGATATCCCATTATAGGACTCATTTCCGGCATCCCAGTCCACGGTCATCACCCTCTCCCTTTCCCTGACCCCCGTCCTCTCCCCACATCCCTGATCCCCCCCCCATACCGCATCCTGAGCCGCCCCTCCCCTGGGGGAATTGATGTCTGCTTAGCGAAACCTTATTCAGCAATTGCTGCATACTCCTTATTGTTGGTTTGCGCAGACATCAATAGCATAGACGTCCGGACGTTTGTTCTTGTATGTCCTGTAATGTTACATGTTCCCCATGTCTGTGTGGTTTTTTGTTTTTGATCAATCTAGGCTTTGATCAAATTTTATTAGGGCAAGGTCACACCATGGTCATGCTGCTGTACTTTTCTTCATGTTTTTCTACTGTGTACCAACAATAAATTATTCATTGATATACTATACATCTTTTTGATTGCCTTTCCCATAAGCCCCGCTCTTCTTTTGGTCCCCACCTGTCTGGGACATTTTTTGGTTAACAATAATTAGGGGTTGGTAGGCAATCATAGGCTTAGGTCACGGTATTTTACGCATGTCTAAAAACAAGCCTCTATATTTCTATATTTGATGCACTCTCTGCTTCTAGTTGCACTAGTTTACCAGATCACATTGGTTGTAATGTTATATATTTATACATATTTTTATATTTGTATTTTTGTACATTTTTATTATTCATTTAGTAGGTCTGTGACACGTCCCGAGCTCCAGCTTCCTCTTTTTTCTTTTTTCTTGCATTGGGTCAGTTTTTTCTGTCTTCCCCGTCGTGCTATTTTCATTCTTTATTCTTACTTTATTTTTTATTTTTATTTTGACTCATTTTTTTTCTATTTTTATTTTTACTTTTTTTTTATTTTTATTTTTATTTTTATTTTATTTTATTTTCATTTTTATTTTATTTTTATATGTATATGTATTTTTATTTTATTATCTTTATCTTTATATATATTTTTTTTCATTTATCATTTACTTTTATTGTTATTTATTTTTTCATTTATTTATTTATTTTTTCATTTATTGTTTTCTATTTTTATTTTTATTTTTGCTTCCCCCCTCCCTTTATTTTATTTTATTTTATTTTCCTATTTTCAGCTTTTTTCTACTTTATTATCTATCATTTATTCAGATTTTTTTATTTCATTTTACATTTTTTATTTAATTTTTATTAAGATCCTTTTTTATTTACGTTTTTGTGTTTTTTGCATACCTCACATGTTATGCATTTTCAGTACAATTCCATATATGCGATAGTGTGTCTCGGTAGGGCGTTGCATTGTGGTTTTTATTTTTCGGTTTCTAAAATCCAGTTTGAGATTATGTTCTAGCTGATCTGGTCTGTGGCTAAGTACATTCTTTCCAACCTGACCTGTTAGAGCCATCCTGACAACAGGCAACAGCACTGTGTGCTATCCTTTGTATTGATGGGCTTTAAAAAAATGGCCGCCAGGCACTCATTAACATTAGAGAGGGCTTCGGGAAAATGGCCGCCGTGCGCCCATTACAAGGGGACTATATATAAGCATTGGCTTTCTATCCCGTGTTATCCTCTGAAGAAGTCACGTGACGTGAGGATATGCATTAGGATTGGAGCACGGGACGCTGCCACAGACAAACAACAGGAGACAAGCTCTGCGCTCGTAGTTACTACACACTGCAGCATTGTTTTAAATGTAAGTTGATTGGACTTGTTTTATTAAATAAATATACCTTTTATATGGGATCACGCTATGTGCGTCTCTTTCCCTCTCACACTGTATATCACTACTCTACCTGACGAACACTGAGGAGAGAGGCACGGGGACATATTTCAGTTTCCAGGCACGGGGACAGATTCCAGATTGGTGATACTCCTGGAGGCATACGAGCTCGGCGCTCGTGGATTGATGCCCACACTCACTTCATGAAAAGTGAGTGCAACCTCCCCCTGTGTGTGTCTTGCCCCCCCTCCACTGTGGTCGTCGCAGAGTTATTTTACATGCTGTATACTTTTTATTTTTTATATTTCGCTTGGCATGTTCATCATTGTCACTACCTTATACACGGAACGTCTACACCTGCGGGTCATTTGCAACACAGGCTGTACACCTTACAGCTGTAAGGTAAGCGGCTTGCAAACACGGAGGTGTCCTCACTGAAGATCCCCCTTCCCTTCACGATTGGAATTGTTTTGTGTTTCTCATCACGAGTTTTTGTTTTTTGGACTGGATGATAGAACTAATATTCATGTTTGCCCCAGGGATTTGTCACTTGTAGTTCACCAGGATTTGGCACGTTTTTGCTAATGGGGCACTAGCCCACATATATTTTTCTTGCATTATATATATATATTTTTTTGCATTGTGTCATTATTCATCCTATTTGTGTTAGTATATGCATTTTTGCTTTGCTATATTCAAGCAGTCACTGTTTCACAATTACCTTTATATATTAGGTTTTATCTGCCCGCAACATTACAGTCATGTTGATCAGCAACGTTGCACTGCACTGCATCCCCACCATGTTCATTTAGCATGTAGGATCCATTCATGCATTGGCCCGTTTCTGCTTTTTTAGTTCACTTTGCCACTTTAGTCATCTTTGTAGCTCCCCCCCCCCCCCCCTTCATCACAGCGCAGCTACCATCTTCCCCCACTTTTGTCTCATTTGTCCTGCCTTGGATCAGTACTTAGGTGTTGCAGCAGTGTCCTTTTAGCGTAGCCCCCCCCCCCCGACAGCGCAGGAGTTTCCACTTTCAAAAAATGAAATATATTTTTCTTTCTTTCTTAATCAGCTCACTAACCATTACTAATGCCCTCTTGTCAGCACCAGGTTTACCTGTTCACATTGCCTTATCGCTAAATAACTGCAAGCAATACGATTTCACAACATGACTAGTAGCTATAATTTTACTAGTACATTTTCTAGTATTCTCATTGGCTTTTCTAGATCCTGTAACCTTGTGATTTTGCACAAAATGGCCCAATGACCCAAAATGGTCCTTCACTGACTTCAGACAGTAATTAAAATTAGTTTAAAGATAGATGGTGTACCTGAAGAAATAGATCTTACAAACATTGTTGGTGTGTATACACAGTAACTGTTGTAATATGCAATTGCTATGACTGAATTAATTCGATTTACTAATATTCACCCAAGTTATTGTGTGAAGATGCTCAACTCCCTATTAAATCAACAAATTCTCTCTTTTTCTCTAATATTCCCCATATTTGCTACATATTGTTGATCCAAATATATTACAATTCCTTCTATCTTTGACTGCTGTGTCCTATGCACTATAAAAGGAATACATTTCCTATTTTATGTTTAAATTGTTGTTTTCATGTTACTAATAATCCACGTGATGTGATCCTCCTCTTATCTTATGTACTTCCCTCACAATTGACTTCACTACTTCTAGTCTCTTTAGAGCGTACTTAGCGAACTTATCCAAAAAATGTTGAGCAGTAGTTGAATGTCTTTAAATAAATTGTTCTGTGCTTCAGCAATTCAAATTCATATTATAGGCACTTTATAAGGAACTTCTGCAAATTCACACAAATAGCCTGTCAATAATGTGGCTGTAGCTCAATAAATAAAGTATGCAGATATGGACAAGCAATTAAATAGTTACATAAGTACATAGTTACATAGTTGGTGAGGTTGAAAAAATACACAAACCCATCAAGTCCAACCTGTGTGCGTGCTTTTATGTAAGTATTACATTGTATATCCCTGTATGTTTGGTTGATCAGGTGCTTATCTAATCATTTTTTAAAATTATCTATGCTCCCCGCTGAAACCACTGCCTGTAGAAGAGAATTCCACATCCTTATCACTCTTACAGTAAAGAACCCTCTACGCAATACAAGGTTAAACTGCTTCTCTTCTAATTTTAGTAAATGGCCGCGTGTCTTTTTATATTCCCTTTCGCGGAAAAGTTTTATTCCTATTGTGGAGTCACCAGTAAGGTATTTGTACATTGAAATCATATCCCCTCTTAAGCGTCTCTTCTGCAAAGAGAATAAGTTCAGTGCTTGTAACCTTTCCTCATATCTAATGTCATCTAGTCCCTTTATTAAAAAAAAATATATAAAATACAATCAGCGCAAAGAGAGAATGAACAGAAATAAATGCAGCTAGACACTAAAAGATTTTTTCACATAATCCGAAAGTCAACATTATACAAAGGAGTGCAGCGCAATAAAGGGCACATAAAACATTTCAAATATAAAAGTCCATATAAATCCAATATAAAACTAAAAAGCAGAAGGTGGACTAACAGTCCCAGCAACAAAGAATCCCCGTGAGAAATTTCAATGTAAGTGTGACTTTCCCTCCACCTCCAGCGCGCTTGCTTCGCTCACCTCTAGGTGTGGACCACTGAACTAACAGATGGTCAACAGCGCATGTCTCATATGGGTATAACTTCCAAACAAAGGTCTGGATCCACAGATCGGTATCCCAGGGATATAGTGGTAAGAGAGAAGCAGAATCTAAGTTTACACTGATAATTTCTAAAAAGACTTTATCAATAAACAAATGGCTACTCACAAGGGCTTCATTGCAACAGCGCATTTAGGAGCAAAGACACCATGAGCTTCCAGGATTCATTGTCATATGACCGGGAACTTGACGCATGCGCACTGGCAGGGGCACCCGCACCGGAAGTGAGGTCAGCGAGCTGCTTCCGGCTTGTTCATTTCGGGTTGGGATTGCATATTTAAGAACAGTATTTGCACAGCTGTATTTAAGACGCATACCGCGGCGATGGATCAACGACCGAAGTGCATTTGCACCCTATTTTCTGGTCTTTTTGTGGGGGTTTTTTCCTGTCTGGCTACTTGGAGGTAATGTCATATTTACTTGTTTTTTTCAACAATACTAATATATCCATGGATACCTTGGTGTCTTTCTTTACTCTATTTGGAATTGTACATTTAATGGGTATACCACTGCGGCAATGGTAATCTAAAATATGGACATGGAAAGATTACTCCTGCGCTTGTGAGCACGTGTTAGGTGTAGATTGGTAGTATTGCAAACTGTAGAAGAACTGGAAGGGATGGTGTTGCGTGTCCCGCTGTCCCAACTGACCCCGGGGTGGTCAGAGTAAAACTATATAGAGGAGGGAGGATGGAGGGCGCGTGATCAATTGCTCACATCAAAGGGTGTATAATTTATTCATACATAATGAAATAAAAACAAATAAATAATAACAATACTACGTTTCATGCAAACAGGTAACAAAATATGCAATAAGAGGAAAAAATAGGTTAAAAATAACACAAGCCCATGTTAATGTAAGTGTTTAAATCCGTCTGACGCCTTTCGAGGATAACCTCTTCATCAGAGCCTTGAGAACCAGAACACAGTCTGTATAGGCTGGTAGGCCAACATGTGTACATAAAAAGGAATGGCTAGTTGGGAGGTGTAGCCTGTGATGAATAGTTAGTTATTCTGAGCTCCATATATATATATATATATATATATGTATGTAGGAAGGCCAGTATGGTGGCCTGAATTTATGGGAGGAGCCCGGGGGGTACTTAAGCAGCCCGCTCACCTGTGGTGCTTGTCAGTTTCCTGTGCGCGATATACGTCACTAGGCCGACTATTCGATATACCAGCGTCCGCAAGTTCTTGCCTCGCAAGTTCCCGTATTCGATACTCCGTACTCAAAACTTTCGAAGTCCGCGTTTTTCGTTCGTAGTTTGTACCACGCGTCTGGCTTGGCTGTCGCAGGTAAGGTCCCGTCGGACTTTTCGTTTTCATATCATGTCACTAAACCGTGATTTCAAATTTTCGTTTCACCCGCATCTCACAAACTGCAATGTATATCGCTCGTACTTTCGATATGTTACAATTTCGACGGCACAGCGACGCAGACGTCGCTTCATTTCTAGCATGTCAGTATCGGTAGACAGCCATAGCCAGTCGCAATTTGTAATTTATCAAATCAAGTTAGTTCGATACCAATCATTTCTCATTTCGGAAACATTTCTAAACTCATTTCTGACATTTCAAATCATTTCTCATTTCTGAAACATTTCTAAACTAATTTCTGACATTTCAAATCATTTCTCATTTCAGTCACCTACCGCGCTCCGATTCGAATCCAGTCGCACCAAAGATGCGCCGATTCGTCCCGGTGTGCCCCAGTTATTACGGCCTCATTTCTATACATGCTCCAGAGTCACGTTATTGTCAGTCAATTGTACCTCTGTCATGGTTATCATTTCATTTCCATGTATCACGTTCCGACATGAATTCAGTTGCATGAAAAATGCACCGATTCGTCTCGGCGTGCCCCAGGATTGGCCTCATTTCTATACATGCTCCAGAGTTACGTTTTTTCAGTCATTCGTACCTCTGTCATGGTTATCATTTCATTTCCACGTATCACGTTCCGACATGAATTCAGTCGCATGAAAATGCACCGATTCGTCTCGGCGTGCCCCAGGATTGGCCTCATTTCTATACATGCCCCAGAGTTACGTTTTATCAGTCATTCGTACCTCTGTCATGGTTATCATTTCATTTCCACGTATCACGTTCCGACATGAATTCAGTCGCATGGAAATGCACCGATTCGTCTCGGCGTGCCCAGGATTGGCCACATTTCAGTACATGCTCCGGAGTCCGATTCGCAGTCAGTCGCTACAATAGCACGACCGATTCGAGCCTCCGTCATGGCAAACGGTATGTTACATCCTCACTTACCGTGCTCCGTTTCGAATCCAGTCGCATCTCCGATGCAGCGATTCATTACGGCGTGCCCCAGGGCTCGGCCTCATTTCTGATACATGCTCCAGAGTCCGGATCATAGCTAGTCGCAGACATCGGGGGATTGATCCATATCTCTGTCATGCAATTACTACCATTTCACTCCCACAAACGCATCACCGTTTCGAAACCAGTCGCATCTGAGGTGCACCGATTCGTCACGGCATGCATCGCTGGTTCCGATCGCATTTCATACCTATATCAGAGCTCGGTTAGTTGCCAGTCGCTAACACGGCACAACCAATCCGAGCCTCGGTCAAAATAATCATTTCTCTCATTTCATTTCATACTGCACTCCGATTCGAATCCAGATGCATCAAACAGGCACAGATTCGTCCCAGGAGCACCAATGTTTTCAGTTGCCTCATTTCAATACATGCTCCAGAACCCGGTTCACGGTCGAATAAATCATGACACGACCAGGCCGGACCTCTGTCATGCAGTTCATTCATTTCATAATCAAGGCAAACATTTCGAATCATTTCATTGTCACAAGATTGCAAGCACCATACAAATCATTGCTTCAAAGTTAGTTAGCAATCCCTTCACGAATTGTCACCTTTTCATTTTTCTCAGGTCAGTCAAAGTTCAGTAGGTCCACCCTGCACCAGGTTGGACGATATCCCCCCAGGTAATTAAAAAAAAAAAAAAAAAAAGGGGAATGGGAGAATTAGTCGGGTAAGTATCACTCAACGGATCAAAGGAAAAAACTTGAAATTCATGTCACCCCCAATAGGTTACAGTCAACCAGGAAATAAAGCTCGAGAGATCCTCACCAGAGCAACCATGTCCCAGGCCGGCAGTGAAGACTTCACGGCCCCTCTGTCACCTTCTCCGGTCTCAGAAAGCGGCAGCGTGCAATCCCTCAGGGGATGGACTATCCCCAAACTGACGGCAGAGCTCAGACGCAGAGGTGTCCCCTTCCCCGCCACAGCGAGGAAAGGCGAGCTCTTCAAACTCCTCTTTCCCCCACCAGCAGCAGGACCCAGTACCCAACAGGCATCCCTCCAGTCCATATCATCGGCCATCTCGCAATTACACACGATGGTGTCAACTCTATCCACCTCAGTTGCAGACGTCCAAACCAGGGTTGCACTTCTGGAGGCCCGACCGGCCACGGCTGTCCCCGACCCAACTGCAACTCAAACCTTGACACCTCTTCCTGCAGGTACCTCAGGCTCGAGCGCCATTGTCTACCCCTCCCATCTGGTCCCAACCAGTATCAGGAAGGACATTTTGGACGGCAAGGACGTCAACCTGGCCTCTCTCCTTATTTCCGTGCATGATTTGGCAGAAAATAAGGCCTATTCCTGGGGCGACATATCGGTGGTCCTTAAAGCCAAAGACCCCAGGTTGAACCGGAAGCTATCAGTCCCAGAATTTACACTGGCCTTTGGCATGCTCAGAGATGTCCTGTGCTCAGCCACCCCTAGCAGGCGGGAAGAGCTGGACTTGTATCTCCATACTGTGGTAGACTTGGGCCACAAGTATGGAGGTTTTGCCTTCTACGATTATCATCGTTCCTTTTCAGCCAAGGCCGCCGCCAGATTCATACAATTCCAGACTGCGACAGATTGGAGTCTCATGGACACAGAGCTCTTCTGCCGCCACTTTGCCGGCTTACGCTCACCTCTGTGTGCGATTTGCCAGTCTTCCACCCACACTGCCACCTGGTGCGCCAATACGGCGATCAGACGGCCCTTCGAGTTCCCCTCTACCTCAGGTACAGTACAGGGTCAGTCGATCCCTGAACCAACGCCTCAAGTGGACAAACTCGGACGCCCAGTCCGAACCGTGGGAGGGGCAGCCATCTGTAACAACTTCAACTATGGGTCCTGCAACTTCAGCCAGTGCCGTCTACTTCACATCTGCACCTTATGCCAAAGAGCACACCCTAGGAATTTGTGTGAAGTCAAGCAACACAAGAGGGCATGACTAAGCCGGATCAACCTCTTATGGTTAGGACTGTATCTCACTTCACATCCCACCCCTTCCCTGGCCACCTACCTTATCCAAGGTTTCACAGCAGGCTTTCACACCGGCCTCATTTCACTGCCCCACAGTACTCACGAATGTGCCAATCTTCGTTCGGCAGCCATTGACGAACAAGCCATAGATCAGCTCTTACAGGCAGAGGTAGATCGAGACTACGTAATAGGCCCTTTTACTTGCCCCCCTTTCAGCACATGGAGAGTCAGCCCTATTGGGCTTGTCAAGGGCAAATTCTCAAATAAATTGCGTTTGGTGTACGACCTGTCTGCGCCTCATTCTTCATACATACCCAGTCTCAATTCCCTGATCCCCTCCGAAGAGTTTTCCCTAAAATATTCCTCCGTTGACATGGCAATACAAGCGATCATCAAAGCAGGCACAGGTACCTGGCTCTCCAAAGCCGACATCTCGGATGCTTTCAAGCTCCTGCCCATCCACCCATCCCTTTGGTGCTGGCATGGCATCAAATGGAAGGAAGCATATTATTTTGCTACGAAACTCACCTTCGGTTCGAAGAGTAGCCCGTGGCTCTTCGACACGTTCGCTCAGTCCCTTGTTTGGATACTATTACACAAGGGCCAATGCCATGAAGTTATCCATTATCTGGATGACTTCCTACTGATAGAACCGCCCAGCAAGCCCCCAGGAGATCTCGACAAACTTAGAGTAATTTTTGGAAACCTCAATGTTCCTATCGCCGAGCACAAAGTCGATGGCCCAGCAAACATCATCACCTTTCTCGGGGTCAGCTTGGATAGCTGCGCAATGCAGGCCAGTCTTCCCCCCGATAAACTAACACGCATTAGGGCAGTCCTTCACGAGTTTACACACACCAAGGGCTGTACCAAAAAACAGTTGCAGTCTCTCCTGGGTATGCTCAACTTCGCTATGCGAATTATCCCACAAGGCCGCACATTTGTATCACGCCTGCTTAGATTTCTGTCAGAAACTCAAGACCCTGATCAGATTTTGAAATTAGACCCCGCAGCTATAGCGGACCTATCAATGTGGGAGGAATTCTTGTCCGCCTGGAATGGCATATCTCTATTTATACCTATGGTTTCGGTCCATTCACCCCAGGTGGTGACTGACACTGCAGCCTCCACAGGTTTCGCGGCAATTTTTGGCCATCATTGGTTTTCAGGACCCTGGCCTCAACAGATACTGTTGATACCCGGCTTTTCCCAAACATCTGCCCTCTTTGAGCTTTATCCCATAGTGGCAGCCGCACAACTCTGGGGCCACCACTGGACAGGACAAACCGTAGTCTTCACCACCGACAACCAGGCCACGGCAGACATCATCAACAAAGGCAGGTCCAAGTCCTTAGCAGTCATGTCCTTCCTGCGCAGGTTGGTACAACTGTCTTTACAGCATCAGTTCAATATACACTGTGCATTTATTCCCGGCAGATACAACTCAGCAGCTGACGCACTGTCACGTTTCAATTATCCCTCCTTTTTCAAACAGGTTCCCGATGCCGATCCAATGTCGGCCCCTATCCCTGTCTGGTCACAACTGACCCTGGACTAGTTCAACATCTACACGGAGCTACGCAACTCATAAATCATTCCCTCTCCCACAACACACTCAAAGCCTACCAGACAGCTTGGAAGGCCTTTAATAAATTCCTCACGTCCTGCCGCAAAGAACCAACAGATATCAAACAGGTACTGGCCTTCACTGCACACTGCCACACGCAGCTGGCCTTATCCTACAATACCATCCGGCTATACCTAGCCGGCATTCAACATTTCATGGCGCTTGAAGACCCGACAAAATCGTCACTGTTCTCATCTCACGCTATACGAGCCATTCTAAGAGGAATTCAGAAACAACAACCAGTCATCAGCACTAAGCGCTTGCCCATTACGGGGCCCATCTTTAGGGACATGTCAACTATTCTGGCTACTTCACCATTCGGTCTGCTCCCCAGCACGGTCTTACAAGCAGCCATATATTTAGCTTACTATGGGTTCTTGCGGCCTGGCGAATTCACCTCTAACAAACCCACAGACCAAGTACTATGCAGACGACACTTGCTTCGATACCAAGACCACTTTATCCTGCACCTCGAGGTCTCTAAAACCCAGCAAACGGGCTCGGGAGTGAACATTCATCTCTACAAAACCAACAACAGCTGGTGTCCAGTCGCTGTACTCAACCGACTCCTGTCTCTCCTGCCTGAGCAACCAGACAGCAGTCCCCTTCTACCATTCCCAGTCAAACCCTTAAACGCCTCTCAGTTTGTGAAACACATAAGGATACTTCTCCGCAATCTTCACCTTAACCCTAGTCAGTATTCCGGACACTCTTTCCGCATCGGAGCAGCCTCCGCGGCGTCCCGCCACGGGGTGCCAGATCACATCATCAAAAGACTAGGCAGGTGGAAATCAGCCTGCTTCTCCCAGGATATCCCCAATCCACAAACAGAGATGGCACAGGCATTCTCCAAATTGGCTCAATAAATAACTGAAAACCAATAAAATTATAACCCTACCTGAATGTTTTTGCCCCCTTATTTTGGCATACCGGCCATTAGACCAAGGCACACTTTCAGGTCCATTTCATATGGTAAGTCCACACTTTCAGGTCTATTTCCGATGGTAAGTCTTATCTTTACTATAAGTGTTATCTATGTACATATCGGACATAGGGCTCCAACCATAAGTAGGAAGGCCAGTATGGTCTTAAGCAGCCCGCTCACCTGTGGTGCTTGTCGGTTTCCTGTGCGCGATACCCACCCTCCCATCCCCATTTCACAGCATTTCTCAAACTATTCATTTCATTCATTTCTCTTACAGAATAATCATTTCTTAAACCAGGGTATGCCCCCTTATTTTGGCATACCGGCCATTAGACCAAGGCACACTTTCAGGTCCATTTCATATGGTAAGTCCACACTTTCAGGTCTATTTCCGATGGTAAGTCTTATCTTTACTATAAGTGTTATCTATGTACATATCGGACATAGGGCTCCAACCATAAATATATATATATATATATATATATATATATATATATATATATATATATATATAGTATGGAGAACATGGCAAGTATATGTAACACAATACAGACAGGAGACATATAATGAATTCGAATAAATATGATCAATGGAAATCAATCACATATGTATAGTTAAATATGATAAAAGATACAGTTTCTTTAAAAACCATAAGTGATTAATCGATGGTGAACATTGAAGCAACAAAGTAGAAACATAAAAATATAAAAAATATATATATAAAAAAAAATATATATGTAAAAAAAAAAAAAAAGATAGATAGATAGATAGCCAATGTACACCAATGCACACCTAAGGGCACAGAAGTGACAATACAGATACAAACATTATATATATATATATATATATATATATATATATATATATATATATATATATATATATATATATATATACCCAGTGCAGCCTTGTGTCATCGCTGTGATCGCCGCCGACATACACAGCCATGTGTAAATTCAAATATGGCGCAGAGTGTCCTCGGCTTTTCTCGGCGGCGCTAACAGTCACGCCCAGTCCCGGACATAACATGATGGACATAACACAGGTCCAATGGCGGGACTGGGCGTGACTGTGAGCGGCGACGAGAAAAGCCAAAGACACTCGGGTATGTGTATCTCGGCTCTGCCGAGTCCCTGCAGTCTCGGCGCCATATTTGAATTTACACACAGCTGTGTATGTCGGCGGCGATCGCCGCGATCACTCCGATCAACCAAAATTGGCGGGGATCGGCCTATAACACACACCCACGCTTTTCCCCTGAGTTTAAGGGGAAAAAAGTGCGTGTTACATGCCGATAAATACGGTATATATAAAAATATAAATAAATATGCGTATAAATGCACATATATACACATGCACATGTGACAGATGTGAATGAATCAGAGAGTAACGGTGCATGTGAGCTGTGCATGTGAAAAAAGATACAGAAGTGTTGGTTGCCAGAGAGTGGAGATGACGGACTGGTAACTAGATGTGTAAACACACCTACCTATGTGGTATGTCAGCGGTATGTGTGTTCTCCTTTGAATTGTTGATGTGAGACTGTGGGGTGGACCTGAAGAAGGGGAAGGCACAGTGTTGAAAAAACCAGGGGGAAACCAGGGAGGTGACCTGGGAGGGATCCCCCAGGACACTGGTAAGCAGACAAATGAAACTTCATAGCATCATGCAGAGTTAGTGAAGAGACTGGATACCTGACTTGTCTCACGGGCTGGATGGAGGAGAGGCTGTAGCCTGTAGTGGCAGCCGCACAACTCTGGGGCCACCACTGGACAGGACAAACCGTAGTCTTCACCACCGACAACCAGGCCACGGCAGACATCATCAACAAAGGCAGGTCCAAGTCCTTAGCAGTCATGTCCTTCCTGCGCAGGTTGGTACAACTGTCTTTACAGCATCAGTTCAATATACACTGTGCATTTATTCCCGGCAGATACAACTCAGCAGCCTGTATATGTCCTAGGGGGAGAGAAGGCAGTCCTGTGCTCTAGGAGGATGGAAGAGGGAAGTCATCTCTTCATGCAATGCTGGAGCCGTGTGAGGAATAACTAACTATTCATCACAGGCTACACCTCCCAACTAGCCATTCCTTTTTATGTACACATGTCGGCCTACCGGCCTATACAGACTGTGTTCTGGTTCTCAAGGCTCTGATGAAGAGGTTATCCTCGAAACGCGTCAGCCAATTTTAAACACTTACCTTAACATGGGCTTGTGTTATTTTTAACCTATTTTTTCCTCTTATTGCAATTTTGTTACCTGTTTGCATGAAACTGGTTTCACTGTAGGGTGTGTCATCTCTGCTCTCTCTTGGTGTTGCGTTCGATGAGGTATCAATACTACAAGTTTGGTGAGCACTCATATCTATATAATTCTCTACAAATGTGAATAAAATAAATTGTTGGTATTAACGGTATTTATTTATAATCTACACAATGTTATAGATGCATGCTGAGCTGCCTTGAAGAAGCAGATAAGAAGTCTGCGAAACACGTCGGCTTTCTGCATATACAAGGATCTGTTATATCCTGTGTATTGAGTATCAATTATGGTTGCTTTCTATTTTCTTTACTAGAATAAGTAAAATTGTTATCCATACTTACCGTAATTTTCCTTTACTGGATCCTCCCCATGTCAACCTACTATGGGTCAGCTCCGCCCCCTCTGACCCCTCCAGGACCACCTCTTTTCTAGCCCATAAAAGGGCGGCTGTCTGCCCACACCAGTGTTTAAAAAAAGCCCGCCTCGCGACGGATAAACTGGGTGGGAATCCTCCGGCTGACATGGGGAGGATCCAGGAAAGGAAAATTACGGTAAGTATGGATAACAATTTTCCTTATTCCTGGACCTCCCCATGTCAGCCCAGTATGGGATGTACGAAGCAATATTAAGAAGGGAGGGAAGATAAAAAATAGGATGCTGCCATACCCCTTGTCGAATGTGCTTTGATCTCTGAAGGAGGAGGAAAGTCCAGCGTTTTGTATGCAATATGTATGGTCTTGACAAACCAGGAAGACACAACTCTGGATGTTGCTGGCATACCCTTTAGACCCCATTGGGAAAACCTACAGCTGATCTTGTTTTCAAAAGCTTTTAGTCCATTTCAGGTAGGTTGAAACCGCAGAGACCAGGTCTAACCTACACCACTAATCATCAGCTGTATCTGCCGGAAAGGCTGGGAGAATGACCTCCCAGTTCATACGAAATTATGTGGCCACCTCAGGTAGAAAGCTTGGTATCGGCCTAAGGACTACCTTGTCTGGGAACACTAAACAATATGGTTCTTTAGATGAGAAGGCACACAACTCAGAGATTCTTCTGGCCGAGGCCACGGCTAGTAAAAAACAAAAAACTGTTAAAAGAAATAATGAACAAGAGAAAGAGTGATCAAACGGAGGAACCAGCAATGTTCCCAATACTAGTGTTAAGTCCCCTTTTGGAAAAAACAATTTTAATGGAGGTCTGATTTCTATGTTGCCCCTAAAAATCAGATCACCAACGGATGTAGAGCATATCTCGTACACTACAAGGCAGGGATTTGACCCTTTAGGCAATTATAAGCTAACCCTTGGAGACCACTCTGCAGAAACTCCAAAATGTTAGATACTGAAGGAGATCCAAGGTCCCAAGCCCTTTCCGTAGTATTCCAGATCTGGTGATAGGTTACATTAGTTCTAACGAGCCTGTAATAATGTCATTAACTTTATCCTCCTGCGGTTCGGGTGTCAGGCCCCACTCTGCAGAAGGAGATTTTGACAAGGAGGCAGAGGGATTGGTGAGCCCAACTTTATCCTCCAAGCCAGAGGGAACCACAGCTCCCTGAGCCAGTAAGGTAGGACTACTATTGCTGTGACCCTTTCTCGCTGAATCTTCAGCAGGATTTTGAGAGCCAATGGAAGCGGCGGGAACACATACACCAAGAGGAAGTTCCAAGACCTGGACAGAGCACCCTGACCCAATGCCTGTGGATGTCAGGTCCAGGAGAAGAAGCAAGGCAGCTGACAATTCTCCTCCAATGCCATAAGATCTATCGAAGGCGTCCCCCAGACCCTGAAGATCTTGCGTAGGTACTTGGCGTTGAGGCCCCATTTGTTGTGATCCCCAAGGCCTTGACTCAAGCGATCTGCTAAAACATTCCCAGGCCCTGAGAGATAAGATGCTGTAAGAGAGCCGAGATTCTTCTCTGTGCTTAGTAAGATTAACATGCCACCTGAAGGAGATGGTGACTTCTTGTGCCCCCTTGATGAGACACATAAGCCACCGTAGTTTTATTGTCCAAAAGAATCTTGACAGCTCGACCTCGCAACATAGGTTTGAATGCTAAGAGAGCGCGTCTGACAGCATCCAATCCCAGGAAATTTAAACTCTTCGCCCCACAAAGGTTCCATTGGCCTTTAACCTGCTGTCCCAGGCAGTGTGCCCAGCAGCCTGGCAGACTGGAATTGGTCGACACAACTATTGGTTCTAAGGCCTTCAACGGAACTCCGCGGGAAAGATTGCGAGCTACTGACCACCAAACCAGGGACCAGATTATCGGAATTGGCAGACGATCCCACTGAAGAAGAAAGCTGCATTGAAACCTCCTTCTGTGCCACCTGACCCACTGGACTACTGGAACTGTGGCTGATAAAACCCCCAGATACTGCATGCATTCCTTTAGCATCATAGAAGGTCTGGCCATCACTGCTTTGTGTGAGACTGGATCTCCTGGACCTTCCTCTGAGGAAGAGAAACACAACCCCGATCCGTCTTGAATTGTACTCCTAAATACTCCAACATTTGGGTCAGATGCATCTGACTCTTCCGAAAGTTGATCAACCAACTGAAACGAGCTAGTGTTTTGCAGGTAAAATTCACATGAACTAGAAGGAGCTCATTTGACGGACCCAGAAGTAGCATGTCATCTGGATAATGGAATATTTGCACTCCCTTGACCCTGAGAGTCGCAACGACAGCAGACAGAAGCTTTAAAAAGTTCTCGGAGTCGTGCAGAGACCGAATGGGAGAGATTAAAAATGAAAATGAGAGCCTTTCACGGAAGGTCTGAGAAAGCGATGATGAGATGCGTCTATGGAGACATGAAAATACGCATCCACCAGATTGATGGAAACCATCCAGTCTCCTGACTCCACAACCGAAACCATCATTTCCAATGACTCCATTTTGAATGGAGGAACCTTCATGTAAGAATTCAGGACTTTGAGGTCAAAAACTGGTCCGAAACCCCCTGAAGCCTCTGGGACCAAAAACAGAGGGGAACATACTCTTTGACCCAATTCGTGCCTTGGAACTGGAAGGATGGCCCTTGCTGCCAACAGCTCCCCTATATATCCTTGCAAACATTGCCTCCTTTCCAAATCCATAGGAAGTCCAGTTTCTATGAACAAGGTCTGAGGGGGCCTTGTTCTGAACTCGAGACAATAACGTGATCTAATGACATCTACAATCCAGGCATCATGTAATTTGTCTGTCCAAATCCCCCTAAATTGGGCTAGTCTTGCTCCTACTTGAGAGGGTTAAGCTGAGACAGCTTCGGAAGGACTTATTTGAAGCCTTAGGAGCTTTGTTGGCCCTGGGCTTGGAAGGTTTCTGGGAGGTTGAACCGGCTCCCCTCCACTGTCTGAAAAACTGTAAGTCCTGGCCTCTCTGAATCCTTCTTTGGATCCCTTGTTAAACCGTAAGGGCTGCTGTGTCCTTTTCTCTTCTGCGGGATTAGGCCAGATCTGCCGCCGGAAACCACTGAATTGCTGATTCTAAGTCTTCCTGAAGAGTAGCTTCCCGTCAAATGGAACCGAACACAGACTGTGCTGAGAAGCCTTATCGGCCGACCAATGCTTCAACCATAAGGCTCTGCGGGCTGTGACGGAATGAGCCATTATCTTTGCTGTCATCTCGACCTGGTCGACAGCCACTTCAGCCACAACTCTACATCAGCCTTAAAAACTGCAAAGGAGAGGAACTGCCACTTCCCAGACTTTCATCCAAACATCCATCCACCAGCTCCGCTACCCACACTCTAAGGCTGGATTCACACCAATGCACTCCCAGCACTCCCCGCATTCTGCAGAACCGCACCATAGAACGTGTTCCATAGGCGATCATGATAAATGGACGGTAGTGCAATTCTGCAAAATGCAAAAAGCATCAAAAAACGCACAGGTGCGAACCCAGCCCAAGTGCTGCTGCCACAGGAGTGAGTGCTACCGCCGGTCTGCAGGCTGCTGCAGCCAAACTGTACAACCTTTTTAGGTCTGCGTTTATTTTGCGATCCATGGCATCCCTAAAAGAGAGGGAGGAGTCTGATAATGGCGCCAGAAGGCTGCACGCTGTGAGGAACCCATGATCTCTCTCCCTGCTTCCAGGATGAAGGATAGCTAATCCCCCCACCGTCCCCCCATCCCAGCTCGCCCACGTCCCTCACATAGACATCGCCCCCCCGAGAGAGGAGAAGACAAAAACATTTTTTTGTTAACGCTCGGAGCGCCTAAACCACCCTCCCTTCGGCTTCCGGCTATTGTGCCCTGGTGTTGTTCGTTGCAGGCTTCGCTCGGCGTTTGGCTGCTGGGGGAGCCCATGGGGAGCGAAGGGAGATGGCAAGTAGCACCGAGAGGAGCCAAGAGGAGCTGAAAAGGACCCCAAACGAGCACACGGACAGAGGCTACAGGTTGGAGGATAACAGAAGCCGGTGAACGCGCCCTCCTTTCCTCCCCTCCGCAGATAAGTGCATTCTTTTTTTTTTGTTTTCTCTTTTCTTTTAAAAAAAAAAAAGTATGAAAGGAAGAGAAGAACGGAGGAAAAATAATGAATTAACTAAATAATAAACAATAATAAACAATACATGTATGAAAATGTGCCCGCAGTAGAAAGAAGGGAAAGAAGGGAGAAAAGAGAAGAGAGGAAGAGGAGGTGGAGAGGGAAGGGGGAGAGAAGAAAAGAAAAACATAAAACAGAAGAGTAAGTGATGCTGTGATATTGAAGAAAAGAATCTATAGAGGAAATTTCTGAGGAGGGAAGAAGAGAAAAAAAAAAAGAGAAAAGGACTTGTGCAATAATGTACTATATTAAAACAAAACCAGATGATACAAAATGGTACAAAATGATGGAATACAGATGTTTACATACTAGCACATTTGCACATATGCTAAGGGCTTGCCGTGATATATTTGCTTGAATATTTGGTATCGGTAACAGAGTAATCCAATTGAAAATAATCAGAGACTGTTTGATAGATAATAAATGATTAAACGACTGATTTAGGATTGGAAGGACATAAGAACGATTAACTGCAAAATTTCCTTCTATATATTGGTGGAGTTGGAGTTGTGTGTACAAGGGGAAGAGAAAAAAGAAGGAAAAAGGATCTTGTTGTCATATCTCAAGATATATTTTGAGAGGCGGGGTTCTTTTTTTTTTTCTCTTTTTGATTTATACTAAATGAGGGGTAAAATGGCAAAAAATGCCGGAGCGGTAGCTAAATCACCTCGGACCAGCTTAGGCCCCAGTCCCGGCCCCATGAATAGATACTTATCACAAGGAAATGGGGAGGGAGAAAGACAACAGGGTACAAAGGGTCGACAGACAGATACTAAGGAGAAGAAGGAGAAAAGAGAGAAAAAGGGTCCGAATAAGACAGCTGAGGAGACCAGCTTACTTGCAGAATTCAGAATAGAACAAGATGTGGAAGTAGATGGCGAAGAAGGTGGAAGGGAGGAAGACCACCAGGCAGCTCAATTACCAACAAAATCTGATGGAAAAAATGTTTGCGGCCTTGGAAAATTCTCTGAAGACAGAAATGACAACAATACATAAAGATTTGGGCCATATCCTCTCAAGAGTTGAAGAAGTGGAGGTAAAAGCAGATTCCCACTTAAGAATGATAAAAGAGCTGAGAGGTTAAATAAATATATTAAAAAAGGAACAACAGGAACAAATCTATAAAATAGAAGATCAATAAAATAGAGAACGAAGGAAAAATCTGAGAATTCAAGGCCTTCCTGAGCTTACACAAACAGAAAATTTAATAGAAATAATGAATAAGATTTTTACCCTATTTTGGGAAAAGAAGAACCCAACACAATAAAAATAGAAAGAGTACACAGAATAAGAAGACCCCAAGGGCTCTCAATGGAGAAACCAAGAGACATAATCATCCGATTTGAAAGTTTCGAAGAAAATAATCAAATTTGGATGAACTTGAAGAGAAAACCACCAATTGATTATGCAGGAAATATGATACAAATTTTTCAAGATCTATCTCAAAAAACGTTAAGAAGAAGAAGGACGTTAAGACCTTTATTGAAAATACTTCAAGAACAGGAAATACAATACAGTTGGGGTTTTCCTGCATGCTTGATCGCAAGGAGAAATTGAAGAAGAAGTGCTAGACTAAGATTTACGGAAGAAATCACGGATTTTTTTAATAAATTAGAAATCCCAATACCAAAAATTTCTAGAGATATAAATACTAGACAAGAACAACTAACGACACAAGATGAAATACAATGGCAATTGAGCTCAAGAAACAGAACACAAGAAAGAGCGTCATAAACTGAAACTGGACGGAACCTGAGCTTAGGAAAATAAGAGCTATAGATCTATAAGGACAAGATCTCTTAGTATTTGGAGGGGGAGGGGGGAGAGTGGTGGGGATGGGGGAAAAGGGAAGGAAAAAGAGGAAAAAAGAAGAAAAGGAAAACATGGTGGAGGCAGGGAGGAGAGGAGGACCCACGGTGTGTTCAGGGGGTCACTCTTTCTTACTTATAAGAGAGAGAGGCCCAGTGCGCCCTATAGATTTCCACCTCGGCCAAAGTAGAGTAGAAGGGACAAAGGTGTGTCCCACTAAATAAAAGCGATCCCTGCTCTAGAGACCATGAGCTCAAACTATCAACACCAAGGAGGGGGTGGGGGGGTGGGGGGAGGAAAGGGGAGGGGGAATAGGGGGGATGAGGAAGGGTAAGGGAGGGAGGAGGTTTGTTCATATAAGAGGATACAGTTTCCCAGCGCCTTGGAAAAAAATCAAGGTACCCATTTGTGTCGACCTGGGGGCCCATCTCCCGGTCCTCTGGTTGGGCTGGGGGTGAGGGCCCTGGGAAGACACATGGGGACTAGAGAGGAATGGAAAATATGAACAGTGTAAAAATTCTGTCATACAATGTCCGAGGATTAAACTCCCCAGGGAAGAGAAGCATAATGCTTCGAGAATTGGAAAGAAGTAAGGCCGAAATAATCTTTCTCCAGGAGACACATATTACCCAAAATTCAAATACTAAGATATATTCAAGAAACATTCCAACATGGTTCTATGGAGATTCACCAACAAGAAGGGCTAAAGGAGTGGCTATTGGAGTGGGGAAAAACATTTGTTTCATAATAGAACAAAGAAAAGTGGACCCAGAGGGAAGCTTCCTCTTCCTTATAGGTTCCATACAGGGTATAAAATACACACTTGCTAATGTATACTGCCCCAATACAAATCCTAAAATTTTTTTAATGGAAATATTAATAGATATAATGGAATTTAAATAAGGTAAATTAATACTAGCAGGAGACTTCAATTTTTCCATGGACCATAGATTAGACAGAACCTCCAACGCAATAGACAGAGAAATAAGGCAACTAAGGAAATTTTAAAAAAAACTATATGAATATCAACTAGTAGATCCATGGCGAATACAACATCCAAGTACAAAAGACTACACTTTTTATTCAACTGTACTCGGAACATATTCCAGGTTGGACTATATCATGATAGAACATAGAAACTTGGAGGAGGCAACAGAAACAAAAATAGGAATAATAACAGCTTCAGATCACTCCCCAGTAATGTTGAAAATTAAACTACAAGGAGAATCTTCTGGGAAAGGGACATGGAGAATAAACGAAGACATAATTGAAGATAGAGAAACAGAAAAAACTATAACAGAAGAGATAAAAAAATATTTCCAGGAGAACGACACCCCAGAATTATCAAAAGCAACTTTCTGGGAGGCACACAAGGTCGTCATTAGGGGTACATTAATATCTATTGGAGCAGAAAAAATGAAGGAAAGAAGAAAAAGTATGATGAGAATTATAAAGGAAATACATGAGCTGGAACAAAGACATAAAAAGCAATTAGAAAAAGAAATATACCGGACTTTAATCCTAAAAAGAGAACAATTAAAGGAATGGATGGAACAAGAAGAGAGGAGGGAACTTAACAAAATACTACAGGAGAGATTTAAATTGAGTAATAAGCCAGGAAAATATCTTGCAAAAATGTTAAGAAAAAAGAAATCTCTAAATTTCATTGAAAAGATCAAAAACGAGAAAGGAGAATTAGTAAATAAGACAATGGATATTGCAATAGCCTTTCAAAAATATTTCAGCTCATTATATACGATTAAAAAACAGGAGACACAACTAGAAGAAGAAATAAGAAAAAAGAAGATACAAGACTATCTAAAGAAAGCAAATCTACCAAAAATACAACTTGAGCAATTAAAAGAACTGGAAAAAAAAATAACGCAAGAGGAGATCAAATTGGCCCAAAAAGAAACTCCAGTAGGAAACCAGGACCAGATGGGTTCACCATCAAATATTATAAAAAATTCCAAGAACAACTGATCTCTAAGATGCATGAATATTTGAATAACATAGGAGACAAAGAAGAAGTAAGATGAGAATCACTACTAGCCCACATTACAATCATACCCAAAGAGGGGAAAGATAGAACCAATTGTTTGAGTTACAGGCCTATCGCTCTATTAAATGCTGATACAAAACTTTACGCAAAAATCTTAGCCACTAGACTAAAAAAATTAATACCACTGTGGATAAATCCTGACCAGACTGGATTTGTGCCGGGCAGAGAAGGAAGGGACAGCCTAAAAACAATCCTGATGCTACGTAGGGGGGAGAACAAGTGAATCCCCAGCTCTACTCCTGTCAATAGATGCAGAGAAAGCATTTGACAGGGTAGACTGGGGATTTATGATGGATACATTGCGGCATTTGGGATTGGGACCAAAAATCATGAAGTGGATAAAAAACATATATAATGGTCCAACTGCAATGGTCAAGGTCAACGGGAAACTCTAACCTAAGTTTGAGATGCAAAACAGAACACGGCAAGGATTTCCGCTTTCCCCACTATTATTTGTGCTGGCAATGGAACCATTCTTGGCGGCACTCCGAAATAATCCAGACGTTGGAGGGGTGAGAATTGGAGAAAAAGAGCATAAAATCGCGGCATATGCCGATGACATTCTGATGTTTGTAACCAACCCAAGAGTGACTCTGCCAAATATAATCAAAGAGGTAAAAGAATACGGGGGAACTTTCACATTTTAAAATAAATCAGTTAAAAACAGAAATATTAAATATTGGATTAGGAAAAAAGTCCAGACCCTCCAAAAAGAATTTCCGTTTACATGGGTAAAAGAACTAAAATACCTTGGAATTAAATTAACATCAACGGTCGAAAAACTATATCCGGTAAACTATATTCCATTAATTAATGAAATCAAGGAAGAAATTAAAAAATTAAGTATACAATCAATATCTTGGATTGGAAAAATAAATATGTTTAAAATGATGATACTACCAAAAATAATATACAAATTTCAGATGTTGCCAATTGAGATTCCACAGAGTTTTTTCAAGATAATAAAAACAATATTGACAAAATACATCTGGCATAATAAAAAGCAGAGAATAAAATTCACACAAATCACAAGGAAAAGGGAAACACGGAGGATTAGCAACTCCTGACATAAGTCGATACTATAAAGCAATAGTTCTGTCACGAATGGTTGAGTGGACAAACGGAAACAGTGAAAAAAAATGGGTAGAGATGGAAAACACAATAAGTAAGACCACATTGCACAAAAATATATGGATACCACGAAAGTTTAGGAAAATTGATTTGGAAGCCCACAATATAACTAAAAACGTTTTTAAAATTTGGGACACAGTACACGCAAAGTATGAATGGACATATAACTCACCGTTAATGGCCCTCACGGGCGCAAATTTTTTTTACACCGAAGAAGGAGATATTCGCCGGACATGAGATAAGAAATCCACAATTGAAAGATACTATCACAAAAGGTAGAATAAAAACACGATTAGAATTAGAAGAACTCAATGGGTGGAAGATAAGTGAATGGAATTTTTTTCAATTAAGGCACTTAGTAAACACTTTACCACATCCCATTGGAATTAAGCCCATTGGAAAAACTCTGTTATACTTGAACGCCACTGAAAAATGAAATATCAAAAATCTATGGAATACTGACAGACCTAGAAGGACAAGGAAGACCTGAATACATCGAACAATGGGAAAAAGAACTGGACATAAAAATAGAAGATCAAAAAGTGGAAAAGATGATAGGAATGGGATACAATAACGCCTGGGATATGAACACCATTGAAATGAATTATAAATTCTTAGCAAGGTGGTACCTGACAACAGTGAGAACCCATAGATACCAACAACAGAAAACATCTTTGTGTTGGAGAAATTGCAATCAAAGAGCAACGATGACACATATATGGTGGGAGTGCCCAACAATAAAGGACTACTGGCAAGAAGTAGTAAAAATCATAAGGGAGATTACTGGCGAGAAAATGGAACAAAATATATGGACCTGCTTGTTCCACGATTATAAAATCCCAAAGAAACAATATATGAGAACAATGGTCCCAAATCTCCTGAATGCCGCAAAGGGTTTGATCCCAAAAAAATGGTTAAAAAGTGAAAAACCAGAGATAAGAGAGTGGTATGAACAAATAGATTACTATTGTAAAATGGACCTGTCAAGTAGCAGGGAGAGAGGACAATATAACAAGTATATCAGCACCTGGGAGGGTTGGAAACGATTTAAAACCTCGGACACATACTTAGACAAGATGAAAGAAGGAGAAGGGCTATGAGCTAGAAATTTAAGGAACCAGAGCAAAACAAACCGGATAGAAGGGGGGGAGGGAGAAGGGAATTAGAGAAAGAGAGATAAGGAACAGATACAGGTAGTAAGAGTTGTCTTATATCTCCATTATTCTTTCTTTTTTTTTTTTCATTAAAATAAACTAAATATTCAAATTAAATCTTGGTAGCGACTCTTAAAGAGTACGGCAGACTGTCCAATTTCCGAGTGAACCAGGCCAAATCAGAAACGTTGGAGATAATAAAAGGCAGCACGAGCGATACGACGTATCAATCGTCATTTCCATTTAAATGGGGGGCAAAAGAGCTCAATTACCTAGGTATTAAAATAACCACCACCAAGGAGTCTCTATTCCAGGTAAACTTCATACCACTCCTTAACGAAATTAAAACTGATCTCAATAGAATTTCACATACCCAACTATCATGGGGAGGGAGAATCAACCTATTCAAGATGTCAATTATGCCAAAAATCATCTACAGAATGCAAATGTTACCAATCCCAATCCCTCAGATTTATTTTAATAAGCTACGCACTGTTTTTTTTAAGATTTATATGGAGAGGGAGAAAACCAAGATTAAAATTAGCACAATTAATAAAGGACAAGAGGAAGGGGGGGTGGGGAGCACCAGACATTGGAAAATATTATTTGGCGATTGCTTTATCACGTTTGTTAGACTGGGTAAAAAATAATGAAGAAAAATTATGGGGGAAAATGGAAAAAAGAATGAGTGAAGTTGATTTGAGTAAGATGGTTTGGACCCCACCACAGTATAGAAAATTAGGCACAGAAACAATGTATATAACAAAACATACACTTAATATCTGGGATAATTTACACAAAAAGGAGCACTGGGAGTTCAATTCACCGTTAATTCCTTTAAAAAATACAGATTATTTTGCACCAGGGAAAGAAGAGGTGTTCGGGAGGTGGATTATGAAGGAGGATTTGCAATTAAAAGACGTCATGAAACAGGGGAAGATGTGTACAGCGGAAGAACTAAAAGCAAAAAATGAATGGTTGGCAATAATTCCCTGGCGATACTGCCAATTGAAACACTTTGTCGACTCACTCCCACAACCAATCAGGTCGATAGAGAACCTACTTCCTTTGGAGAAACTATGTGTCGAGAAAAAAGGGAAGGGTGGTATATCTAAGACCTATAGAGTGCTCAATGAGTTGGGGGGAGTAGGAGGCCTGATATTCGTGGAGAAGTGGGAGGAAGAGCTGGGTATTAAGATTGATTGATAGGAGGTGGGGATGATTCTGAAAAGGGTGAACGCCACTTCAGTAAATTATAAGCTTTCAGAAATGAACTATAAGATTCTCACAAGGATGTATATAACCCCAGATAGAGCACATAGAATTATGGAGGGAAGGTCACAGCTATGTTGGAGAGGTTGTGGAGGAATGGGGACTATGGGCGCATATATGGTGGCAGTGCCCGGTAATCATGGAATTTTGGGGGGAGATTAGGCAAATCATCAACGAGATCTTAAAGATAGATATCCCCATAGATCCCTGGGTGTTTTTACACCACGGGAGGAAAATTCCCATGAAGGCATATCTGAAGTCGTTATTACCCCACCTCGTAAATGCTGCCAAAAGTCTCATCCCCAGATATTGGCAAGATAAAAGGAGACCTACGGTACGGGAGTGGCTAGGCAAGATAAACGAGATTTATCGTCTTGAATACTTGAAGTATAGTGAAGGAGTAGAGATGGAAACCTTCGAGGAGATATGGAAGGAATGGGTTAATTTTAGGTACTCACTTCGAGCAGCAGAACTGTGGGGAACATAAAAAAAAAAAAAAAAACTACCCAGCTAGTAACTAGATAAACTAGGAGTATCATACAGGGTCCGAACTTACATTGGAGATACCGGTGAAGGAGTAGGAGTCGGGAATGGGAAGGGATACACTGGAGTAATGGTGGGGGGGTAGGGGGAGGGAAGGCCTAGGTGGGTCATATGGGAAGGAACTATGTTTTGTTTTTCTCTAGGGGATGTTTTCGTTTGTTTTCTTTTTTTTGGATATTCGTATTAAAGATGGAAAAAAGCCACAGTGATGTAAATGCATATTGGGACAGGCTTGAACTGAAAAGTTGAAAACATGGTCCCTGAAAATACTTCGCTGAAGTGGCAAAAAAAAATAAAAAATAAAAAAAAAAATAAAAAAATATTCAAATTAAATATTCAAATAACCAATAAAGGAAACACATGATCTGAATCTGCAGATGGTGAAGATACAGCAGGAGCAGGATTCCTTGAAACACCTTTTAACCCTTCCTTGACTGCGTGCTTAATGTAGGATTTAACCTGGCGTGCTTTTGCAGCATTGTCCTGAGCCGTCTGATGTCTTGACCTCTCTTGGCTTGGGTCCGAGCGACTAAAATGAGGTAAGAGCGAGGGAGATCTGGAATGCTATGACAACAGGTGTCTATCCAGCTGCATGCGACTTTACAATTTGTCATGTCTAGTCCCTTCTTTACTCTTTGAGGCTGGAATGCTGATTTGGAACCTCGTTGCGGGAGTTTCTCCCGCACTGGGCCCTTCTCTCTGCAAAACACAGAGGATGTGCTCTCTTGTAAAAAATAAACAATTTTTTTTTTTTTTTTTAAACAAAAATAAATTAAATAAATAAATACAATTAAAATTAACTTATCTATCCACATCTTCAGTGCTAAGGCAGCTAGGCAGGCAGGCAAAATTCCCTAGTCCTAGAAGGTACAGGATAATAAAAATACTCTGACAGACAAGTAACACAGCAAAAAGTAATGAGAGACCTGGAAGTAGGCTTACCAGAGCAGAGCAGAGTAGCAGATTGACCAGCTGGAGGCTGAGATTAGCCTAGAGGACAGAGCCTGCTGCAAATCAACAGTGAGCATTCTGATGTTTGCTAGGCAACCCAAAGAGGAAGCTACCTCTGACCTCACCTGCTCAACTCTGAGCTTCTTGAAAGGAATACATGTGGAGGCGGTGAACTACAAGTCTCAGCGAGCCAAACCACTGCCTGAACACACAAAAACATGGAAGGAGAGAGTGCAAGCACCTGCCTAACAAAGGTATATACAGTCATTTATACTGCACCATACAATCCCAGCACCATGGGAACCCACCTCCTCAGGAGATTTACAGCCTATATGGGGGGGGGGGTCTTCTGAACCGGGAAAGGCTGAACACGACAGAATGGATGGATGGATGGAGAAAAAAAAATAAAAATAAACTTTAAAAGGCGTCCGGAGCGAGGACGAAAAAAGAACACGGGTGTGGGCAGACAGCCGCCCTTTTCAGGGCTAGAAAAGAGGTGGTCCTGGAGGGGTCAGAGCTGACCCATAGTAGGCTGACATGGGGAGGTCCAGGAAATATAATTTTATATAAGGCATTTTGTTCATAAGAATTTACGTTCCTGTGGATACCTATTCTTATATGTTATGCATAAATATAGACACAGGATATATACATATAAAAAAAAAAAAAATACTACAAGGGAGGTGCATGGGCGGAGCCTAGTGGAGCAGACATGCATTGTTAGAGCTCCGCACCGCTGAGGAGAGAAGAGAAGGACAAAGCGGAGCCTGCAGGCTCAAAAGGTATCCATTTGAACCTTTTTGCCCCAGGGAACAAACTGTGAAAGTTTGGGCAGGAAATATGGTACTGGGAGGAAGCCGTGGCAGAAATAAAATCACCTCACAAAGAGCTCACAGGCACTCACTGCAACTAAAGCAGCTCCAGTCACCTCACAATATACAGCATCAGGGCGCTCTCACAGACAGAAAATGTCACAGCAAGACTCTCCATTTGAGTCAGATACAGAACAAATCCTCTCACAAACTTCTCCACAAGCCTCCTCAACATCCCCAGTAATATTATTACAATTTGAAAAGATGCTTCATAAGGCTTTAAAACAAACCTCAGACCAAATAACAAACAGCCTAACCAAAGAAATAAGAGAGCTGGGAAACCGCACCGCAGCCTTAGAAATAAAAATGGATGAAATTGAAATTACAACCCAAGAAAATATAACAGAATTGGAACAATTAAAAGAAGAGAATTTAATACTTCAAACTAAGCTCGAAGATTACGAAAATAGAGCCAGACGTTCAAACTTGCGCATAAGGGGAATACCTGAAACTGTGACAGACCTGCAATCTACTATTACTGCTCTATTACAAGAACTAAAGCCAGATATCCCTATTGAACGTTTAGAACTGGACAGAGTACACAGAGCCCTCACAGCCAAAAAGAAAGATGGACCCCCCTGTGATAAAATTACAAAATTTCATTATTACAGAACGAAAGAACAAATACTAATTGCTGCAAGAGAAAAAAAGGAACTTATTTTTCAAGGACACAATTATCAAATTTTTGCTGACCTATCCCAACTTACTATTACTAAAAGACGATCCATGAAACCCCAACTAATGGAACTGCAACGCCACAACATTATGTATCAATGGGGCTTCCCCTTTTCAGTCAGATTTAACTACCAAGGTACAATTTACAGAAGCAGATCAGCAGATGAACTACAACAAACCCTTTTAAAATTAAATCTGACAGAACCCACAAGCAGCAACTCTCCCACACGCAGACGAATGGCATCATCTTCACCTTCAGGCAGCACCCAGAAAATTTCAGAACAAAATGGGAATCATCATTCTCACAAAAGAGGCCGTTATGCCACATCATCCATGGACCAAGAAGATTCAATGGACTGACATCCTAATTCCTGATATCTCTTCATTTATTATACTAAGAGATGGTTCTCTATAAAAAAACCTGTATTTATAACTGAATGTAACTGCATTCTGATAGTCACACACTGTGTGGGATCATGTTACATTCCAGTTATATTTCTTATTACTTCTGATTCATATAGCCTTAGAATATATAAGTGAAATAAGGAAATTCTTGTTCAGTTGTATATTTTCAGGTAATAACAATAGATTTATTACTTTTTAGGACAAATATGTTCAATAATCCAAAGTAATGGAAGCTTTTTCTTTCTTTTCTTAAAACAAATATATTATTACCTAACTAGTTCCTAGAACTATGTTTTTGTTTATTCTAATCTGAAGCAATACAACATCAATTTTATGAGTTAACATATCTAAACAGTTACATATGAATAAAATATGTAATTGTTTACTCTAAAAGGGTTAAAATCCCAAAATAATTCAAACTATCTTCATCAATACCAAAGTTATTAACAGTACCTTTCTAACTGAATTATTTAGCCTAGGGCAAGACTAACCATATACAACCACCCTGGAATAAATAATTTCAACAAAAACTATATTCTGCACTCCAATTAATGAATCATCATTTTGATGTCTTTTGACATAGCACTTCTCTCCTGTAAGCGGAAGATCCGTGTACCCCCATTAACCCTCCTCATTCTCCCAACCATATTATGTGGGAGTGTGACGAAGGCACTTATTCCCCTGAGAGAGATATTTATTCTCTTTCACGGGTAAATTGTGATTACTTGCAAAAAATAATTTATACAATGTATCATCTAATCTCATATGTTTTTTGTTTACTCTTTACTCCAGAATTCACTGGTTTCTTTTCTATCTTTTCATCTCTTCAGTCCACACAGGTTGATCTGCGCAGTCAGCTCTGCATAACAAAAAGTAAGTCAAAACTATTTGATCTGTTGCCATGGCACCACTGAATATACTTTCCCTGAATGTTCAGGGAATAAATGTCCCTTAAAAAAGGACCAAAGCCTTCCATACTTTCCATAACAAGAAGGCTCACATAGTATGCCTCCAAGAAACACACTTCACCAAAGATTCTACTCCAAAATATATTTCTCCTTTTTATCAACAAATTTTCACCTTATCATCAGAAATTAAAGACCCAGAAGGTAGATACCTGATACTCATGGGTTATATAATGGATACAGCAATCACGGTGATTTCCTACTACGCTCCTAACAAACAACCTACACCATTCCTCTCACATATATTACAAGTGATTAATACACACAAAATAGGAACAGTGATAATGTGCGGGGATTCGAACCAGGTCCTCCTCCCATTTCTAGATAAATCACCTTTTACACCATCCAAAATAACCTCTAGATTACCTTTTTCTCAACTTCTTTCCAAATACAATCTGGTAGATTCGTGGAGAGAAAGTAACCCAATGAAAAAGAAATTCACTTATTTCTCGCACCCTCATCAAACCTTCACCAGAATAGATCATATTTTTCTAACAATAGGAATGATACCAGAAATTATTGCATCAGATATAATTCCGATTCCGTGGTCTGACCATAATGCAGTATACACTACTATAGCCTCAGCCAGACCAAAAGCGCATGACCCAACGTGGTACTTACCGGACATAATGCTCAAACACCCACTACATCAGATGGCCATTGAACAAGCTTTAAAGGAATACATATCAATTAATAATACAACAGACATTTCCCCAATAACACTGTGGGAAGCTCATAAGCCTGTCTTGCGTGGTACAATACAAAGACAAATGGCACTATTTAAACGGGAACGCAAAAATCTAGCAAAAAAAACTAGAACTCAATTTTAATGCAGCCTACATATCATTCCAAGATAATCCATCTCAGAGTACAAAATCTCATCTGGAAAAATCTAGATTGGAATACGATCTATTTCTCACTGAGTCAGTTGATAAATCCCTCAAACGCTCCAAACACAATTTCTACATGAATACAAACAAACCAGGTACATATTTGGCTCGGGCATTAAATTCAACTAACAAATCTTTCAAACCAATACGTTTGAAATTATCAAAAAATGTTTATACTTGTAATCCAGTTAAAATAGTCCATAAATTTCACTCACATCTCGCAACTTTATACAAGACAAACAATGAATTTAATCCTACAGAGGCTGAATCCTTCTTCTCAAAAATAACTCAGAATCAAAAAAGCAGTTTGGATGAGCCTATAACTATAGATGAAGTTACTAACGCCATAAAAGACCTAAAACTTAACAAAAGACCAGGCCCAGACGGCTACTCGGCTTTATACTATAAAACATTCTCAGAAATACTCTCTCCCATTCTCACTGAAACTTTTAACAAACTTCTAGAAGGACATTCTTTTCGGCAAGAAACACTAATGGCAATTGTTTGTATGATCCCAAAACCCCTTTCTGATGATACTTCCTGTGTGAATTATCGGCCTATCTCTCTGTTAAACCTTGATATTAAATTATTAGCAAAAATAATAGCAAAACGCCTCAATAGCATTATAGGAAAATTAATACATAGAGATCAAGTAGGCTTCATGCCAAATAGACAGGCAGGTGATAATATACGCAGGGCAGTGTTATTGGCACATATTGCTAAAAAACGGAAAATCCCTTTATGTTTTTTATCTCTCGATATTAAGAGGGCATTTGACACAGTATCCTGGCAATATATGCAATATTCATTACAAAAATGGGGTTTTGGACCCCACTTTTTAACATGGATCAAAGCATTATATAATAAACCCAAAGCCTATATAAAATATGCTGGATACAAATCTGATTCCTTTAATATCGAAAGAGGTACCCGACAGGGTTGCCCATTATCTCCCTTATTATTTGCCCTTATACTCGAACCCATGGCCCAATACATCAGAACAAACCAAACTATAACTGGCATTGAAGTAGGAGGTATTACACACAAATTATGTATATTTGCAGACGATATATTACTTTTTCTATCATCACCACAGGTCTCTGGTCCTAACTTAATACCAGCTCTTGATGGATTTGCAGCCCTATCCGGCCTTATGATTAATCCTAAGAAATGCCTAGTGCTTAATATTTCGCTCACAAACATGGAATTGATCCCGGCTAGGGCTGCACTCCCATTCACATGGGCAGAAAAATCAATCCCATATCTTGGAATTCATTTAACAGCATCTCATTCTGACTTATTCTCAACCAGTTATCCTCCTGTTTTAAGACAGATCACAAATCTAATAAAACAATGATCGCAACTTCCTTTATCCTGGATAGGGAAGATTAATGCAATCAAAATGACTATTCTACCCAAATTGCTTTATCTATTCAGAGTCCTCCCTATTCCAATTCCTTCCTATTTTTTGAGAATAGTACAAAAAAGAGCAACTTCGTTTATATGGGGCTCTTCTAAACCACGTATACCTATACACACACTACATCTTCCCAAAAATAAAGGAGGCCTTAGATACCCTAATTTTACTAACTACTACAGAGCAGCACATTTGGCCAGTCTGTCCAAATACCATGCAAAACAGGAAATCCCATTATGGGTATTTATAGAGGCTTCAGAAAATGACCCTCTATTAATATCAAATTTATTATGGCTTGATCCTAAAGACCGCTTTAAAATTCATAATCCCATAACTAAACACTTCTTATCTCTCTGGGATAAACTAAAAACCAAATATTAGTTACAATCTCCACACAATCCTCTCCTTTCTTTTATCAGAAAACCGGCCTTTTATCCGGCATGGATCTACCCAAATTCTTTTAAAGCTTGGACAACATCAGGCATTCAGACACTAAATGACTTCATAGCATCTAAATCATTCCTTTCATTCCCATCGCTTAGAGAAAAATATGATCTACCAAACTCTGAGATATTTAGATATCTCCAAATCAAAAATTTCTATACACCATTCCTAAAGGGGGATACACCATTATCCCAATTATCCATTTTTGAATCAATCTGCACAAAAGATCCATTTGCTAAAGGTACAATTTCATCACTTTATAATCAATTATATGGAGTAGTAAATCTTAATAGACCCTCTTACGTTCAGAGGTGGGAGGAGGACCTGGGACGAACTTTAGAAGACACGGACTGGTCTAACATATGGCTCACATCTAAGTCATCTTCACCCAACATCTTAGCACTGGAGACAAATTATAAAGTCCTAACTCGCTGGTACCTTGTACCTGCTAGAGTGGCAAAATATTCACCTAATACCTCAGCTCTTTGTTTTCGAGGATGCCCAGAAATAGGCACACATTTACACATATGGTGGACGTGCCCAGTAATCCAAACCTTCTGGAAGGAAGTCTTCGTGATTGCATCTAAAATATTTAAAAAAATAATACAACCAGATCCATATATAACTTTACTTAATCTAAAACCGGAATGGTTAACACTCTCTCAATTCAAACTTATGATCCAACTAATAACGGCTGCAAAACAAACAGTGGCCAAGGCATGGAAATCTCCTACATTGGTACTAGCAGAAACAATTCACAGAATGAATAATACAATGTCTCATGCTAAGATGGTAGCCATCGATCAAAATCAAATTCCAAAATTTGAAAAACATTGGCATCCTTGGATAAAACAACAGTTCCTGTCAAATTTCAATGACTCTGTCCTGTTGCCATGGTAACAGATTAAATGACTTACAGAGACACCCATTCTAAGGCTTCAAAGAGAACTAAAAAGAATAATAAACTGATGAGCGGGACAACCTTGTGGACCATACCTCTGCCTTTCTACCCTTTTTCTTCTTTCTCTTTCCTTTTCTCCACCTTACGATTAAAGCTCATTATCAGAATTTATTTGACCTATATACACTCTACCTGTAAACAATATGTATAGTAGGTATAAATCATTTAAATACCTACAAAAGTAACTAAGGAAATGATATATATCTTTAATTTAGGTTTACGTGAACCCAAGGTTTAATATTTGAAATTTCATGGTATTTACCTATATAAACCCTACTGTAAAACAATGAGCTTACTTTATAGATCCTTGTAAACTTACTTTATGTATCTTTATAATATTGTATACTCAATAAACTTCTTTTGACAAGGAAAAAAATACTACAAAGAAGTGGAATCTTTGGCAGTCTTAATAAATACCTTTGTTATTTATCTAAGTTTTTAAACTCAAAAGTGAAATGGCAAATGCTAAAGAAAAGCTGTAACGAAATATAGGTAATTCAACTATACTACAAGTACACAACATAATACTGTATACATAATAAAAGGGGCATCATAGTATATCATTTCTTACAAACCACCTCTTGTGTAAGTACTTTCTTCAAATGTGAGTCTGTTTTAGATTGTGTTCTATACAAAACTTTGTCAGCTGCTTTTTTACTGTTCAGAAACAATACCTACGGTATTCTTCTTTCTCCAAATCTCAATTTTGGCACTCTCTTAAAGAGAGTATATGAAAATTATATCACTAAAATATTGTGTTTGCTTGAACATGTTAATGTAAATGTAATAGTCCTTTTATATATTTTGATATATTCAGCTTTCCTGAAGATAATACCTGATAATCCTGCCAGAAGGTTCATTTTTCAGATACTTCCTGATATAGCATGCCAATATTTGATCCCTGTCTCCATGTTGTGCTCCTAGTAGCCTTTTATACCCATGTTATGAAGACATGTTCAACTGTTCTCAGCATCAGGAAACCCTGGAGAAGGCTGCAGGGGATCGGCAGCACTAAGATGAAACAAAGGATTAAAAAGTGAAAACATGTATTAACACAATTTGATTTTTTATAGATATAAAGTGCTTTAGCAAACTCAATTTAAATGTCACTCAGTTAGAGTTAATAGTCAGTAAAGAGTTACTACAAAAAAAAAGAATTAGATTCAAGGAGAATTGCTGGAATTTGGGAAGCCTTGTTACCTTGGCCAACACTAGCAATAAAAGGTAATCTTCTGCTTCAGCTACATGACTTTTTGTTTAAATCACTCAGCTGGTCCACAATATCAACTTTAGGACTATATATATTTTTATCCAATTATGGTATACACAAAAAAATCTATAGCCAATTTTTAGGAACGTGCTTGATGTCCTTCCGGAGCAGTGTTTAGTTGTGTCTTATTATGACTAAATGACTCCTTTCTTTGCAGTTTTTGTTTTGTGAAGTCAATGCCATTTGCCTCCTACTTCCATGTGACTCACTCTTATGCCCCGTACACACGGTCGGATTTTCCGATGGAAAATGTCCGATCGGAGCGTGTTGTCGGAAATTCCGACCGTGTGTGGCCTCCATCGGACATTTTCCATCGGATTTTCCGACACACAAAGTTGGAGAGCAGGAGATAACATTTTCCGACAACAAAATCCGTTGTCTGAAATTCCGATCGTGTATACACAAATCCGACGGACAAAGTGCCACGCATGCTCAGAATTAATAAAGAGATGAAAGCTATTGGCCACTGCCCCGTTTATAGTCCCGACGTACGTGTTTTACGTCACCGCGTTTAGAACGATTGGATTTTCCGACAACTTTGTGCGACCGTGTGTAGACAAAACAAGTTTGAGCCAACATCCGTCGGAAAAAATCCTAGGATTTTGTTGTCGGAATGTCCGAACAAAGTCCGACCGTGTGTACGCCCTATTAGAGGATCCTTCCATTCATAGTGAGATGATAGCAGATATAAAACGTGATAGTTGAAGTTACATCCTGACCCTGTTAATAAGACAGGAAAATAAGTTTTAAAGTTTTAAAGTCAGGATAACCTTATCATGCCTTATTGTTGACTCCAAAATAGAGATTATAATAGAAACATACATTCTAATTACAAAAATACACAAAAGTAAATGACTCACAAGGTTTGAATCACTTACAGTGTATTAGAGAAATGCTACTCTTCCAGTACCCTGGTGCTGGTAATATTCTGCTGAAATGTGTGATTTCAATTTTCTCTTTTATGTTTTTAGAATTTTTTTCCATGGATGCAGTGGTAGTGTCTACAGCAGTAACAGTAATTGCCATGTGCTGTCACATACTTTTATCTGTTGGCTCATTCACTTACTGCCATCAGGCCTAATCAATCAAACCAATCACTTTGGAAAAATGACCAACACCTGGGTGCAATGCTCATCAAATTAGAATCAGTCATTTCTTTAAACCCCATCTACAAATTCGATCAGGCTACAGTATCTCACCTCTGTTCTCAAGTTGAATGCCCTAAACCAGTAATTGTAGCGTTTTTCTCTATGCCATTTATTCATGGGCTGCTTTTTTGTTACATCCTGCTTTCTGTTATACCCTGTGTTCACCACCGTATGCATCACCTCCAGTTCTGTGTCCACTATTGTATATAGTAGCAGTGTTGCCAACCTACCAGAATAAAATTTACTGACACAACACCCAAAATTTACTGGAGCAGCTAAGGTTTTACTGGCATTTCCAAAAGTTCCAAAATTACAGTTTAAAGTGCAAATTTTAGTATTTAGGCTAAAAACAAGTACAATATACAATTAGCAATGTGATTTAGGGTAGATAATAAGGCAAAAAACATGTTTCTTATTTTAGTTTCGATATAGTAAGTAGCTCAGGGACAGAACTCAGGAGGGCAAGAAATTAGAATGGGCAGGCACACACACACATGACATTGAGCCTCACAGTGACACTGACAGCACTGTGCAACAGCACAGATAATGATAACACCTCACCGACATGACACATCCCCTCCTGAGTCACAGCGACACTCTCTCTCCATGGAAGGTGGTCCCTTCAATCCACTCCAGTCCAAACAGCACTGACAGTCCCGCTCCCGGCTTGCCTTGCTCCCATCCCGCAGACCCACACTGTCGGCTCCAGCCGCTCCACTTGGCTCCCTTGCACCATAACATTACACGACATGCTTAGGCACCGCCTTTGCCAGACCTGCCCCCAAACACACTGTAGCAGGCACTCAAATGAGCGTCACAGACATATTTTTAACTGGCAAACCTTTCCTGTCACTGGCATTTACTGGCAGGAGAAAAGCCATTATCAGCCAAGTCCTCTATCAAACCTACAGGTGCAACCTAGTGCATAAAATGATGCCAATCGCCAGGACTTTTCACTCAATTCTCCACTAATTATGGTCACACAGGACATGGGTCTTTATTAATTGTGAAGTCACTCCATAACATTGCAGCGCATCACACACTTAAAACAACTATATTTTACCCCCAACCCAAAAAGAAGAAACTTTCTTTTTTATCTAAATAAAAAGCTTTGTATTTGTTTTGAATAAAGTTGACAATGGTTGAAACCTCTGTCAGGTTTTTATTGCTGTCCCTGCTGGTGAGATTTACCCTCTCTACTTGTCCTGGTGACCATTCTAAGTGGAATAGAAAGTGATAGGAATTTCTGAATGTTATGTTTGTCTTTAGAAAATTAGACAAGGACAAATCTTTTAACACCTGTTCCAGTAACCAGAGTCTCATACCCCGTACACACGAGCGGAATTTCCATCGGAAAAATCTTGGATGGTTTTTCCGACGGAATTCCACTCAAGCTTGCCTTGCATATACACGGTCAGACAAAAGTTCTCTGAACTTTCGACCGTCAAGAACGCGGTGATGTACAACACAACGACGAGCCGAGAAAATGAAGTTCAATGCTTCCGAGCATTCGTCGAATTGTTTCCAAGCATGCGTGTTTTTTTGCTTGTCGGAATTGCATACAGACGAACGGAATTTCCGTCAAGAACTTTTTCCGTCGGAAAAATAGAAAACCAGCTCTCAATCTTTTGCTGGCAGAAATTCAGACAGAAAAAGTTGGATGGAGCATACACACGGTCGGAATATCCGATCAAAAGCTCCCATCACACTTTTTTTGACGGAAATTCCGCTCGTGTGTACGGGGCATAAGAGAGAATATCCTCTCACTTCTTGTGTCTCCAGACAGAAAGAAGAAAAATTTCCCCAGTAGCACCCAAATATAAAATAATTGATAGATGTTTTATTCATTCATTCTTCCACTATATTCAAAACAAAAAATAAGATTTGCCTTTAGATACTGTATATTTTTAGGGTGTTGGGAACATGTGTAGCCAAACTAAATTGTTGTGTGGGATAATATTGTTTAAAGCTGTGAAATGAGAGCATACCCACATTTTATAGCTGTGCTCCACAAAAGAAATGTTGAATTTTTGCATGCTGCCTTGTAGAAATATGGAATGCTGTGTAATGCCCTAGGAAGACTGACCTGCAGTGAATGTCTGTCAAATATAACATTAAGGAGTGTATTTTAAAAAAAACTCTGCGTGAGTGCCAGCACAATTGAATGTCATTAGGCTATTTTCTCTCCAGGTAAGATGTTTGTCATCTAATGGTCATAATGCGGTATCTTCCTGATTTGTGCTTTTCTTATAATGAAACAAGAAACGGAAACAAGTAACAAAATATACCTGTGCTCAAATCCCAATAGCTTGAACATGTATTTAAATCAGGTGATAAAGAGCGTAACCACATGTTAACACTACAAATTATGGAGGAACCCTCTGCACACTGCTATATACCCTTTCCAGTAAACTATGCAATGAAAAACACGGTTTTGTAGTTCATACATATTGCAATACACATTTAAACTGGCCAACTGCATCAAAGTAATTCCTCTTATGGCCAGTCGTACACTGCTTTGCCACTGCAAATGCTATGTTGGACACCATGCCAACATGGGGCAAACAGACACTAGGTAGGGGAAAGCAACTAGGTTCAGATCTGGTCACTGACCTGCATTGCAACAGAAACAAGATATACCTGTGCTCAAATCCCGATAGCTTGTACATGAATTTAAACTATCAGGTGCTAAAGGGGTATGACCACATGTTAACACTACAAATTCTGGATGGATCCTCTGCACACTGCTACACCCTTTCCAGCAAACTATGCAATGAAAAACAGGGTTTTTTAGTTCAGACATATTTTAATACATGTTTAGGCTGGCCAACTGCATCAAAAAAATCCCTGTTCTGGCCAGTCCTACACTGCTCTGTCACTGCACATGTTAAGGTGGACACAATGCCAACATGGGGCAAACAGACACAAGGTGGGGAGAGCAGGAGTAGATGTGCAGAGGGTTCATCCAGAATTTGGATTCTTATGAATGAAGAACATCCAACCTAGAGAGAAAATTACCTAATAACATTTGATTTTGCTGCCATTTGCACAGAACAAATGTACATACAGTTTCCCTGAATAAATAGCTCTGTGAATTTTTGATAAATACACCCCTAACTGTCCTTTTGTGAAATTATGAAATATCAGCCAGGAAACATGTAACCATTTTTAAGACACACACTTTGAAAGACTCTTCTATAGAACAGCTAATAAAATGGAAAACGCACTCAATGAGAAATTGACAAAGACCAAAATGGCAGAGAATTTCAATTTCTTTATTGACATCTTACACAGAATGCATTTAACTGCAGACTAATGCCTGCTTAACTAAAAATTGTATTCTTTATGCTTAATTGACATCTTTATACCTATGACATTTTAATATGTTGTAAAATGAATGAATACTTTCCATTTCCCCTCCTTTATTATTGCTCCTAAATCTCTCTGGAAAAAGTGACTGAGGCTAAAGCCTTGTACACACGATCCGATTGTTGGCAGGGGATTATGTGATGACAGACTGCCTAAAATCAGACCGTTAGTACACTCCTTCAGACAATTGTTGTCCAACTTTCGGGCAACAAATGTTGGATGGCAGGCTAATAAATTTTCGGTGGACAACGGTCTCAGATTTTTGTATCGTCTGTACACAAGTCCGTCACACAAAAGTCCAAAGTACAAACACCCATGCTTGGAAGCAAGGATGAGCCCGAAGTGATCGGTCTTGTAAACTAGCGTTCGCAATAAAGAAATAGCATTCGTGACTCTGCAAATTATGAATTGTCGAAATACAGCACATATTCTCTTCTTCTTTAATGGGATAATAATGAAGCTGCTTTGCTGGTGGTACTGATGGAGTTATGGCAAACGTATTTGAAAAGGCTTTGTTTTTCTAGTGATAGCAAGAACAATATTATTATGCTTGTTGTTTTATTTTTTGGGCAAGTTACCACAGCATCATTATCCCGTAGTTTTTAAGATCAAAGATACAACTATGTTGGTGTCCCTTGTTAATTTTACATGTAACTGTCTGCTCCCAAACTGTCATTTGAAGTAAAACACATAGCCAAGTATTATTCTACACAATTTTTTTATTGTGCATTAAAAAAAACAACAAATTAAATTAGAGATGCTATCTGCCATCCAAATATAAAGAACATAACCAAAAAAATGCATTCTATGCATACAAAAATATAACAAATAAAACCATTATTCAACAAAACAAAAAAACAAATGAGTAAAGGAGGTAGGGGTGCAAATACCTAGACCAGCGGCCTTGTTGGGGGTCTTGTGGCTGGTATTGCCACTGACCGCCATGCTGCTGTGGTGGGTGGGGTGGCTGTGGTGTGTGGGTTGGCTGTGGAGGTGGTGGATGTGGGGCCACAAAATCACACAGGTGTGTGTTTTCGTCAATTTGGCCTCTCACCCCCTTGTTGAGGAGCTGCAGGATGACTCCCTCAGCCTCATCTGGGTCTGTCCGGATGGCAGTAGTGGCCTGGCTGAGGAAGGCAGCTGTGGTCTCCTCCAAATTTCTGCTCTTCCTGTCCCTTTTAGCAGGAGGGAGTAGGGGAGGGATCTGTGACTGCTGGCTCCTCCAGACTGACACTTTCCTGTGTATGAAAATGGGACATAATTAGAATCTTTTTTAGGGTTTGATCATCAATCGCGCACAATTTTGATCTCCTCACTGTTGCAAATTGAAGGTGGAGCAATAGAAAAGACTATCATTCTCACCCCATAATTTTTCATTCTTGTTCAAATCATTTTTGATCACTACTGTCTATTGATATGGAAACCACTTTGTTAAGGCAGAAATATTTGAACAATAAAGTCTAGTTATCATCATTGTATTTTTGGATAAAAATATGTTCAACAATGCTATACCTGGGTCAAGCTGGGCTCCTCCACATCTTCATTCTGTGCAGCAGGACCTGTGTGGACCTCAGGAGTTGTGGCCTCAGCAGATGTCAATAGGAGTGTAGACAGTGATGGCCTGGGTTCTGTCTGGTCGGTCAAAAACTGCAGGCTGTTGTAATACCACAGCCTGGAGACATATATGTCATCTGTTGCTGCTCCAGATCTCTCTGAGTCAGGGACCTTGTTGAGCTCCCTTTTAAAAGTACTCCTCAGGTTGGGAATTTTGTTCTTGACATAGTTGATGTCTGCCCTGGGGTACAAAGGCTTCACCAACTCGAGCAGTTTCTCCAACGCTGCCTTCCTCAATATTTTATTGAAGTAATCTCGACTCTTGACCTTCCAGAGACAGGACAGCTCCCGGTACAGGTCAATGAATTGTGGTAAAAAATCAGGCGCTGTAAATTTATCTGTCATGAAAAATGATATGCTGCCTGCAAGACAGAACACAAGACAAACCATAATGTCTGGCTTAACTCATAAGCTGGTCCCAATATAGGCCTCAATCTAAGCAGTATAGGCCACTACAAACCTATGCCCCAAATTCCAACTGTCCCTTCATTTTATGGCTCCTTTTATGTGTTGGCAATGGCGATCGTTCGTCCTCCACTCCGAGATCGTTCCTACGGCCTTTCCATCAACCGTGCGTTCTGGCTTTATATACACTGCGCATCCGTGAAACTCCGCTCTCAGCGCATCATAACGCTGGGACATGACCATCTCTCTTCTACAAGCGCCGCACACGGTAGAACATTCGGGAGGGACAACATGGCGGATTTGGAAGATTCCAGGCAGCCCCGTGGTGGTGGAACTCATAGGAGGCACAAAGCAACCCCCATGAGCAAGGGTGAGATGGTAGAAATGGTGCGCATCCTAGAGAAATGCACGATTTCGACTGCAAGCTGCGCAATTACGAAAGGCCCAACAGCTGAAAGGACTTCCTTTTGGAGAAGGTCATTGCCGTTTTGCATTACAAATTTTTGGTGGAACGATCAAAGGACCAAATCAGAAAACGATGGTCTGATCTCAAACACCGTGAACAAGACCAGATGGAGTACATACATCAGATCATAAAAAAAGTAAGCAATATTTGTATCTAACCAATATGGATATGTGAAAATTAGCTGTCTGTATATGTTCTTTATACAAGTAGCTCGAGAGAATTCTATCTAATATTTTCTAAAATCTTTGTATGACTTGGTATTCTAAAGATGAAGGTAAATATAAAGCAGATATGAACATTCTTATTTGCTCCTGTTTTTGGACATTTCTTTATTTTTAGATCATATGTATTCCTCTTCTTTCAATAGGGAGGCACCAAAAAAATGAGGCTACAGCCAAGCCACCACAAGGGATGAAGGGAGGCTACCCCCACGCAGGCCCCAACAGGGGAGGCAACAAGGCCATCTTCCCCCACAAAAACGTAAGTGCCAACTTCAAACACACTCATTTAGCCACCGACAGGGGTGTTTCTAGGTGGGCCAAAGGCCATGGGCTTAGAGAAGAACTTAAGGGGTCAAGAACACTTTCTGGTTGCTTCCTGGCTCATCAGTGCCCATTAATGCACCCTTGCCAGTGTAGACATGGGTAGAGGAGAGGCCCTGGGCATCACAGTCACACAGAGTCACGCCTGCTAGAATGATCATCATATATCCCATATCCCATAGGAGACAAGAGGGCTGGGGGGCAACTGCTGTACTTTTTCAATGTTGGCACTTGTCCAGTGTTTGCCCTCTGTAAAATGACATCACCTTCAATTTTCTATGCATTTTTCACAGAAAAACAACCAGAGTGCAGCATGGTGGAGTCCACTAGTCAGGAGCAAACATTGACATCGTACCAAGTGCAAGGTTGGTCAACTAATGTAGCAAAATGGATGCTAGAAACAGATGGGACTTGGGGTGGCTTAATGAATGGTGTATTGTTTCTTCTTAGAGGAAAGTGAGTGTGGTGAGCTCACCCAGGATGTTTGTTTGGAGCCATGGGATCTGACTCCTGGACCCAGCAAAGACCTTGCCATTGTGGATGTCAAATCCCCTGACGCGAGTCACACTGAGGGCCAAAGTGACCCAGAAGAGAAAGAAAGTATTCGGGAGCATCTTATTTGCACAAGTAAATATTCTTGGAATCTGCCTTCAAATGTGTATACATGTTGAGTGTTTAGATGTCCAACCAAAACACCCGCTCCACACATTAGCAATGTATGTAGTGCCTTAACATTAGCATAGAGAAGGAAGAGGTGGAAGGAGCTGGCAGTGTTGCTAGGTCCCCGAGTGTTTTGGAGACCCAGGCACCAGGGCCAAGATTACAAAGTAGTTGCAGTGTGTACATTCCTAGTAGTGTAGGTGTCTGAAGGGCAAGCAGGTTGCAAGCAACATTTGACTGGGTAGGTAGGTATTTACGGAATTTGACTAGTAACTTGACCATAAACTCACTATGTAGAGCCTCAGCCACTTGACAATTGTTCCCTTAATACTTTTTACTCTTCTTACTAGGTCATGATTAGGGATGAGCTTCGAGTTTGAGTCAAACTCATGTTCGACTCGAAAATCAGCTGTTCGCAAGTTCGCCGAACAGCGAACAATTTGGGGTGTTCGCGGCAAATTCGAATGCCGCGGAACACCCTTTAAAAGTCTATGGGAGAAATAAAAAGTGCTAATTTTGGGGGCGCATGCGCGAGGCTCGACATGGCAGTCGCTTCACTGTAGAGCTCCGCACTCCCCGCCGCATTCACGGAACCCGTACGGACGACTGAACCACCCCACCAGCTCCCTTCTTCAGGGATCGCTCTCACGCAAACCAGAGCACCCTCCGGTATGGTTCTTACGGGGCACAGAGGCAAAGCAAAGCCCAAACCCATCAAAGAGGCGTTAGCCCGTGCCTCCTCCAAGATGGCGGCGAAGGCCCGAGCCCGAGCCCTTGCAGATCAGCCTGCATCCTCACCCGCCCACTCTGATGTGCTGGATAGTGAGGAAGATAGTGATATGCATCCTATTCCAGGTGATTCTCCTCTCATCTCACAGCCTGGTATGTCACAGGCAGCTTTTATCAGACTCATGGAATCCATGCTGCATAAAGCTCTAAAATCCACATCTGACCAGATCACCAGCAGCCTGACTCGTGAAATACGTGAACTAGGTCAGCGCACAGCAGATTTAGAAACCAGGATGGACGACATGGAGCTAACAATCCAGGAGCAAGCCCAAGAACAAATGGCTCTTCGAGAGGAGAATACTATGTTACTCTCCCGTTTAGAGGACGCAGAAAATCGATCACGCAGATCCAATCTGCGCCTCCGTGGTATACCAGAGTCGATTGATGATATCCAATCCTTTACCACCGCTTTGTTTCAGGAACTTTTGCCCTCCATACCAATCGAACGCCTGGAGTTCGATAGAATCCACAGGGCACTAACACGACGCCAGACGGATGGCCCACCACGTGACATTATTGTTAAGCTGCATTTCTTTCGTACAAAGGAACAGCTGCTAACAGCAGTCCGCAACAAGAACTCTTTACAGTTCCAAAACCACACGTACCAGCTGTTCTCTGACCTAGCACCCCTCACTATTGCAAAGCGCCGTGCTATGAAACCCCAGTTGCAAATCTTGCAACAGCACCAGCTCAAGTACACGTGGCGGTTCCCGTTTGCCCTCCAATTCTCCCACCTAGGGCAACAGCATACCTGCACCACGCCGGAATCACTCCAAAGGCTCCTGGAATCACTCCATCTGACACCAACGCTGCAGCAATCAGAAACTTCCCTTCCTCGCACACCGGCTCGATCAGCCACCCACCCATATGCCACGACCCCGAAACGAAGCAATCCTGATCCTGCATCAATCCGGAAGGGGACTCCGGCCCGATCTCCTGGAAGCTACCATCCAAGCCCGAAGCCCCAAGCTCTACGTTGATAACTTGCGAACTACCGTTTGCCCACTTTTCCTTTTTCGCACACAGGTCCTCGGTGATACTCACAGAAACTGACTTCTGATTACACCAAGAAGACACGACAACAGCCGAGACCTGTTTGGCGACTACAGCCCGTCAGATTTTCTCCGCGTCCTGAACAATAATCTTCAGGGCACCTGGGCCCCATTGGGCCCTCTCAGGTTCAGTTATAATACTACTGTTTCTCCCTTCTTTTTTTTTTAGGTTTTACGTTTTATGTTTTATTGTTCCATATGGTATTGTTCTGCAAATTCACATAAGTAACACCAAGTGTATACTCTCAACCTACTTTAAGTAGGCACTAGCATAATACAATTGTTTAGCTTCATGGTCTTTGCTACTCATACCCCTTTTACTAAATGACGGAATGTTAGCACAGCCTAGGCTATTAGTTTTTGAAATTTTACTCCATATCTAATGTAACTTATCGTTCCCAGTCCGTTACCCGTTCCCTTTCCCCTATCTTCCCTCATTCCTCTCCTCTCCCCCACTTCCCTCTTCCCCCCCCTTTCTTCCCCCTTCCCTCCTCCCCCCCTTCCCTCCTCCCCCCTTCCCCCCTCCCCCCCTTCCTCATCTTCCCCCCCTCTCCCCCCTCTTCGCCCTACCCCCCCTCCCTCCTCCCCTTCCTCTTCAGTCCCCACCCCTTTATCCGCTGATGGGAACAATCAGTTTTTTTATTAAACATACTCCTACTTAAGTATTTATGACTATCTGTATATACTTTGAAGTCAGTAGAACCTACAAACTGTATTGATGTTGTTATCTCCGTCTGCGGCGGGGAGCAGTCATTGCACCCCTCTCCTATAGCGCACCCGCTCTTTGACTAGTTTACTGGTCGCGGAGTTGGTGCACTACCCAGTCTCCCCATATGGACTGTGTCTCGGTGCGTTGCCCTACGCTTACGTCCCACCCCCCTCCTTCCCCCTCTTTTCTCTTTCTCTCACCTTACTTTACTACTCCTCGCCTCCCTCTTCTTGGCTGGTCGGCTCGCGCGGGCCCCTCACCATCTAATAGGGTCCCCCCTTATACCCACCAATGGCCCCACTAAATATACTAACCTTAAATGTTAAAGGACTGAACTCACCCCAAAAACGGGTGAAGGCTTTCCAAACGTTTGCATCCCAAAGAGCTAGCGTGGTGGCCCTCCAAGAAACACACTTTTCCAAACGTCACACCCCGAGCTTCTTTAGCTCTAAATACCCACAAGTATTCACCGCTTCAGCGGAAACAAAACAAAGAGGGGTTTTACTCGCTTTTCATCATACCACCCCATTCACCCTACAATCCGAAATAAAAGACCCAGAAGGTCGGTACCTAATCTTAGTGGGGTTACTAGAGGACACATTGGCCACTTTTGTCTCCTATTATGCCCCTAATGCAAACCCTAATCCCTTCTTCTCACATCTTTTACAGGTAGTAAAAGCACACAGCAAAGGAACCCTGTTCCTGTGTGGCGATTCCAATTCAGTTCTACAACCACACCTAGACAAATCACCCTATACTCCTGAACACTATACCCCCTCAGCGCAATTTCGCAGACAAATATTAAAGGCTTCTCTTCTGGACACTTGGAGAGAATGCAACCCCGTCAAGAAAAACTTTACATTTTACTCCCACCCTCATAAATCCTTCTCTAGGATTGATCACATTTTCATTTCCATAGCATCTGCACCAATCCTACTTCAATCCCATATTCAGCCAATCACATGGACAGATCACTGTGCTGTGATCACCACAATATCTTCCCTGATACCACAACCCACAAGCAGAACATGGTGCATGAACGATGCACTCTTAACCAACCAATCATATTGTCTGGATATCCAAATTGCCCTCAAAGATTATCTACTACACAACACCACCCCAGATATCCCCCCCCACGCTTCTTTGGGAGGCACACAAACCTGTGATTAGAGGCACATGCATCTCAGTCGCATCCCACCTCAAGAAAGACAGAATTCTCAAACAACAACGGCTTGAGTCAGACTATCACCAGAGTTTTCTCCAGTTTCAATCTTCCCCTACTGAGGCTCATAAACGAACTCTAGACAAAATCAAATTAGAACTAGACATTTTACTAGCTGAAACGGCTGATAAGACTATACGTAGATCCAACCACACGATCTACGCCAAAGCCAACAAACCAGATACCTTTCTGGCCTTGCGTCTTCACAGGCCAGATTGTGTTCGTGTCCCCATCAGACTCAGATTGTCTAAAGACAGTGTTACTAGTAACCCGGTCAAGGTGCTCTCGGAGTTCCGCAGACAATTATCAAAACTTTATGAGGCAGGGGCTGCTTTTCCCATGCGTCAAGCAGAGAAGCTTTTCCGGAATCTACCAATCCCTACCCTGTCCAATGATAATCGCGAGTCTATGGAAAGTACGGTCACGGTTGAGGAAGTCTTAGCAGCCATTAAGACACTTAAACCGCATAAACGTCCGGGCCCGGACGGCCTCCCCAGTCTTTACTATAAAAAATTTGCAGCTGAACCTGCTCCGCTCCTCACTAACGCTTTCAACACTTTACTCAAACAACATTCCTTTGGTCGTGACACATTGACAGCCCTCATTTCCATGAACCCAAAACCAAACACAGACAATACAGTGTGGTCTAATTTTAGGCCAATTTCCTTGCTAAACGTTGATATAAAGATCCTGGCCAAAATGTTAGCCCTACGCCTTAACCCGATTATTGGTAGTCTAATACATAAGGACCAAGTTGGTTTTACACCCAAGCGGCAAGCCAGTGATAACGTTAGACGTGTAATCCTCTTGCAACATTTAGCCCGATCACGTAAAATACCGATGCACCTCCTCTCCCTAGATATAAGGAAAGCATTCAACACAGTTTCCTGGCCCTATCTTCTTTATATCCTCCAACGCTGGGGCTTCGGCCCACATTTCCTTGGTTGGATCAATGCCTTATACAACCATCCACAAGCATATGTACAATACTCAGGATTCCGCTCAAATCCCTTTCCCATTTCCCGTGGAACCAGACAGGGTTGCCCCCTATCCCCCCTATTATTTGCCCTAGTAATAGAACCCTTAGGAGCCCTGATCAGAGCAAACCCTGACGTTCGTGGTCTGGAGATAGCTTCCACCACGCATAAGTTATGCCTTTTCGCAGATGATGCATTATTATTCATCACGTCGCCTCACACAACTCTACCAAACCTCATGCGCATCTTAGATAAGTTTGCTCTGGTCTCCGAGTTAGAAGTCAACCAAGCGAAATCCAAGGCTCTCAATGTGTCACTACCACAAACCGATCTCGAGTTACTTCGCCAAAACTACCCTTTCAATTGGTCTACAACATTTATATCCTACCTGGGGATTAAACTGACTAGTGACCCACTAAATTTATTCCATTCCAATTACCTCCCAATGTTAACCCAACTCTCTTCACTGCTTAACTCCTGGCAGCCTTTATGCGTCTCCTGGCTGGGACGAGTGGCAGCTGTGAAAATGTCCTTGCTACCGAAATTGCTATATCTATATAGAGTACTCCCGATAGCGGTCCCCCCTTATTATCATAGGACCATACAAAACCGAGTTTTTAAATACATTTGGGGCCCCACTAAACCTAGAGTGGCCAGACCAGTGTTACCCTGCCACAAGCTCAATGGAGGTCTTGGTATTCCCAACTTCCTACATTATTATCATGCAGCCCGACTGGCCCAGGCTACTCTATATCACTCTAAGACTGAAACTCCGCTCTGGGTCAGCCTTGAGGCCATAGATCTCCACCCAATTTCAGTTACCAATTTACTGTGGCTCCCCCCAGCTGCACGCGGCACTATAACCAACCCAATAACGCATTGCATCCTTAAGCTTTGGGATAGATTACGAATCCCCTTTAAGTTGATCTCACCACACTCCCCACTCCTATCATTTTTGGGCCACCCGCTGTTCTTCCCAGCACACACTGAACCATCCCTGTTCCAATCCTGGGCCCAAGCGGGTCTGACTCGCATTTGTGACTTACTTAGTGGTAACTCTATAAAATCTTTCCCAGCAATTCAAGCGCAAGCGCATCTTTCACCTAGAGAGTGCTTTCGCTACCTTCAAATTGCTCATTTTGTCAAAACAAATTTAAAATCCAGTTCTGGGCTGGATACCCTGACTGAGTTTGAGAATATGTGCGACTCGGACCCGCACTCACCAGGTATCATCTCTCGCCTCTACACTCACCTCACGACACCACCCACAAATCTCCCCACCCATGCGAAGCAATGGTCTAAAGATTTAAACATAGATCTTGAAGCAGAAGACTGGTCCACCATATGGACTAACACGAAAAATTCATCCCAAAATGTTGTTGCCTCAGAAGCAAACTACAAGGTGCTCATGCGATGGTACCTGGTCCCATCCAGAATTGCCAAATTCCTACCTGAGTATCCCCCGACTTGCTTCAGGGGTTGCAAAGATAAAGGAACACACATCCACATCTGGTGGACATGCCCATTAGTACAACGTTTCTGGGCAACAACATTCCAGATGGCTTCCACTCTCCACCAGGTCACTTTAGAACCTAACCCAACTATAGCCCTATTTAACCTTATACCCCAAGACTACACCAGAGCACAACGCTGTCTCCTCCTCTACCTATTCACAGCCGCTAAGCAAACGATAGCCAAAGCCTGGAAGACACCTGCACTTAGCATAATTGAAATGCAAAATAGAATTACCCAGGCAATGATTCACAGCAAAATAGAAGCAACAATAATAGATAAAGTCCCACAACACTTCCGAGTTTGGCAACCATGGATAGAGCACTTCTTGCCCCCAGACATTGACGTGAGCCTACTAGAACCCTGAAATAGTTTTAATAACCATTTTTGTTTGTGGAAACCATACCGGTGCCCGCGCTTTCCGGCCGCTCCTCTACCCCCTCTCAGCTTTCCCTCACTTTTTCCTTCCTCCTTCCCTTCTCTCTATTCTCTTTACACTTACTTTACTTCCCCCTTAATTATCCTTGGTAATATGGGTAGTATACTCTGTCTTATTTTTTTTCTCTCCCCGTTGAGTTGGTCTCGATTGTTTACCAAGACCGACCCCATGTCTATATTCACCAGTGATATATTGTATCTAAACTAAGGACCATGGTCCTTCTTAATGCTAGCATGCGCAGTTTTACTGGAGCTTGAGATATTTGACAGAGTGTATAATGTTTGCAAGCTGTTACCCTTATTATTTCATCGTAATCCTAGCCTGTCATGATGTACACTGTTTTATATCTACATGATACCCTGTACCGAAAAGCTTGTAATCAATGCTTGTTACTTACCAATAAAATATTTGAACAGAAAAAGTGCTAATTTTAAAGGCTTATATGCAAGTTATTGTCATAAAAAGTGTTTGGGAACCTGGGTCCTGCCCCAGGGGACATGGATCAATGCAAAAAAAAAGTTTTAAAAACGGCCGTTTTTTCAGGAGCAGTGATTTTAATAATGCTTAAAGTCAAACAATAAAAGTGTAATATCCCTTTAAATTTCATAGCTGGGGGGTGTCTATAGTATGCCTGTAAAGGGGCGCATGTTTCCCATGTTTAGAACAGTCTGACAGCAAAATGACATTTCAAAGGAAAAAAGTCATTTAAAACTACTCGCGGCTATTGCATTGGCGGTCCGACAATACACATAAAAGTTCATTGATAAAAACAGCATGGGAATTCCCCACAGGGGAACCCCGAATAAGATTCCGATAAGCCAGGCCCTTGTGGGGATGAGGCCCTTGTCCTCATCAACATGGGGACAAGGTGTTTTGGGGGGCTACTCCAAAGCACCCTCCCAATGTTAAAGGCATGTGGCCTGGTATGGTTCAGGAGGGGGGCCGCTCTCTCATCCCCCCTCTTTTCCTGAGGCCTGTCAGGTTGCGTGCTCAGATAAGGGTCTGGTATGGATTTTAAGGGGAACCCCGCACCAAAATAAAAAAAAAAATAAACGGCGTGGGGTCCCCCCAAAAATCCATACCAGACCCTTATCTGAGCACGCAACCTGACAGGCCTCAGGAAAAGAGATGGGGACGAGAGAGCGCCCCCCTCCTGAACCGTACCAGGCCACATGCCTTCAACATTGGGAGGGTGCTTTGGGGTAGCCCCCCCAAAACACCTTGTCCCCATGTTGATGAGGACAAGGGCCTAATCCCCACAAGGGCCTGGCTTATCGGAATCTGGAAGCCCCCTTTAACAAGGGGACCCCCAGATTCCAGCCCCCCCTGTGTGAAATGGTAAGGAGGTACAAAAGTACCCCTACCATTTCACAAAAAAACTGTCAAAAATGTTAAAAATGACAAGAGACAGTTTTTGACAATTCCTTTATTTAAATCCTTCTTCTTTCTTATTTCTTCTTTCTTCTATCTTCCTTCCTTCATCTTCTTCTTCTTCTTCTTCTTCTGGTTCTTCTGGCTCTTCTGGTTCTCATCCAGTCCTCCAGTCTGGTCCTCCGGTGTTCTCGTGCAGCATCTCCTCCGTGGCGTCTTCTATCTTCTTCTCCTCGGGCCGCTCTGCACCCATGGCATAGGGGGGAGGCTCCCGCTCTTCTCTTCATCTTCTTCTCTTCTTCTCTTCTTCTCTTCTTCATCTTCTTCTCCGGGCCTTTCCGCATCCATGCTGGCATGGAGGGAGGCTCCCGCTGTGTGACGCGTCTGCTCTTCTGATGGTTCTTAAATAACGGGGGGCAACCTGGTGACCCCGCCCCCCTCTGACGCACGGGACATGACGGGACTTCCCTGTGGCATTCCCCGTGACGTCAGGGGGAAGTCCCGTCAAGTCACCGTGCGTCAGAGGGGGCGGGGTCACCGGGCGGCCCCGCCCCCCCATTATTTAAGAACCGTCAGAAGAGGAGACGCGTCACACAGCGGGAGCCTCCCTCCATGCCAGCATGGATGCAGAGTGGCCCAGGGAAGAAGATGAAGAAGAGAAGAAGAGAAGAAGAGAAGAAGAAGATGAAGAGAAGGGCGGGAGCCTCCCCCCATGCCATGGGTGCGGAGCGGCCCGAGGAGAAGAAGACAGAAGATGCCGCGGAGGAGATGCTGGACGAGAACACCGGAGGAAGAACCAGAGGAGCCAGAAGAACCAGAAGAAGAAGAAGAAGATGAAGGAAGATAGAAGAAAGAAGAAGCATTTAAATAAAGAAATTGTCAAAAACTGTCTCTTGTCATTTTTAACATTTTTGACAGTTTTTTAGTGAAATGGTAGGGGTACTTTTGTACCCCCTTACCATTTCACACAGGGGGGGCTGGGATCTGGGGGTCCCCTTGTTAAAGGGGGCTTCCAGATTCCGATAAGCCCCCCGCCCGCAGACCCCCACAACCACCGGCCAGGGTTGTGGGGATGAGGCCCTTGTCCTCATCAACATGGGGACAAGGTGTTTTGGGGACTACCCCAAAGCACCCTCCCAATGTTGAGGGCATGTGGCCTGGTACGGTTCAGGAGGGGGGGCGCTCTCTCGTCCCCCTCTCTTTTCCTGCGGCCTGCTAGGTTGCGTGCTCGGATAAGGGTCTGGTATGGATTTTTGGGGGGACCCCACGCCATATTTTTTTAAAAATTTTGGCGCGGGGTTCCCCTTAAAATCCATACCAGACCTGAAGGGTCTGGTATGGAATTTAGGGGGACCCCCACGTCATTGTTTTTTTTTTTAAATTTTGGTTCGGGGTTCCCCTGTGGGGAATTCCCATGCCGTTTTTATCAATTAACTTTTATGTGTATTGTCGGACCGGCAATTCATTATAGCAGCGAGTAGTTTTAAATGACTTTTTTCCTTTGAAATGTCATTTTGTTGTCAGACTGTTCTAAACACGGGAAACATGCGCCCCTTTACAGGCATACTATAGACACTCCTCAGCTACGAAATTTAAAGGGATATTACACTTTTATTGTTTGACTTTAAGCATTATTAAAATCACTGCTCCTGAAAAAACTGCCTTTTTTAAAACTTTTTTTTGCATTGATCCATGTCCCCTGGGGCAGGACCCAGGTCCCCAAACACTTTTTATGACAATAACTTGCATATAAGCCTTTAAAATTAGCACTTTTGATTATTCATGTTCATGTCCCATAGACTTTAACGGTGTTCGCGTGTTCGAACAAACTTTTTTCCTGTTCGCATGTTCTGGTGCGAACCAAACAGGGCGGTGTTCGGCTCATCCCTAGTCATGATCTTCCACGATGCACTATTGGCAGAATGAGTGCAGATATATTGCATGGTTTGAAGGATCTGGAGCAAATCAAGGAGGCTGCCACTGCATTACAGCGAAGAATCCGAGATTTTGTGGACATGCTTGCCAAATTTTAATTTCCTCTTGCCTGGTCTAAAGTTTCTTGTTCCACTTGTTGGCCCCTGTTTGCCCTTTAGTTTTTAATAGTTTTTTATTAAAGTTTTTCAGAGAAAATACAGAGTCATTGATACATTATTTTACATAGTGGAATAATAAATCCATAGTAATGCAACGTATAAGAGAATGAATTTCAAATCGATATATTTAGAAACAACTGTGGTTAGGGGGCGCAGGTACATCAATCAAACATAAGTTGGGAAAGAGCCACCGGACACCCCAAATGGGCATAAGCTGTGTCATGGAAAGGGGAGTGACACCTTCCGAAGCCTGCTACTCACCTAACCAGGTAATATTTTAGCAAAGGTGGTATTAAAGAATAAAAATAAAGAGAGAGAGAAAGGAAAAAGAAGGGGATAGAAAAGAAAGAAGATGTATAGAAGGAGGAATGAAATGCCCTTCTGGAATGTTCTACCAAGATTGTTTTATCCAATTCCTACGAAGATGTCAAGGGTATGTGCATGTAATTTGCCCAAGGTTCCCAAATGGCCTAAAATTTTTGAACAGTATCTTGTAGGATACTAATCATTTTTTCCTGAGCCATGATCCAAGATCTTTTTCGTTTGGCCTGGTCACTGGAAACCACGGACTGCTTCCATGCTTTCTCTATCGTAATTTTAGCTCCTAGAAGGATAACGTGAACGAGGCTCCTTTTACTTTTAGAGGCTTTTCTATTGGGAGGTTCAGCGGTGCTATGAGGGGGGACATAGGGACGGACAAATCCGTTGTCTTTCTGATGATTGCAAGGATCCTATTCCAGAACCCTGTTAGTTTTGGACATTCCCACCAAACATGGATCATTGTGCCTCTGTGATTGCATCCTCTGAAACATAGGGGGGGAAGTTAAAGGATCTAATTTTGCAAGTCTAGCGGAAACCAAGTACCATCTAGTTAGAACTTTTAGGTCTGCCTCCATCAGAGATACGTTGAGTATACCTCGATTCGACCATGTGTTTACTCTGTGCCATTCGTCCAGCTCCCATTCCTGTTTAAGCTCACTTTCCCAGGCCAACATACAGGTTGTTTTAGAGTGCCCTACAGATAGTGACTTGTATATCACCGAGATCCCCCCCCCTGCTCCGTAAGCTGGCCACACCAATGTTCATATGGCGTTATGCTAGGTGGTAAGGGTTTGGACCCCAAAATGGAGTATAGGAAGTGAGAGATTTGTTGGTGTCTGTAAGTTTCAGTTGGGGGCATTTCAAGGATATTGATACAGTGATTGAGGGTGAGTGGACCCGATGAGTTAAAATAATGGCCTATTCTGTATAGCCCCTTGTTCACCCACCATTGAAAAGCTCTAATGTTCATCCCTGGGGGATATTGGGGATTGTGAATAAATGGGCCAGCAGCTTAATTGGGGATATTATCTCCGGATTAATTTTGAGTTTGTCCCATACTGACATCGAATGAGATAATGTTGGGGTGAGAATTGCTGGTTGTTTACTAGAGTGACTCCACAGTAAGAAATCTAGTGTGAATTGTGGTACTGCTTCCCTTTGCATATGCACCCAATCAGGTTTTGCAATCCGAGAGTAGATGACTGATATTTGGGCTAATTGTGCTGCTTGGTAATACCTGTGTAGATTAGGTAATCCCATCCCTCCCTTGTTTCGGGCTCTAAAGAGGACCCCCTTAGCTAGCCTGTGCCCCTTTGATCCCCAAACAAAGGCTATAATTTTCGCCTGAAAGCGTTTCAAATGGTCCATTTTAATAGGTATGGGTAGGAACTGAAAGAAATAGAAAATACGTGGAAGTAGTGTCATCTTTATAGCGTGAACCCTCCCTAGGCATGATATAGGTAGTCAAGACCATTCACACAAAAATCCGATTCCAATTTGCAAAATATTGGCGGATAATTAGTTGCATATAACTGATCTATACTAGACGGTAAATGCACCCCTAGGTAGGGAATGTGAGAATCATGACATGTAAAGGTGAAGTGGCTTTTTAGCCAGGGAAACTAAGGAATCTGGTAGATTTATGTTAAGGGCCTGCGACTTATTGACATGTAGTCCCGAAATTTTTCCGAAATCGTCCAGTAGGCGGCAGACATTTGGTAGAGAGATTAGTGGTGAGGTGATAAAGGGGAGCAGATCATCTGCAAAAAGAGCACATTTGTGTGATTGTGGGCCACATTGTACGCCACAAATATCGGGGTGAGTCCTGATTGCTATGGCTAAAGTTTCAATCGCTATTGGGGAGAATAGGGGGGTAGGGGGCAACCCTGTTGTGTGCCTTTAGAGATTGTAAATGGCTCTGGATAGTATCCCTGAAGATGTACTCGCACTTCGGGAATCAAATATAGTGCTCTTAGAATGTTAGTGAAGTGTCGGCCAAACCTTTACTACTGTAATATTTTGAAAAGATAAGGCCATGAGACAGTATCGAAGGCCTTGTGTAAATCTATAGATAGTAAAAGTCCTTCTTGAGATTGCCCCCGATCCCAGCCCGATCTCAACAGTGAGATAATGTCAATTGCCTGTCTAATTTGATCAGGGCCTTGCCTACCGGGGATGAACCCCACCTGATATTTATGTATGTATAAGCTTATGAAGGAGGATACCTGGCCCGCTAACAATTTGGTTAGGATCTTTAGGTCATTATTAATTAATGATATGGGCCTGTAGTTGCTAACCTCCCCCGAGTCTTTCCCTGGTTTTGGAAGCACTGTGATAAACGCTGAGTTAAGTGAGCGTTCCAGGGTCGTTCCCTTCCTCAGGGCGTTAAAGAATCGTGCTAGATATGGGGACAGAATGGGTGCAAACTTTTTGTATTAGGGGTTGGAGAACCCATCTGGTCCAGGAGCCGACCTCCGTTTCACGTTTTTGATCGCCAAGAGCACTTCTTCCACCGTTATTGAAGATTCCAATCTATCGATATGGCCATCTTTCAGTTTGGGAATAGGTAAAGAGTCTAAAAAGGAGTCAATACTAGCCTGATCCTGCTGCGCCCCTCTGCTATATAAAGTTTTATAGAAATCATGGAAGGCGCTCATTATTTTATGAGGATTGTGTGTCCCAGATCCATTTGGGAGATGTATTTTTGGAAAGGTAGTAGAGAGAAGTTTGGGAGTTAGACCAGCTGCTAGCATTGAATCCATTTTATCTCTCATTTAGTAAAACCAGGCCCCACTCCATCATAAATTTTTCTCTGCTCTTGATGTAAGAGCAAGGTTTAAAGCCAGTCTGGCCTCATCGAGTTTGGCTGCCGGAATAGATTTAGGGTTAGGGATGAGCTTCATGTTCAAGTCGAATGCATGTTCGACTCAAACATCATGTGTTCGGTCGTTCGCCGAATTACGAACGATATGGGCCGTTCCTGCCAAATTTGAGTGGCGCGTCATGACCCATAATTCACTGCGGCATTGCAGTGCATTGCTGGCTGATGATTGGCCAAGTATGCACTATGACCCGCATGCTTGGCCAATCACAGCGCTGTGTGTACAGAGAGCCGTAATTGGCCAAAGCCAAGGAGGCTTTGGCCAATTATGGCTCAGGGGGTTTATTACATGCCCCACACTATATAAGGCCGCCTCGGTGGCGTCCTTGTGTAGTGTGTTGCGGTGGAGACTGGAGAGAGATAGATAGACAGAGAGACAGTATATTTGATTCAGGATAGATAGAGTAGGCAGGTCGAGTCAGTTAGCTGCACTTACAGTGTATTGTGTATATATATGCATCCTAGGTGTTGTGTGTGTGTGTGTGTGTGTGTGTGTGTGTATATATATATATATACACACTGTATTCAGTTTAGCTAGATCCTGTTCTTCTCTTCCTAATATACTGACAGGCAGGCAGGTGTTTTTACAGTATTTCCAGTTACTGTACTGTGTACCCTGCACAGTTGCACCTACAGTATAGCTACCTGAAGCCAGGTGCTTGTGTGGGCTCTTAACATATTTCCAGTTACTGTACTGTGTATCCTACACAGTTGCACCTACAGTATAGCTACCTGAAGCCAGGTGCTTGTGTGGACTCTTGACGTATTTCCAGTTACTGTACTGTGTACCCTGCCCAGTTGCACCTACAGTATAGCTACCTGAAACCAGGTGCTTGTATAGGCTCTTGACTTATTTCCAGTTACTGTACTGTGTACCCTGCACAGTTGCACTCACAGTATAGCTACCTGAAGCCAGGTGCTTGTGTAGGCTTGTATAAGGGTCTATCCCTGGGAGGTCCACAGATTGGGTGTCCCTGAGATAAGAAAGACAGCTACTTATGGTCAGAAAGGGCACTCAGAGAGGTCATATAAAAATAAGTATCAAATTTTATTGAAGTTTAAACACCAAACTCACTAATATAAAAACATTTTGTTGCTTTCCATCAGGGTTGGTAACCTTAAATCCTCTGACACCCCATCATAAAAAGTGATACTTCAAATGTGTATCATAACAAATGATGTATCAATGTAACAGATGACAAACATTAAGACTAACAGTACACACACTAGACAACCAACAAATAACATACGATGCAGGCGCCTGAAGTGATCCACCTTTGCATAACAATCTCGATGGATAATTGCCTATATAGTTATTCAGTTTAAACAAGATATATTTGCATAATAAATGTCGGGGGTGCTATGCAGAGGTGGTCCCCTAGATTCACTAGGTAGATAAGATCTTTCATAAGTGCATATAACGGGGAGCGGTAAATGGAGCGGTTAGTGAAGCAGTAAGAAAGCTATAATAGCTGAACCTGTGCAAGTCCCTCAGAGGTTACTAGAGAGTCCTCCCAAGATATCCAATTTGTTGTCCTATATTTGTATTAATATAATCTGGACATGAGTATACGAGGGATTACTGTAGATTCATATCACAATTAGAGTCAAGTTCGTCAAGCAACAATTGTAGGCAATTGCATGCATACGGGTATTCAGTGATAGTGAAGACACTGAATTGATAGTCCCTTGTTTCTCTGATTTTCCAAAAGCTTACAATGGCTCACAAATCATACAGGGTTTTCTATACACGTCAATCACATTACTAAAAGTGGGATGCTGTAGTGTGGATAAATCAATCGTTTGTATTACGTTACCGCCTTCCTTCCTTGTATGGACTTTCAGGGATGAAACAGGCTCCTTTCCCGATTGTCCGCGTTTGAATAATGGGGCAGCTGCTAAGGAGTGTAGGATCTCAGTGATCAGGCAGTTGCACTTCCTGCTGTGCTGGGTAACCAACCAATTACAGGTGGATCGGGTGTCCCGGTGATCAGGCAGTTGATTATTCGTAATTCCACAGTACTCCCATTCAATTGTAGCTTGCGATAGACTTGCTTTCAGCTTCATATGTGATAGGTCTTCGCTACTCCGCTCCTCCGCTACCAAATTGTACATCGGGGGTCACTGACACGGCAGCCCTGCATGTAGCTTACGTCAACGCGTTTCGCAACATATGGGTTACGTAGCTTCAACTGGACATCCAGTAGAGAGTAGCGGACATGCTTGACCAGACATATGTTGACCTGCCATGCAGTTCGCTGGCAAGCGTACCTAAAAGACCCACACCAAAGAACAAAGAGAACCTCTCCTTGCTCCTCATCAGCTGGGATCTCCAACCCCACTATACCTTCAGTCCTCTCTGAGACCTGCACTGAGAGGAATGAAGGTGTAGAATTAGGTGTGTCACAGCCAAGTACTTGCGGGCAATCTGCTATCGGTACACCGACGTCAGATTGTACCAGGCAAATTTCCCTGCCCCAGCTGCTGCAGTAGAAAGAACTTCGTTCCCAGCCATTCACATGCCCATCGGTTGAATGCTAGCTTCGCTAAATTGCTAGCACTTCAACTGCTACATTTTCAGTTGGTAGACTCTGCCCTCTTCCGTGAGTTTGTGGAATGTGTGGTTCCTCAGTGGCATGTTCCCAAACGCCACTTTTTCTCACAGAAGGCGATTCCGGCTCTCTACCGGCATGTGGAAGGCAATGTCTTGGCCTCGCTGGACAGGGCGGTCAGCGGTAACGTTGCCTAAGTTTCACGGTGCATTGGTGACTGCTGGCAGCTGGGAAGGATGCAGGACAAGGTGCAGTAGTTTCAGTAGTGTTGGAGGTTGTTCCGCCACTACGCCTACAAAATGCCACTACTGGTGATTCAGACACACCTCTCTCCTCCACCCCCTCCTCTTCTTCTTCCTCCATGGCCTCTTCCTGTGCTTTGTCCTCGGAACCAGCAGTGCTTCGTAGGCATACGCAGGCCAAAAGATGCCATGCGGTGCTTGAGCTGGTGTGCTTGGGGGACAGGAGCCACACTGGGGCAGACATTCTGTCAGCTCTGTAGGGGCAAGTTTAGAGGTGGTTGACACCATGCCAACTTAAGCCAGGAATGGTGGTTTGCGACAATGGCACCAACCTCCTCTCCGCCCTCCGACAGGGACAACTGACCCACGTGCCCTGTTTGGCTCACGTCCTTAACTTGGTGGTGCAGCGGTTCTTGGGCAGGTACCCAGGCTTACAGGATGTCCTGAGGCAGGCCAGGAAAGTCTGTGTGCATTTCCGCTAGTCATATAATGCCAGTGCTCGGCTGGCAGACCTCCAAAAGGAATTTAACCTGCCTAAGATTAGCCTAATCTGTGACATGCCCACCAGGTGGAACTCAAGGTTGGCCATGCTGCAGCGACTGCACACACAGCAGAGGGCCATCAATGAGTACCTGTGCGACTATGGCACCAGGACAGGGTCAATGGAGCTTGGTTTTTTCCCCATGCCAGTGGGCCATGATCAGGGATGCATGCACTGTCCTGTCACGATTTGAGGAGGCCACGAGGATGGTGAGCAGTGACAGTGCATGCATCAGTGACACTGTCCCCCTTGTCCACCTGTTGGAGCACACGCTGCGTGGAATAATGGACAGGGCACTTGAGGCAGAACAGAGGCAGGAAGAGGAGGACTTCCTTAGCTCTCAAGGCCCCCTTTATTCAGACAGTGTTCCTGCATGCCCGCTGATTACACAGGAAATGGACAAGGAGGAGGAGGATTGTGTCAGCATAGAGATGGAGCCTGGCACTCAGCATCAGCAGCAGTCTTTAAGGGATCATTTACAGTCCCAAGAAACCCATGGACTTGTACGTGGCTGGGAGGAGGTGGCTGCGGATCATGTCATCCTTAGTGACCCAGAGGACCCCGGACCGAATGCCTCAGCAAATCTACGCTGCATGGCCTCCCTGATCCTGCAAATCCTACGGAAGGATCCTCGTATTCGTGGTATCAAGGAGAGGGATCGTCGTTACTGGCTGGCAACCCTCCTTGATTCACGTTACAAGAGTAGGGTTGCGGAGCTTATCTTGCCGTTGCAGAGGGAGCAGAGGATGAAACATCTTCGGGAGGCCTTGCAGAAAGGTCTGTGCAACGCGTTCCCAGAGACTGGGAGGTTACAAACTCCTGTTCCTGGACAATGTGTTGCTGAGGCTTCGGTCAGTCAAAGAAGGAGCGGTGGAGAAGGTGGCCGTCTGACCGATGCGTTCAGACAATTTTTTAGTCCGCAGCCCCAAGGTATGATCGGTTCCAGCAACCATCGCCAGACGTCTGTTTTACATGGTGCAGGAATACCTAGGGGCAAGATCTGACTTGGACACCTTTCCCCCCGAAAATCCTCTAGGATACTGGGTCTTGAGGATGGATCACTGGCCAGAGCTTGCAAAGTATGCAATTGAGCTACTGGCCTGTCCTGCATCCAGCATTCTTTCGGAACACACATTCAGTGCTGCTGGAGGCTTTGTAACCGATTTTCTGTCCCTGTTCAACAGGGACATGTAATTACAATTCTTGATCTAATATTTTACAGCAGGGCCTGTTCCAGCGCCCACCAAGAGTAATACCCCATACATACGGTCAGACATTGATCGGACATTCCGACAACAAAATCCTAGGATTTTTTCCGACGGATGTTGGCTCAAACTTGTCTTGCATACACAGGGTCACACAAAGTTGTCGGAAAATCCGATCATTCTGAACGCGGTGACGTAAAACATGTATGTCGGGACTATAAACGGGGCAGTAGCCAATAGCTTTCATCTCTTTATTTATTCTGAGCATGCGTGGCACTTTGTGCGTCGGATTTGTGTACACACGATCGGAAATTCCGACAACGGATTTTGTTGTCGGAAAATTTTATAGCCTGCTCTCAAACTTTGTGTGTCGGAAAATCCGATGGAAAATGTAAGATGGAGCCTACACACGGTCGGAATTTCCGACAACAAGGTCCTATCACACATTTTCCGTCGGAAAATCCGATCCCCAAACCCTTTTTAGGACAATACCATGCAAATTAGCCTTTAAAATTAGCACTTTTGATTTTGAACGTTCAAGTCCCATAGACTTCAATAAGGTTCTAACGTTCGTGCGAATTTTCGGTCCGTTCGCAAGTTCTGGTGCGAACCGTACCGGGGGGTGTTCAGCTCATCCCTATTTAGGGTCTCTTTTATGTTGCTTGCTAATAGTTAGGAATTCCTTTTCTAGTTTATCTATGTCTGCTTTATTTGCTGTTTGATTTGGGAAGAAATCTGGATAAGTTTCCCTCTGATGATGGCTTTATGGGCTGCCCACAGAGTTTCAGGGTTTATATCTTCCTTGTCCTTTAGGGAGAAGTAGTCATTGATGGCTTTTTCAATTTCAATTGATCTCACCTGGTCACTAAGTATTGATTCGTTAACCACTTGCCGACCACCTAACGCATATATACGTCAACAAAATGTCACGGGCAGGCAAAATCACGTACCTGGTACGTGATTGCCTTTCCGCGGGCGGGGGGTCCGACTGGACCCCCCGGTGCCAGCGGCGGTCGGCTTTGGTCTGGGAGCGTTGGGAGGCGAGGGGGGAGGCCATCCGATCGTGCCCCCCCTTTGCGATTGCTCCCAGCCAATGAGCAACATTCCCTGCCTCTGTATAGTACACAGAGGCAGAGGATGTGATGTCATCTCTCCTCGGCTCGGCAGTTTCCGTTCCGGCGCCGAGGAGAGAAGACATCTGAGTAAGTGTAAAACACAAACACACACAGTAGAACATGCCAGGCATACATTACACCCCCGATCCCCCCCCGATCGCCCCCCGATCGCCCCCCGATACCCCCACAATCACCCCTCCCCCCCCCTGTCACACAGACACCAAGCAGGTTTTTTTTTTCTGATTACTGCATGGTGTCAGTTTGTGACAGTTAGAAGTGGTAGGGCAGTTAGTATTAGCCCCCTTTAGGTCTAGGGTACCCCCCTAACCCCCCCTAATAAAGTTTTAACCCCTTGATCACCCCCTGTCACCAGTGTCGCTAAGAGTTCATTTTTCTGATTGCTGTATTAGTGTCGCTGGTGACGCTAGTTAAGGACGTAAATATTTAGGTTCGCCGTCAGCGTTTTATAGCGACAGGGACCCCCATATACTACCTAATAAAGGTTTTAACCCCTTGATTGCCCCCTAGTTAACCCTTTCACCACTGATCACCGTATAACTGTTACGGGTGACGCTGGTTAGTTCGTTTATTTTTTATAGTGTCAGGGCACCCGCCGTTTATTACCAAATAAAGGTTTAGCCCCCTGATCGCCCGGCGGTGATATGCGTCGCCCCAGGCAGCGTCAGATTAGCACCAGTACCGCTAACACCCACGTGCGCAGCATACGCCTCCCTTAGTGGTATAGTATCTGAACGGATCAATATCTGATCCGATCAGATCTATACTAGCATCCCCAGCAGTTTAAGGTTCCCAAAAACGCAGTGTTAGCGGGATCAGCCCAGATACTTGCTAGCACCTGCATTTTGCCCCTCCGCCTGGCCCAGCCCAGCCCAGCCCACCCAAGTGCAGTATCGATCGATTACTGTCACTTACAAAACACTAAACACATAACTGCAGCGTTCGCAGAGTCAGGCCTGATCCCTGCGATCGCTAACAGTTTTTTTGGTAGCGTTTTGATGAACTGGCAAGCACCAGCCCCAAGCAGCATCAGGTTAGCGCCAGTAGCGCTAACACCCACGCACGCACCGTACAACTCCCTTAGTGGTATAGTATCTGAACGGATCAATATCTGATCGGATCAGATCTATACTAGCGTCCCCAGCAGTTTAGGGTTCCCAAAAACGCAGTGTTAGCGGGATCAGCCCAGATACCTGCTAGCACCTGCGTTTTGCCCCTCCGCCCAGCCCACCCAAGTGCAGTATCGATCGATCACTGTCACTTACAAAACACTAAACGCATAACTGCAGCGTTCGCAGAGTCAGGCCTGATCCCTGCAATCGCTAACAGTTTTTTTGGTAGCGTTTTGGTGAACTGCCAAGCACCAGCCCCAGGCAGCGTCAGGTTAGTGCCAGTACCGCTAACACCCACGCACGCAGCATACGCCTCCCTTAGTGGTATAGTATCTGAACGGATCAATATCTGATCCGATCAGATCTATACTAGCGTCCCCAGCAGTTTAGGGTTCCCAAAAATGCAGTGTTATCGGGATCAGCCCAGATACCTGCTAGCACCTGCGTTTTGCCCCTCCGCCCGGCCCAGCCCAGCCCAGCCCACCCAAGTGCAGTATCGATCGATCACTGTCACTTACAAAACACTAAACGCATAACTGCAGCGTTTGCAGAGTCAGGCCTGATCCCTGTGATCGCTAACAGTTTTTTTGGTAGCGTTTTGGTGAACTGCCAAGCATCAGCTGCCTAGTACACCCCGGTCGTAGTCAAACCAGCACTGCAGTAACACTTGGTGACGTGGCGAGTCCCATAAGTGCAGTTCAAGCTGGTGAGGTGGCAAGCACAAGTAGTGTCCCGCTGCCACCAAGAAGACAAACACAGACCGTCGTGCCCATAATGCCCTTCCTGCTGCATTCTCCAATCCTAATTGGGAACCCACCGCTTCTGCAGCACCCGTTCTTCCCCCATTCACATCCCCAATCAAATGCAGTCGGCTGCATGAGAGGCATTTTCTTTATGTCCTCCCGAGTACCCCTACCCAACGAACCCCCCCAAAAAAGATGTCGTGTCTGCAGCAAGCGCGGATATAGGTGTGACACCCGCTATTATTGTCCCTCCTGTCCTGACAATCCTGGTCTTTGCATTGGTGAATGTTTTGAACGCTACCATACACTAGTTGAGTATTAGCGTAGGGTACAGCATTGCACAGGCACACTAACACAGGGTCTACCAAGATGCCATCGCATTTTGAGAGACCCGAACCTGGAACCGGTTACAGTTATAAAAGTTACAGTTACAAAAAAAAGTAAAAAAAAAAAAAAAAACACAAACAAAAATATAAAATAAAAAAAAATAGTTGTCGTTTTATTGTTCTCTCTCTCTCTATTCTCTCTATTGTTCTGCTCTTTTTTACTGTATTCTATTCTGCAATGTTTTATTGTTATTATGTTTGATCATGTTTGCTTTTCAGGTATGCAATTTTTTATACTTTACTGTTTACTGTGCTTTATTGCTAACCATTTTTTTGTCTTCAGGTAAGCCATTCACGACTTTGAGTGGTTATACCAGAATGATGCCTGCAGGTTTAGGTATCATCTTGGTATCATTCTTTTCAGCCAGCGGTCGGCTTTCATGTAAAAGCAATCCTAGCAGCTAATTAGCCTCTAAACTGCTTTTACAAGCAGTGGGAGGGAATGCCCGCCCCCACCGTCTTCCCTGTTTTTCTCTGGCTCTCCTGTCTCAATAGGGAACCTGAGAAATGCAGCCGGTGATTCAGCCAGCTGACCATAGAGCTGATCAGAGACCAGAGTGGCTCCAAACATCTCTATGTCCTAAGAAACCGGAAGCTACGAGCACTTTATGACTTAGATTTCGCCGGATGTAAACAGCGCCATTGGGAAATTGGGGAAGCATTTTATCACACCGATCTTGGTGTGGTCAGATGCTTTGAGGGCAGAGGAGAAATCTAGGGTCTAATAGACCCCAATTTTTTCAAAAAAGAGTACCTGTCACTACCTATTGCTATCATAGGGGATATTTACATTCCCTGAGATAACAATAAAAATTATTTAAAAAAAAAATGAAAGGAACAGTTTAAAAATAAGATAAAAAAGCAAAAAAATAATAAAGAAAAAAAAAAAAAAGCACCCCTGTCCCCCTCTGCTCTCGTGCAAAGGCGAACGCAAGCGTCGGTCTGGCGTCAAATGTAAACAGCAATTTCACCATGCATGTGAGGTATCACCGCGAAGGTCAGATCGAGGGCAGTAATTTTAGCAGTAGATCTCCTCTGTAAATCTAAAGTGGTAACCTGTAAAGGCTTTTAAAGGCTTTTAAAAATGTATTAATTTTGTTGCCACTGCACGTTTGTGCGCAATTTTAAAGCATGTCCTGTTTGGTATCCATGTACTCGGCCTAAGATCATCTTTTTTATTCCATCAAACATTTGGGCAATATAGTGTGTTTTAGTGCATTAAAATGTAAAAAAGTGTGTTTTTTCCCCAAAAAATGCGTTTGAAAAATCGCTGCGCAAATACTGTGTGAAAAAAAAATGAAACACCCACCATTTTAATCTGTAGGGCATTTGCTTTAAAAAAATATATAATGTTTGGGGGTTCAAAGTAATTTTCTTGCAAAAAAAAATAATTTTTTCATGTAATCAAAAAGTGTCAGAAAGGGCTTTGTCTTCAAGTGGTTAGAAGAGTGGGTGATGTGTGACATAAGCTTCTAAACGTTGTGCATAAAATGCCAAGACAGTTCAAAACCCCCCCCCCCAAATGACCCCATTTTGGAAAGTAGACACCCCAAGCTATTTGCTGAGAGGCATGTTGAGTCCATGGAATATTTTATATTGTGACACAAGTTGCGGGAAAGAGACAAATTTTTTTTTTTTTGCACAAAGTTTTCACTCAATGATATATTGCTCAAACATACCATGGGAATATGTGAAATTACACCCCAAAAAACATTCTCCTGAGTATGGGGATACCACATGTGTGGGACTTTTTGGGAGCCTAGCCGCGCACGGGGCCCCGAAAACCAAGCACCGCCTTCAGGCTTTCTAAGGGCGTAAATTTTTGATTTCACTCTTCACTGCCTATCACAGTTTCGGAGGCCATGGAATGCCCAGGTGGCAAAAAAAAAACCCAAATGACCCCATTTTGGAAAGTAGACACCCCAAGCTATTTGCTGAGAGGTATAGTGAGTATTTTGCAGACCTCACTTTTTGTCACAAAGTTTTGAAAATTGAAAAAAGAAAAAAATTTTTTTTCTTGTCTTTCTTCATTTTCAAAAACAAATGAGAGCTGCAAAATACTCACCATGCCTCTCAGCAAATAGCTTGGGGTGTCTACTTTCCAAAATGGGGTCATTTGGGGGGGGTTGTGCCACCTGGGCATTCCATGGCCTCCGAAACTGTGATAGGCAGTGAAGAGTGAAATCAAAAATTTACACCCTTAGAAATCCTGAAGACGGTGATTGGTTTTCGGGGCCCCGTACGTGGCTAGGCTCCTAAAAAGTCTCACACATGTGGTATTCCCATACTCAGTTGAAGCAGCTAAATGTATTTTGGGGTGCAATTCCACATATGCCCATGGCCTGTGTGAGCAATATATCATTTAGTGACAACTTTGTGCAAAAAAAAAAAAATTTGTCACATTCCCGCAACTTGTGTCAAAAAATAAAATATTCCATGGACTCAACATGCCTCTCAGCAAATAGCTTGGGGTGTCTACTTTCCAAAATGGGGTCATTTGGGGGGGGGGTTTGTGCCATCTTGGCATTTTATGGCTTTCAAAACTGTGATAGGTAGTGAGGAGTGAAATCAAAAATGTATGCCCTTAGAAATCCTGAAGGCGGTGCTTGGTTTTCGGGGCCCCGTACGCGGTTATGCTCCCAAAAAGTCCCACACATGTGGTATCCCCATACTCAGGAGAAGCAGCTGAATGTATTTTGGGGTGCAATTCCACATATGCCCATGGCCTGTGTGAGCAATATATCATTTAGTGACAACTTTTTGTAATTTTTTTTTTTCTCATTATTCAATCAATTGGGACAAATAAAATTAATATTCAATGGGCTCAACATGCCTCTCAGCAATTTCCTTGGGGTGTCTACTTTCCAAAATGGGGTCATTTGGGGGGGTTTTGTACTGCCCTGCCATTTTAGCACCTCAAGAAATGACATAGGCAGTCATAAACTAAAAGCTGTGTAAATTCCAGAAAATGTACCCTAGTTTGTAGACGCTATAACTTTTGCGCAAACCAATAAATATACGCTTATTGACATTTTTTTTACCAAAGACATGTGGCCGAATACATTTTGGCCTAAATGTATGACTAAAATTGAGTTTATTGGATTTTTTTTATAACAAAAAGTAGAAAATATCATTTTTTTTCAAAATTTTCGGTCTTTTTCCGTTTATAGCGCAAAAAATAAAAACGGCAGAGGTGATCAAATACCATCAAAAGAAAGCTCTATTTGTGGGAAGAAAAGGACGCAAATTTCGTTTAGGTACAGCATTGCATGACTGCGCAATTAGCAGTTAAAACAACGCAGTGCCAAATTGTAATAAGTGCTCTGCTCAGGAAGGGGGTAAATCCTTCCGGGGCTGAAGTGGTTAAGCCTCCAGTGATTCTTTCCATGAGGACTCTGGGCTCCTTGTATGAGAAGAAACACCATAGAGTGGTCAGACCACACAGTATCTCTTATGAATAATTTGTGTGTTAGGGGTATATGTGTGGTAGACAGGAAGATATGGTCAATTCTGGAAAAGGATTGGTGTGGGTTTGAAAAATGGGTATAGTCCCGAGAATTGAGTTAATTAATGTTTGTGAATGAGTCTAGCTATCCATAAGCTTTGTTTGGATGGGCGGGTTATTTGAGTACCCGGTGGGCGCTTTTTGTCAAGTCCCGAGTCGAAGGCTATGTTGGTATCTCCTCCCACCATAATTGTGCCTTCCAGCATGGGTCCCAGTTTCTGGAACATTTGTTCAAAGAATTTTGCTTGGCCTCGATTGGGTGCATAATAAGAAACAAAGAAGTAAAGTCGGTCATCCAACACTCCCTTGATTTGGATGAATCTTCCATCCAGATCTTTATGTCTTCATGTTCCAGCTGGAGTGTGAATTTCGATTTATGTGAGAAAAGAATTGCTACACCCTTAGTCTTATTCTCCCGGTGGGCCCGTTCCAGCGCCCACCAAGAGTAACTGTGAGGACTTACAGTGTTGTGGCACCAGCACTACCACCCACCAAAGGTCAATTTTTCTGCCCCTGTTCAACAGGTGCATGTAATTACAATTCTTGATCTAATATTTCACAGCAGGGCCCGTTCCAGCGCCCACCAAGAGTAACTGTGAGGACTTACAGTGTTGTGGCACCAGCACCACCACCACCAACAAAGGCCCAATTTTTCTGCCCCTGTTTAACAGGTGCATATAATTACAATTCTTGATCTAATATTTCACAGCAGGGCCAGTTCCAGTGCCCACCAAGAGTAACTGTGAGGACTTACAGTGTTGTGGCACCAGCACCACCACCACCACCAAAGGCCCAATTTTTCTGCCCCTGTTCAACAGGGGCATGTAATTACAATTCTTGATCTAATATTTCACAGCAGGGCCCTGTGAGGGCTTACAGTGTTGTGGCAACACCAACACCTAAGGCCACAATTTCTGCAGAGTATATAGGGCAGGCCCCTACTTTCAAACATCCAACTTACAAACGACTCCTACTTGCAAACAGAAGGAGACAACAGGAAGTGAGATGAAATCTACCCCTAGGAAGGGAAATTCTCTCATGTAAGAGTTAATATGGGAAAAACATTTCTCCTTTCCACTGATGCTTTATCACCAATCCTTGTTTCACTAAAAACCCCACATTTTCTATAAACATTTGTCATTGTGACAGAAAGTGAGGTGAAATCTTCTAAAGAGGAGCACAGACAGCAAAACAAATGTCACGGGGTGATAACCCTTCCCTATGTTTTCCAAAAAGCTTAAAAATAGATTTTTTTGGCTGGAGCTACACTTTAAAAATGTACCAGTTCAAAATTACAAACAGATTCTACTTAACAACAAACCTACAGTCCCTGTCTTGTTTGCACCGCCTGTATACTGCTGTTCAGAGTATGTAGGGCCTGGGGGCCCCACGCCTTGCCTTTTTTTAATTTGGGTGCAGGGTTCCCCTTAATATCCATACAAGACCCAAAGGGCCTGGTAATGGACTGGGGGGGTGCCCATGCCGTTTGTCTCACTGATTTTCATCCATATTGTCGGGACCTGACATTACATTAAAGCCGCAAGCAGTTTTAAATAACTTTTATTCCTTTTAAAAAGTCATTTTGTGCAGGGACTGTTCTAAGCACGGGAAACACGTGCCACTTTACAGGCATACTATAGACAACCAAAACACCTTGTCCCCATGTTGATGAGGACAAGGGCCTAATCCCCACAAGGGCCTGGCTTATCGGAATCTGGAAGCTCCCTTTAATAAGGGGACCCCCAGATTCCAGCCCCCCCCCTGTGTGAAATGGTAAGGAGGTACAAAAGTACCCCTACCATTTCACAAAAAAACTGTCAAAAATGTTAAAAATGACAAGAGACAGTTTTTGACAATTGCTTTATTTAAATGCTTCTTCTTTCTTATTTCTTCTTTCTTCTATCTTCCTTCCTTCATCTTCTTCTTCTGGCTCTTCTGGTTCTCATCCAGTCCTCCAGTCTGGTCCTCCGGTGTTCTCGTGCAGCATCTCCTCCATGGCGTCTTCTATCTTCTTCTCCTCGGGCTGCTCTGCACCCATGGCATAGGGAGGAGGCTCCCGCTCTTCTCTTCATCTTCTTCTCTTCTTCTCTTCTTCATCTTCTTCTCCGGGCCGCTCCGCATCCATGCTGGCATGGAGGGAGGCTCCCGCTGTGTGACGCGTCTGCTCTTCTGACGGTTCTTAAATAACGGGGGGCCACCCGGTGACTCCGCCCCCCTCTGACGCACGGGACATGACGGGACTTCCCTGTGGCATTCCCCGTGACGTCAGGGGGAAGTCCCGTCAAGTCACCGTGCGTCAGAGGGGGCAGGGTCACCGGGCGGCCCCGCCCCCCCGTTATTTAAGAACCGTCAGAAGAGGAGACGCGTCACACAGCGGGAGCCTCCCTCCATGCCAGCATGGATGCGGAGTGGCCCGGAGAAGAAGATGAAGAAGAGAAGAAGAGAAGAAGAAGATGAAGAGAAGGGCGGGAGCCTCCCCCCAAGCCATGGGTGTGGAGCGGCCCGAGGAGAAGAAGATAGAAGATGCCGCGGAGGAGATGCTGGACGAGAACACCGGAGGAAGAACCAGAGGAGCCAGAAGAACCAGAAGAAGAAGAAGAAGATGAAGGAAGATAGAAGAAAGAAGAAAGAAGAAGCATTTAAATAAAGAAATTGTCAAAAACTGTCTCTTGTCATTTTTAACATTTTTGACAGTTTTTTAGTGAAAGGGTAGGGGTACTTTTGTACCCCCTTACCATTTCACACAGGGGGGGCCGGGATCTGGGGGTCCCCTTGTTAAAGGGGGCTTCCAGATCCCGATAAGCCCCCCGCCTGCAGACCCCCACAACCACCGGCCAGGGTTGTGGGGATGAGGCCCTTGTCCTCATCAACATGGGGACAGGGTGTTTTGGGGGGCTACCCCAAAGCACCCTCCCAATGTTGAGGGCATGTGGCCTGGTACTTTTCAGGAGGGGGGGCGCTCTCTCGTCCCCCCCTCTTTTCCTGCGGCCTGCTAGGTTGCGTGCTCGGATAAGGGTCTGGTATGGATTTTTGGGGGGACCCCACGCCATATTTTTTTTTTAATTTTGGCGCGGGGTTCCCCTTAAGATCCATACCAGACCTGAAGGGTCTGGTATGGAATTTAGGGGGACCCCCACGTCATTGTTTTTTTTTTAATTTTGGTTTGGGGTTCCCCTGTGGGGAATTCCCATGCCGTTTTTATCAATTAACTTTTATGTGTATTGTCAGACCGGCAATTCATTATAGCCGCGAGTAGTTTTAAATGACTTTTTTCCTTTGAAATGTCATTTTGTTGTCAGACTGTTCTAAACACGGGAAACATGCGCCCCTTTACAGGCATACTATAGACACTCCTCAGCTACGATATTTAAAGGAATATTTCACTTTTTTTTCACTTTAAGCATCATCAAAATCACTGCTCCCGAAAAAACGGCCGTTTTTAAAACTTTTTTTTGCATTGATACATGTCCCCTGGGGAAGGACCCGGGTCCCCAAACCCTTTTTAGGACAATACCATGCAAAGTAGCCTTTAAAATTAGCACTTTTGATTTCAAACGTTCGAGTCCCATAGACTTCAATGGGGATCTAACGTTTGTGCGAATTTTCGGTCCATTCGCAGGTTCTGGTGCGAACCGTACCGGGGGGTGTCCGGCTCATCCCTATTTAGGGTCTCTTTTATGTTGCTTGCTAATAGTTAGGAATTCCTTTTCTAGTTTATCTATGTCTGCTTTATTTGCTCGTTTGATTTGGGAAGAAATCTGGATAAGTTTCCCTCTGATGATGGCTTTATGGGCTGCCCACAGAGTTTCAGGGTTTATATCTTCCTTGTTATTTAGGGAGAAGTAGTCATTGATGGCTTTTTCAATTTCAATTGATCTCACCGGGTCACTAAGTATTGATTCGTTAAGCCTCCAGTGATTCTTTCCATGAGGACTCTGGACTCCTTGTATGAGAAGAAACACCATAGAGTGGTCAGACCACACAGTATCTCTTATGAATGATTTGTGTGCTAGGGGTATATGTGTGGTAGACAGGAAGATATATTCAATTCTGGAAAAAGATTGGTGTGGGTTCGAAAAATGGGTATAGTCCCGAGAATTGAGTTAATTTATGTTTGTGAATGAGTCTAGCTATCCATAAGCTTTGTTTGGATGGGCGGGTTATTTGAGTACCCGGTGGGCGCTTTTTGTCAAGCACCATAATTGTGCCTTCCAGCATGGGTCCCAGTTTCTGGAACATTTGTTCAAAGAATTTTGCTTGGCCTCGATTGGGTGCATAATAAGAAACAAAGAAGTACAGTCGGTCATCCAACACTCCCTTGATTTGGATGAATCTTCCATCCAGATCTTTATGTTCTTTATGTTCCAGCTGGAGTGTGAATTTCGATTTATGTGAGAAAAGAATTGCTACACCCTTAGTCTTGATTTCCGCATTAGCGAGGTAAAAATTTGGGAATTTAGGATGGATGAACTTGGGGCAATATGATCAAGGGAAGTGTGTTTTCTGTAACAAGATCACATCAATCTTTTGGTTATGGAAGTATTGAAATATTTTTCGTCTTTTAATCTGGGAGTTCAATCCCTATGTATTATGGGATACTATTCGTAGAGGTGAGGTCAGATTATCAGCTTCAGCCATGGAGCAGATGGAGGGGGAGCTCAAGCGACGCACAGAGCCTCGTGAGCCCCCTGAGCCTCGTGGAAGAGGTATATAGAATTTGTCCTGGTGTCTGGAATTCAAGTCAGGTACGGAAAGGATGCAATATTTTCCGGAAGGACATCTGGAAGAAAGACAAGCATGAGCAACAGAAAGAGAGAAGAAAAGTATGTAACAATGGTGAGAAGATATAGCTAACTTCAGAAGAGAGGTGGGGCAAGGCCCCAACGCTCCCTTAAACAAAATTAAAGAGTCTTCTTCTGCCAGAGAAGAAGCAACCCTGTCCGGGGGAGAGTGGTAATCCATATCTCCTGTTCAGGTAGAGGCACCAATAGGTTTCTCCGTCAGCAGCGCCTTTGTATTACAATGTATATGAAATAAAATAACTAAACAAGAGTAATTTATGATAGTAACATAACCAGCTTAATTGAAATAAAACTACCTATCAAGGTGTGTAACCTGTTCGGACCCGTATGGAGTCCTATGGGAAAAAGGGAGGAAAGGCTAACATGTGGGTGGTCAGAAGGGGATCAACGCTGCTATAGAAAGAAGGTATAGTGGTATAATTCGGACATGGGGTTCCATTAATCTTGTTACCGGTGTAGTTTCAATTGTGCGATCCCTCCTGCTGAAATCAGCTAGGACATGCCCCACAATTAAAATAATATTAATAAAAAAATAAAAAATAGGGTGAAACCCCCCACCTCACCGTATGTGAAACACTACATTTAAAGTATTATGTTTTAAGATATCTAGAACCAGTGTAGAACCCAAACAAACCATTCCTCAAAATCCCTCCCTACCCTCAAAAAGTGGGAAAAATTAAAAAAGAGAAGGGGTGCAACAAGTGCTCAGAAGAGACCCAGCTGGGGCCATTCAAATGGGAAGGACCCAAATTCAGGTAGGTGTGGATTCCTGCCACACCGGAGTGATCAGGCTCATGGGCATCTGTCATTTAGAGGATCCAGTGGCAGGTCCAGGTGAAGGAGAAGACGGGGTCTGAGTAATGAGTCCCAGATGAAGGAGGAGTTTTTCTCCCTCCTGAAGCTTGGAGAAGGTATACAACTTGTTCTTATAGGAAAACTTGAGATTGAATGGAAATAGCCACCAATATTTTATGTCTTTCTGAGCGAGCACTGAGAGGAGCAGTTTAAGCGATCTCCTTTTGTGCATGGTAGATGGGGAAAAATCTGCAAAGATTTGAATAGAATGATCCTGGATTTTGAGATTTGCGATGGAGCGTGCCCAGTGCAGAACTTCTTCCTTAATCGCATAATAATGTGGTTTCACCACAATGTCTCTTGGGAGTCCGTCTGAACGGGGAGGTCCCAGAGCTCTATGAGCCCTGTCCAACTCCAATTTGCGGGGGTGAATATCAGGGATAAGGCTCTGAATGAGAAAGCGAACCGCTGCATGCACATCTGTGACTTTTTCAGGAAGTCCTCTGATCCTGAAGTTATATCTGCGAGATCTATTCTCGAGGTTGTCTATTTTAGACATGGCCGTCTCGAGCTGGTCTTGAAGGTCCTGTATACGATCAGTGTTTTGATTCGTTCTGGCGTTCGTGGTGTCCAGGTGTGATTCGATTGTTTTTTATGCAGGATCCTAAGGTTTGGAATTCCGCTTTAATGTCCCCTGTAATTTTGGCAGCTGTTTGAGAAAGTCCAATGCTCAGCATGTCTGAGAATCTGGAGAAGTCCGCTAAGTTATTAGGCATATCAGGCATGGAAATCCTCCCTTAACTCTAGGAGAAAGGAGCTTTCTTCCATAGGGGATAATAAAAAGTCCTCCATGGTGTGCCCTATCAATGATTCAGTGGATGCAGGGGATGCAGCTCCTATTAGGTGAGTGCTCTCTAATGCTCTGGGGATAGGACTAAGGTGTATGGATTCCAGGGCTGTGCCGTGTGTGAAGTTACCCTGATTATCCCCTGCCGGAGGTTGGGTCGTGGCCGCCATCTTGGTTCCCTGAAGAGAATCCACAGCGGGAGAGATTTGTGCTTTTGGGGGCCTATTAACCATTCCTGTGTATCGGATGTGGTACCCGCTCTGGTCACCTCTCTGTTGCTGCCTGATGAGCTGGTGATGGGACTGGTTGCGTGCCTGTGTGGGCGCTTTTGTGTCGGAGCAGAATGGTGCTCCCGGACTACGTGGCCATCTTAGGAGCCGCTGCCACGCGTGCGCCTCGGGTCAGCTTCATTTCTCTGCCAGAATCCTAGAATATCCTCCCATGTAATGTGGATGATGGCAGGGGATGATGTGGCAGAGTCTGGTGGAAGGATGGAAAGTATTAGTCTATCTGTGCCCAAGGATGGAGCTGGATTGAGCTAAAATGGCGGCCGGCCTAGAGCTGTGACTGAGGGGAGAGCTGGCTGCAGCTTCAGGCAACTCACTCCGGAGGCTCTCCTACAAGGCTGGGAGGAAGGCAGGCAGTGCTGCCTGGGTGGAAGATGGCAGGTATGAGGCCCTGGGAGCCTGAGGATGGCGCCGGGAACGGCCGCAATGGACTAGGCCAAAGCCCATGGACTAGGCCCGAGGCCGCGAATTGGCACAATAATGTGGTATGGGCCAGTGCAGGGGACAATGCCCAACAAATCTGTGGGGTCCAGACCTGTTCCAGGCGTGATGAGGCTTGGATGGAGCGTTGGGGATTCAGGAGCTCTTCTCTGAGGCGTCCTGCTCGGCTCACTTCCGGTCACGTGACCTGTTTGCCCTTATATTTACCATGTTTTTATGACTTTGAAATGTGAAAGTTTAGGGACAGAACTCAGTGTTTCTCCACTCCACTCCTCTAGGTGCACCAGCAGGTCCTGTTTTCTGAATTTTCCTCAGTGTAAAAACGACTGTGTGAATTACAAACAGTGAAAATGACAACATCACCTGTGCCAAATTCAACAAATATAGAAAACAGGACCTGGGTTTGCATCTTGAGTAGGAGAGTTGGTAGTGAAACACTGCCGTAACTAATGTGAATTGGAATGTTTCTGTGTTTTGAAGAATAGCAAAGCCCAAATTTGAAGATGCCCACAAATTATTCCTTAACATTCCTATTTTCCTCATGATTCCATGCCTAAAATGTGTGTATCTCCATACATCTATTTTGCTAAAGCCCCAAAAACACACAGTGTGTCAACATGTGCTATCTCCTATCACTGGGTATCAATGGACGCGGTTTGGGGGTGCAAGCCCTTCATCATAACTAAAGTAAGTCAGAGGAAGGGGTTGCACCCCCGAAACGTGTCCATTGATACCCCGTGATGAGAGATAGCACATGTTGACACACTGTGTGTTTTGTGGGTTTAGAAAATAACATGTTTGGATCTACACACATTTTCGACAGGGGATCATAAGGGACATTTAATAGTTCTGCCTCTACGTGTCCATGGCTTCAAATTTTGGCTTTTAGAGGGGTGAGGAAGGCAACAGCAACACAGTCTTGGGATACTAATGTCTCATTCGACCTTTACTTTACCAAACTCGAACTTTGTAAAAGTTCCTGAGTTGGGGATGTGTATTTAATGTTTTCCAACATGCCTGTTTAGCCACAAAAAAGGAGAAATAATGCAAAACATACATGTTATACACCAAGATATTGGTTTGTTTTAAAACCTTAAAACGCACATGTGAATGTGCTTTGGGTAAAATTGTTGTTTACTAAACAATGTGTGGCTTATTATTTCAATGCTCAATACCAGTGTATTTGTTAAGTTGTTGTAGTTACAGTTACAATATTCACTTAAATGTGGCCAACTCCGGCAAATTTTAGCCTCCAAAAAATTAAAACGAGTTGAAAAGGCATAATGTTTTTGAACTTCATGCATTAGATCCATTAATAACCAAAACATTGTGTGTGTGTGTGTGTGTGTAGCAGACCCACAGCACACCATAATAGTTAGCTGAAGAAGATCTTGTCACCTCATGTATAAAGAATGTTTGCACTATTGTAGCAAGTGTCCAAAATAAAGGCCATTTGTGAAAATATTAGACAGATAAGAAACACAGACAACAGTAGTTCAAATGAAATATGAGTTTAGGATCAAAGAAAAATATTATTCCTGATCGGCTACAATTTGCTGTCAAGCCACTGCCCCTCTACCTACAAAATAATCCAGGTATTTTTGCTGTAAATCTCTGGCATTTTGGGAGGGCAATCCAGCACGGGCATTTCTAGAGCCATCATCACGCCCACAGACGGCCGAGCTGCAGCCTCTTCAGCTGGGCCTGCCACTGCAGAGTCCACGTCAGTTGGCACTGAGGCAAGGTAGCTGCTAGCATTCCTCCTTAAAAAAATATGGAGTATACAGCAGCACAGTACCACATGGTTTATTTTGTACTGTGCCAGGTTAAATCATGTTAAAAACAGCCTGAACTGACTGGAGAGGATGCCAAAGGCACGAGAGAGCCTGTATTTAAATATTCTCTGCTTCATAACAGCTTCATAAGATGTTCCCCCAGACCAAAAGGCCTCATCTGCAACAAAAACAAAATTGAGGCCCTCAACATTCTCCTCAGCAGGTGGAAAGTTTAAGGTGCCATTCTGGAGCCGCTTGTAGAACTCTGTCTGCATAATTACTCCTCCATCAGAGTTGTGGCCATTCTTCCCAACATCGAGATACAAAAACTCATATGTGGCAGACACTACAGCTAGCAGGACTATGCTGCAAAAGCCCTTATAAATTAAATAATATGAGCCAGAGTTGAGTGGTGGGACAATCCGGACATGTTTTCGTTGATGGAACTGGGCTGCAACGTCCTGCCATTGCTGTGGGTTGGAAGGAAACTGTGGATTAAAAAAAGAAACACAAACATGTTTGACCAACATAAGGATAAAACTTAAATGAGTTATTAAAGACCAAAGTGTAAGGTCATCTTATTTGATTCCTCACCCCCTCTGGTGGCCCATTATAAAAATTTTATGGTGAGGGGATGTGATGGGTAGATGTTTTGGACAGGTAACCCTATCCACTTCCATGAGAGCTGTTTGCAGAAATAATGTGTGATACTTTGGCCAGCTATTCCTTACTTACACTATTGACAGCCCAGTGGACAGGTAAGAAGTGTCATAATATAAAAATAGGGATACACACTGTACAAATTGCAGCACATTTGGACATTCTGAAATAAACTATCAATATAATAGGAGACATAAACTTTCTATGTTACAATATGAAGGCAATCAGGCAGGCCCTTGCACCACACGGTTTGCTATATTAAGCCAGAAATATGAACACAAAAGAGGGATAGTGTGTATGGGTTTTGCAAAGTCAACAGATAGAGTATTTGTATCTGTTTACTTATCATTTTTGGGGGGCGGGAGGGTTCAACATTAGTTTGTGACACACTCTGCCTGAATTTGAGGACAACAAGAACATTTGGACACATTTTAGGGTAAGCCCAAAAATGTAGCTGACAAAATACATTGTTAAGTTACTAGGCTAGGTGTGTATGGGCCCAGGATAGCATTCTGGGGAGGTTAGTGAAGGAAAATATTCATGTAGGCCAAAAAAGGAGCAAGAAAAGCTTACAGCATGCATGAGGACAAAGAGGACACTCATAGCATATTCCAATATTGATAATTATGGAATCAACAAATTAATACAAAACATTAGCAAACATTAATACATAGAATGTGATCTTAAAGGTAAAAACTTACCCGAATATAGTCCTTTTGCAGGACTTGAATAATGGCTGAGCAGGTGTTCGAATTAATGAGTCCCAAAGCCTGGGGGGAGATCCCAGTGGTAAACTTGGGGTCCTGGAGACTTCTCCCTGTTGCCAAGTACCGCAAGGTGGCTATGAGCCTTTGCTCTGGAGTAATGGCAAGCCTCATGCATGTGTCCTGCTTCTTAATATAGGGGGTCACCAATGCAAGGAGTTGGTGAAAGCAGGGGTCCGTCATCCGGAGATAATTCTGAAAATCATCCAGATTATTCTCTTGAAGCTCCTGCAGCAAAGGCATATGACATAAGTCACGATTAAGCAACCAATTTTTTGTTTCAAGAACTCCTCCTCCTCCCGTCCTGGACTGGACTTGGGTCAAAGCAATAACTCCAAGCCCAATAATAGCATGTTCTCTCCTCCGATTCCGCAACATGGCTGGTTGACAAATGGCCATTCAGAAACTAACTGAAAAGCACGAACTGAAAAGCGTGAATCAACACTCACCAAACTTCTACTAACACGCAATTAGCAGAAGGAGCCCAAAGAGTGGCACCTGACAATTGAACTTCCTCTTTATCGTCTCGTAGTACATCCAGTATGTCACTACATTCATGTTTGTTGGCCCACAATTGTGTACCGTTAGTATGCAAGACATGTTCCTGGCACACACCCTTCAGACAAAAATCTAACGCTCTGTTGACCAACAATCCAATCGTGTGTACGAGGCTTAAATCAATGCTCTGCTGTATATCCTGTTATACTTACAACTGAAAAGCATATCACACTGCGTTCTCTGAAATTGTGCTATCCTGGTGTCTCTAACACCCACAGTTGTCAATGAAAGCAGTATGAGCTATGAAATAAATGCATAAGATCCTTCCAAGTCATAATCTCAGACATGATATGACAAATTTCAGAAACTATGGCCTGGAGTTATTTTATCACTCCCTGTCATGTTGCTGGGTTACCAGCATCCTGGTGAATAAGCACCTGAGGTTCTCTAAACTAACCATGCAGTGTACTAAATATAATGCAATTTTAAGCCTTCACTGTATAGCTGAAAATTAGACATTTCAGATAATGTTCTTGAATGTAAAAGACAATTAAAAAAAATTGGCTATATAAATAGATAAACATATAAGTCCAGTAAGACACAAAAACAATCAGGACAGACATTTACATTGCTCTATGTATTACTTTAGTTTTGAGTTCAGTTGCAGTACATTGCTCTATGTATTACTTTAGTTTTAAGCTTAAAGCGGAGTTCCACCCAAAAGGGGAACGTCCGCTTTAAGCACTCTTCGCCCTCTGAAATGCCACATTTGGCATGTCATTTTTTTGGGGGGGAGTGTGTACACTTTTTTCGTGGGACTTCCTGTCCCACTTCCTGCTTCCTATCTTCGGCCACCTAGGTGACTCCTCCTCTTGCCCTAGGCGCCCCCCCCCTGCCAGCAATCTTTTGGGACACAACTCAGGTTCCAGAAGATCGGCTGGCCAATAGGAGAGCTCAGCACGACTCGTGCATGCGCAGTGCGTGCCCGGCCATGAAGCCATAAGCTGTCACGGCCGGGTGCCCACAGTTACCATGAGAGGAGAGCAGGGGGAGAGGAGCTAGCTTCCAGGAGGCCACATCGTTGGACGGTGGGCAGGTAAGTGACGGTGTATTAAAAGTCAGCAGCTATGCTTTTTGTAGCTGCTGACTTTTAATAAAAACGGGTGGAACTCCGCTTTAATAAGACCCAGCTTGCTGCATGCTTGTTCCAGGTCATTAATTCAGAGAGTACTGAAGCCAGAGAGAGTCAAGCAGAAGATGGTTAGCAATTAATACATCATGCTTACTCCTAACACAGGTGGTTAGACAGTATAGATGGCTTCTGTGTTCTTCACCTATAGCAGCCCCCTTTCCCATAAGGCAAGCAGGCCTACCGGTACTCAGTTGCCCCCAGGACTTATACACAATGCTATAGTGCCTAGCCACCATGCCAGGGCAGGCATGAAATGAACTGAGCACAGCAAACAGGTACTTGCAGTTGGTAGACAAGTCCAGGTACAAGGCAAGCAAGGTTCTGAATAGTCATTGTCAATCCATATTCAAAAGGCAGGCAGAGTCCAGAGAGTAGTCTAAAATCTGATCTGAGGTCATCAACAAGGGAATCTAAACAGCAGAGCAGGACAGACACACAGGCAGCTTGAGCACATATAACCAGAGGCTGGCCACATCAATCACCTTGCAGATAGACAGACAGGGATGCATCATAGCCAAAAGTAGGATGCTGGAATGAGACCAGCACCTGTCAAAGAACAGGGGGATTTACATATTCCTGATAGGATTATATATTTTTTCACTCAGCACAGATTGCTTTTGAAATTGGGGTCAGAAGCATCAAGCACACTAAGGGCCTTTTCACACAAGAAGCATTGGGTAGTGTTGCCCTATGCAGTCCCAACACAAGAACAAATGAAAAAAGTAGGACTTGGTGAATTTCTGAGCAATGCAGCATGTTCTGATTAGCTGTAATGCATTTCAACACATTGCAATATATAGCCGCAATAGCAAGCACCACAATGCTTTTTAAAGCTGAAGTTTAGGTATGACAAATATTACATAGTTACATTGTTCCAGCTTGGACCAATTTAGGTATGTATGCACTGTTACAACAGTGATCTTAACTAGCTTCCGGGTGCTGGGCTGAGCAGCTGCCCTGCTGCGTGAACTTGCTGCATGAACACAAGAGGTTGCTTGCTCAGTATGGGCACCATTCAGGGAACACTTTGTCTTTTCTCAATGAATACAACTTTTTTTTTAATTGGATGATGTGAAGAGGTGGGGCGGTGATGACAAAACATTTTGGCCACTGGATGGAGCTGATCATCATAGAAAAAAAAAAACTTGTTTATAATGATTGTCAGCTCCTTCTAGAGGCCATTATGCAGTATTTTTCTGAATTGTGCTATTGTTATGAATGAAGAACATCTGACCTGGAGAGAAAAAAGCCCAGTAATTGTCGCAGGACAAATAGCTCTGCAATTTATTTTTTATAAAGCATTCTAAATGCTTACTTGCAGCATTTTTGCTTTCCATAAATTATTTTTTTTTATTTGCTTGCAATGTGCCTTTGACCAGTCTGATAAGAGTCAGATTCCCAGCACAGCCAAAGTCATCTTTTTGTCAGAAACCATGAATCAGACTGAGACAGAAGTACAGTTAAATCTCACTTGTTTAATATTAAAAAAAAGGCAAACAGAGTAAAAGCAGTCAAAACAAAACCAGAGTTCAGGAACTGGAAAGGATAGTCAGACAAGCCAAAACGTCAGGGAGCCAGAGATGAGCGTAGTAGAACAGCAAGCAGGATCTGGAGCCAGAAGGAATGTCAGCCAAACAAGTCTTTAACAGGAACACAGGAGAGCATCTCTAGAGATGTGACCAAGGCAAAGGCAGAGATCTTCTGGGCTGGACGGCTTAAGTAGTCAGGACTGTCGAGCAGGATATCAACAGGTAAGTCACTGTGAAGAAATAGGAGCTGGCAATTAGCCCCCAGCTGAGTGGCCAGCTCAGAGGAGGAAGGGCTGAGCCCCCTCCTTAATAACCCCTCCCAATCGGAGGACCACCAGGCTTGAGGGGATAACATCTATGGAAATCAAGGAGGAGGACAGGGGCATGTACGTCGAGGGTGAGACCCAAGAGCTTTCCTCCGAAACGTACCCTTTCCAATGCACCAGGTACTGTTTGTGCCCACAGAACCTACAGGAGTCAACAATGGACTGTACTTCATACTCCTCATGGTTCTCAACCTGTACAGGGTGAGGACGAGGCACCGAGGTGGTAAAGCTGTTGCAGACCAAAGGTTTTAATAAGGAGACATGAAATACATTTGAAATACACATATTAGAAGGAAGGTCTAATGTGTAAGCTATTGGGTTAATCCTGTGAAGAATACAGAAAGGCCCAATAAGCCGAGGTGCGAACTTCAGAGAGGGAACATGAAGTCAGAGGTTGCAAGATGACAGCCAGACCCTGTCCCCAGCCTGGTAGGAAGGCGCAGGCAGGCGTCTGCGGTAAGCATGGAGTCTGTACCTATCATTAGCATGTTGAAAAGTCTCCTGGAACGAAGACCATAGAGATGCTCCTCTAACGCAGGAATGCTCTCCGGAACAAATGAGTCAGGCAACATGGAAGGTTGGAAACCATAGCAGAATTCAAGGCACTATTGTGAGCAAACTCCGCCCACGGTAAGAGGTCTGACCAGCTGTTATGATGGTCAGAAATATAGCAACGTAGGAATTGCTCCAAGGACTGATTGGCTCGTTCTGCGGCCCCATTAGGAGAAAGCAAGCTGAATTCCCAACTGTGCACAAAAGGCTCGCCAGAATAAGAACACAAACTGACTACCCCTGTCCGAGACAATCACCTTGGGTAGCCCATGTAAGCAACAGATCTCCCGAGCAAAAATGGAAGCCAGTTCCTTAGAAGTGGGCAACTTTTTACGTGGAATACAATGAGACATTTTCGAGAACCGGTCAACCACCATAAGGATAACTGTGTTGCCCTGGGAGTTGGGTAACTCTACAATGAAATCCATAGACAGGTGGGTCCAGGGCCTCTCTCCATTGGGTATGAGTTGTAGGAGGCCCACTGGAAGGTGTCATGGAGTCTTACTTTGAGCACACATGAAACAGGCAGCTATGAAGGCAGTTACATCAGCACGTAGACTAGGCCATGAGAATTGTTGGGAAATGGCCCAAAAGAGTGGATTCTTCCCAGGGTGGCTGGCAGCCTTGGGAGAATGGTAAGTCTGGAGCAGGGCAGTAAGGAGACACTCTCTGGGACAACGCAGCGGTCATAAGGTTTCTCAGGAGGAGCATGAACCTGAGTAGCAAGAATTTTGTCATTCAAAGGAGAATTGAGACTGGTGCGAACCGTAGCCAGAATACGGTCAGGAGGAGTCACAGGTACCAGAATTGACTCCATCTTGGAAGTGGAGGAAAATTGTTGTGACAAAGTGTCAGCCCTTACATTCTTAGTACTGGGTAAGAATGAGACAATGTAATTGAAACTAGACAAGAAAAGTGCCCATCGCGCCCTTCTGGGAGCCTCAGACAAGAAAGTGAGATTCTTATGGTCAGTAAGAATGAGAAATGGCACAGTGGTACCTTCAAGGAGATGTCTCCATTCTTTCAGAGCTAAAATGATCGCTAACAGCTCTCTGTCACCAATCTCGTAATTGCCCTCCGCAGGTGACAATTTATTGGAAAAGTAGCCACAAGGATGCATAGCGCTCTCAGAGGTAGGACTTTGAGACAGAAGGGTGCCAACTCCAGTCTCAGAAGCATCAACCTCAAGGATAAAAGGTAACGTAGGATCAGGATGTGCCAACACAGGAGCAGAAACAAAGGCAGCCTTGAGACTCTCAAAGGCTTAATGGACTCCGGAGACCAACACTGTGGGTTACCGTCCTTTCTGGTCATATCAGTCAGGGGCTTGACCAGAGACGAGAAGTTATAGATAAACTTCCGATAATAATTGGCAAAGCCAAGAAAACACTGCAGAGGATGTAAACCCATGGGTCGGGGCCACTGAAGGACTGCTGAAAATTTCTCTGAGTCCATCGAAAAACCAATAGTAGAAATGACATAACCGAGGAATTTAACCTGTTCACGTTGGAATTTGCACTTCTCCAATTTACAATAGAGATTGTTCTCTCTTAGTTTCTGAAGCACATGACAGACATATATGTGGTGGCTCTCCAGGGACTTGAAAAATATCAGGCTATCATCAAGATAAACCACCACACATAACGGCAACAAATCTTGGAGGACATTGTTAATAAATTCCTGGAAAACTGCCAGGGCGTTACAAAGACCAAAAGGCATTACGAGGTACTCATAATGGACTGTTCTGGTATTAAACGCAATTCTCCACTCGCCGGCCTCCTTAATCCTCACGAGATTGTATGCCCCTTTCAAATACAGCTTTGTGAAAACCGTTGCTCTCTTGAGGTGGTCAAATAACTCTGTAATCAGAATCGGATAGGCATTCTTAATCGTGAAACGATTGAGACCCTCTATAATCAATACAACGTCTCAGTTCACCACTCTTCTTCACAAAGAAGAAACCAGCACCAGCAAGATACGAGGATTTGCGGATGAAACCTAGAGAAAGTGTGTCTGCAACATACTCCTTCATGGCCTTATCCTCCAAGACCGACAAAGGGTAAACCCGGCCACAAGGGGGTATAGCATCAGGTTGAAGGTCAATTGCGCAATCATACGACTGGTGTGGAGGCAAACTACCGGCTTGACCTTTGTCAAAGTTATCGATAAATCGCGGTACTCCTCCGTCAGGGAGGAGAGAGAAGAAGTGCATAGGACCTTGGCTACCTTCTGGAAGCATGTCTTACTGCATTGTGGTGACTAGAAGAGAACCAATCAAATAAGGGGTTGTGCCTCTGTAACTAAGGATAACCAATAACCAGCGGAAACTTAGGTGAGGAAATAACTTGGAATTGGATTATCTCATGGTAAAGAGTCCCTACGTCCATGGACAATGGAACAATCTCATGAGCCACATGGGCAGGCTCTAGAGGTCTCCCGTCATGAGCCTCAATGGCAAGTGGAGTGTCACGCAGCTGCAGTGGAATCAAGTGCTACGATACAAAGGCAGCATCAATGAACAGGCCAGCAGCCCCAGAGTCAATTATCTCGACGGACGATTCATGGGTTTATCCTTCTGGATAATTGAGGATGAAACAACGCCACCTAAGGTCTGTCTGTAACAGGACCTTACGGTTCGGGAGTTTCCTGGACGGGTAGGACAAGACTTCAAAAAAGTGACCTGTCTGGCCACAATAAAGGCACAATCTCTCCCTCCTTCTAAGGGTTCTCTCATCCGCAGAGAGACGTGTGAAGCCCAAGTGCATGGGTTCATCTTCACTGACTGACTCGGTACCAGGAGGCATGGGAGGTGAGGGAGGCAAAGGTGGGACTGCAAAGCTCGGAGGCAAATATACAGGAGGCTTCTGCAAGCGCTCCTTAAAAGAGAGTCTTTCTCTGAGTCTGCAGTCAATGAGGATGGCAAACGTGATCAACTTCTGCAGCTCAGTGGGTATATCTCGGACAGCTATCTCATCATTGATGGTATCCTAGAGACCATGAGAAAAAGCAGCCACGAGGGCCTCATTGTTCCATGCAACCTCTGCTGCCAGAGTACGGAATTCAATGGCGTAGACGGCAAGGTAGTCCCACCAGCAACACACCACCAGCGACACAGCCCCCATCAGCCTTGTACTAAGTATAAGTAAAATAACACTAAAGAATAATATGAAATAAAAGGGGTATTGTGGATGATGTTAGTTAAATGAGAAATAAACTAATAAAAACAGGGGAGGTTTCACAAAGGTCAATAAAAGCAGTCAGGGTAATGGGTTGAAACTGATAGAGCAATGGCACATGCTTCCATCCCTGTGCATATACAAAAGAAAGAAGAGGGGTTTTTAGGGACTTTGAGGAAATCATGACCTGGTAAGGTCACCCATTTCCATCTCTAGGGACTTTAAATGAAAACATGACCTGGTAAGGTCATGTATTTCCATCCCAGTCTATATCATGAACAAGGGGAATTGGTTAGAGGGAGAATGGGACTTTATATGAAGCATGTGACAGCAAAAAGGTAATAGGATGAACATAGAGGAATTTATTAACATAATACTACTAAAGCATACACGTTACAATCGTAATGCATACAGTACAACAATTAATGCATAAATAAATATAATATAACATACATTGTAATGTTCTCGTACTCTGATGGACATGAGGCACTTGGCAGCAGAAGCAGAGCTTGCGGGAATGTCAAATACCCTTTTAAAGGAAGCTACAAACTCAGTGTATATCTCAACCTGGTTGAGAAACCCTCTGCATTGGACTGGATCGCCCCCAAATTGCTGGGGAAGTGGAACAGAACCAGACATATCTCTTATAGAGGTAAAATTCGAATCGGGTGCCTGCACAGTGACTGGAGCAGCAGCAGGGACAGCCTGCAACACAAGTTGTACCGGAGCAGCCACAGTGAGAGATTCCAGGTGAGCCGTGCAAATCAGGAGCATTTGTAACACCATGGCAAACTGATCCATGCAGTGATCCTGCTCATCCAATCTGGAAAAAATATTACCAACAAGTGGATTGACTGCATTTTTTGAATTCATAGCCTTTGCTCACTGTCAGAAACCATGAATCAGACTGAGACAGAAGTGCAGTTAAATCTCACTTGTTTAATAATAATAAAAAAATGCAAACACAGTAAACATAGTCAAAACATAGCCAGAGTTCAGGAACCGGAACGGATAGTCAGACAAGACAAAATGTCAGGGAGCCAGAGATGAGTGTAGTAGAACAGCAAGCAGGATCTGGAGCCAGAAGGAATATCAGCCAAGCAAGTCTTTAACAGGAACACAGGAGAGCGTCTCTAGAGATGTGACCAAGGTGAAGGCAGAGATTATCTGGGCTGGACGGCTTAAGTAGGCAGGACTGACAAGCAGGATATGATCAACAGGTGTGTCACTGTGGAGACATAGGAGCTGGCAATTATCCGACAGATGAGCGGCCGGCTCAGAGAAGGAAGGGCTGAGCCCAGCCCTGACACTTTTCTTCTGGAAGTTCCTAATTACTTTCTGTGCTGAACTCTCTGGGCCATCCCTCTCCTTACCTCTTTTATTTAATAGCAAGGGGGGTTAAAATAGAGTGTCATTTGAGTGACAGTTCTGAGTCTGTTAAGGGTTGTTGACATTGCATCCAAGATGGCAGTACCTAGGGGCAGTGTCAGGACTTTTGGATGTTTACACAAGAGGGGTTTTACGGGTAAATAATTTACATAAAATACACTTTTATACTCTCTTGGTTTTAATCTTTGGTTTCTTTTTTCCTGGGCTCTACCTGGCTCTTTTGCTACCCCCGGACATTTCTCCTTAGGAGCGAGAGTATGATAACCTAGGATCCTTTGGTGACACTTTGCAAGTACTGATCTTCTGGCTGACAAAGATTTCCATACATATGGTGATACTACTGTCTATGTCTGACGCACCTGCTTGTAGTTGCTGGCTACCTTCCAGCCTTTCTCTTCATGGATACACTCTTACCTCATAGAGTGTTTTACCTAAGCAGCTTAATTTAAACAGGTTTAATTTAAACTTTCCTGGCCAGACCTGGTGTTCCCACAGGAAACTCCCCTTGGGATTTCCTGGTCTCCTCTACTGTTTGTCCTTTGAATCAAATTCTTTACGGCCTTGATTAGTAACATCCAGGACAATAAAGGATTCTCCATTCATAATTGTCTGTGCAAACTCTTATGCCGCGTACACATGAGCGGACTTTTCGGCAACAAAAGTCCGGCGGCCATACCGGCGGACTTTCGTCGGACTTTTGACGGACTTCCAACAGACTTTAGAATGAATGCACTTGCGCACACACGGTCACACAAAAGTCAGAATGTCTAGTACGCAGTGACGTACACCAGGTCCGATGAGGCTATAAAACGGAAGTTCAATAGCTTGTGCGCCACCCGTTGGGCTCCTTCTGCTAATCTCGTGTTTATCTCTTGTTAGTAGAAGTTTGGTAAGAGACGATTCACGCTTGTGAGACTCGTATTTTTCAGATTGTTTAACTGTTGTTCAGTTTGTGCTTGAGAGGTTTGTATCTGCAGTTTCAGTGCGTGTAGTCAGTTCGTATTGATTTATGCAGTGTGTTATTGTCCGCTCGTGGCTGATTTTCAGCTCGCTCTTCAGTGCGTTCTGTTAAGTTCGTTCTGACCAGCCGACCATTTTGAAGCCATGTTGCGTGTACGTACTCGTCGTAGAACTCGTGCATTGTATGTGCTTGGTGCTGTAGTTCATTCTTCAGCCCAAGCCCAGTCCATGAGTTCATGGCCAAAGAATTGGTTACTCCAGCGTGACCAATTCTCTCACATGCCTTTGCTCCATGAGATCCGTGAGAATAACCCTGAGGATTTCAGGAATTTTCTCTGAATGATGGACCCTGTTTTTTACCGTTTGTTGTCTTTGCTGACCCCTTATATCAGCAGGCAGGATACCTGCATGAGGCAAGCCATCACTGCGGAGCAGAGGCTAGTCGCCTCTACTCCGCAGTGATGTTGCGGTACTTGGCGACGGGGAGAAGCCTACAGGACCTTAAGTTCTTGACAGGCATCTCCCCCCAGGCTCTGGGGATCATTATCCCTGAGACCTGTTCTGCCATCATCCAGGTCCTGCAGAAGGACTATATTAAAGTAAGAATTTTTATCCTTTAACATCACATTTTATTTATATTGTATGTTTGCTAATGTAATGTATTTCTTTACTCAAACACTAATTACCATGATTGCAATATAGTGTGAATGTCCCCTTTGTCCTCATGCATGCTGTAATTTTTTTAATGCTCTTTTTTGTACAGCATGCATATTAGCATTCACTAATCTCCCCAGCATGCTATGCTGGCTCCATATCCACCTAGTGTAGTCACTTAACAATGTATTTTGTCAGCTCCATTGTATTGCTTTGTCCTAAAATGTCTGCAAATGGTCTGTGTGTCCTTAAATTGCTTTATAATCCCCTCTCCCCCCTAAAATGTCTGCAAATGGTCTGTGTGCCTTTAAATTGCTTTAGAACCCCCCCCAAAAAAAAAATGTCTGCAAATGGTCTGTGTGTCCTTAGATTGCTTTAGAATCCCCCCCTAAAATGTCTGCAAATTGTCTGTGTGTCCTTAAATTGCTTTAGAATCCCCCCCCCCAAATGTCTGCAAATGGTCTGTGTGTCCTTAAATTGATCAATGTGCCATCAGAGGGGGTGATGAATCTGATAAGTGGGCCTTATATTTTAGTCTTTAAATAATACTTATTACAATTAATTTATACTGATGCTGGGCAAGAATGTTTTTTGTGTAAAGTGCTTGCATTGTTATGTGCAAAAGTACTTATATTTTTTTTTTCTTGTTTGACTCCCCAGTTTCCTTCCACGCCACAGGAATGGCAGACTGTGGCATCCCATTTTGCCACCCATTGGGACTTTCCCAACTGTGGAGGGGCTATAGATGGGAAACACGTCCACATCGTGCCACCACCCAATTCGGGGTCATACTATTTTAATTATAAGGTGTTTCATAGTATTTTCTTAATGGCGGTGGTGTCGGCACAATATGAATTTCTGTATGTGGACGTGGGGAAGAATGGCCGGATGTAGGATGGAGGAGTCTTCGCTTAGACGGAGTTCTACTAGCGTCTCCAGAGTGGTGGCCTGGGATTGCCACCTGATGCGGATAACGTTTGTCTTCATTGCAGATGAAGCCTTCGGTCTGGGCAAGCACATGATGAGGCCATTCCCCCAAAGGACCCTCACCCTGGAGAGGAGGGTTTTTAACTACCGGCTGGCCAGAGTGAGAAGAGTTGAGGAGAATGCCTTCGGGATCATGGCCAGCCGGTTCCGCATGTTTTAGACAGCTATCCACATGGCGGAATACAAACTAAATCACCTTGTCCTAGCATGCTGCATCCTGCACAATTATTTATTTATTTATTTATTTTATTTTTTATTTATAACAGGAACAGGGCCCACACGGGCTTGTATTGTACAAGGTAACACATAAAACATAGTAAAGAACAATATTTCTAACATCAAGGTATGGCACGTTAGGTACAACTGTTAGTATATGTCTATGAGATGACTCATTTGTCTCCTGTCATTACCTGGGTTTCTCGTCATTCGTTAAATATGTGGCGATATCAGAGAGGTTCTTTGCACAGAGATGGGGATGTTTATGTGTTAATTTTATGGTGAAATGTGGTGGTGGGGCCCGTGCGTCCTGTCCCTTTGTTTAATCTTTTAGTAAAAAAGAACCCCCAGATATGGGGGTAGAGAAGGTTGAAAAAAAATGTGATCTGGTTAAGATTAAAGCAAAGACAGAGGATTGGTGATCGGAGGATTAAAGGGGAAGAATAGGGAAAAAGGGGGAAGTGGGGTAGGGGAAATGGTCCCTCGAACATGGAGTGCTGGGGAGGCTCTCCCGAGTCACTTTGATGTGGATCTGTGTTGACTTCGACCAAGAGGAGGGAGGTACATAAAGAGAAGCACATCCTATGCATCAGCAGTGATTTCTCTCAGGCCTTGACTCTCAGCTGAGTAAATGAAAATGTTCCACTGTTGCCAAGTGTTGGAGAATGTTTCTTGTCTATTTTGTGCTGTGAGGATGAGGTCCTCCATACGTCTAACCTCCTTTACCTTTCTGATCCATAGAGCTATTGTTGGTGGTTGTGTGGATTTCCAATGAAGCGGGATGCAGGCTTTGGCTGTGTCCAGTAGGTGTCGGATCACTGATTTTTTGTATGCTTTCTCAGGGATGTTAGTCATATGTAGGAGGAAGAATGCGGGATCGTTTGGTATGGTGCGTTCTGTGAATTTTTGGGCCACTCTCCGTATCACTTGCCAATAATGGGTCAGGCTGGAGCAGGACCAGAAGATGTGTACTAATGTTCCCTTATCTGCCCGACAGCGCCAACAAAGGTCAGACGTCGTCTGGAAGAATTTGTGGAGCAATGTTGGGGTCCTGTACCATCTCGATAGAATTTTATAGTTGGTCTCCTGGATCTTAGCACAGATGGAGGACTTGTGTGTAAACTTCAGGATGTGTTGTTGTTTGGTTGTGTTGAAGTGGCAATTTAAGTCTATTTCCCATTTGATTAAGCCCGGGGGTATGTAGCCTGCCTGTGGTGTATTTAGTATGTTGTAGGCTAGGGAGAGCGTGTGCGTTATAGCATGTTGTTGCAGAGTTCCTCTAGGGTTGTAAGGGGTCGTTCGGCGGCGGCGGGTGGTTTCAAGGAATGGAGGAAATGGCCTAGTTGACGGGATCTCCAGAAGTTTAAGCGGAACGGGCCTCTGGGGTCAGATAGTTCTGCTATAGTATTCCAGCGTCCTCCAGTACTAAAGTGGGAGGCCTGGTGTAGACCCGCGCCACTCAGTCTCCGGAAAATGATATCATGTATCACCGGCGAGAACTTAGGGTTTCCCAATATGGGGTATAAAGGTGAGTTGGGAGAGGATATCAACGCTTTAGAGATGAGACATGCACAGACTCGTGTTGTGTTGCCAATCAGTGGGTGGCATTTTATTTCTGCTGGTAAGTTTGTGTAGCACTAAGGGGTCCTGTTGAGGGGGATCTCGCTTTGGTTTTGCTCCAGTTGTGTCCAGAGCTTGGTCTCTTGGTGACGGCACCAATCTATGAGCCTCCCTATGTGTACTGCCTGGTGATAAGCTCGAATGTCCGGTAACACAAGACCGCCATGTTGTTTGGGGAGGACCAATAGTTTATGTGGGAGTCGGGGTCTTTTTTTAGCCCATATGAATTCTGTAAAGGTGGATTGTATTTGTTTAAAGTAGGATGAAGGGATATGGATAGGTAGTGCTTGCATGAGGTATATAAATTTCGGAAGGATCGTCATTTTTAGAATGTTACAGTGGCCTATCCAGGAGTGGAGACCCGTGTGCCACTGATTTAGCAGTGTTCTAACTGTCTTTAATAGGGGTGTGAAATTTAACTCATATAGTCGTGAAAATGTGTGGGGGATATCCGTGCCCAAGTTCAATTTAAAGTTGGAATGTAGATGTGCGACTCCCATCGCCTCCGACTTAGCGAAATTAATTTTTAAATTGGAGAGTGCCCCGTATGTTTTAAATTCACGTAACAGGTTTGGGAGGGAGATCGCGGGATTGGTAAGCGAGAACATAAGGTCGTCTGCGTACGCTGACACCTTATGCTAGGTTTGGTTTATTTCTACACCTGTGATGTTAGGGTTTAGTCGTACGTGGCACAGGAATGGTTCCAACAAGAGTGCAAAGAGGAGAGGGGACAGAGGACACCCTTGTCTTGTCCCATTAGTAATCGGGAAGAAGTCTGAGATCACTCCGTTGGCCCTGACTCTAGCCGACGGTGATTCGTATGCCGCTGTAATCCATCTGATTATATTCGGGCCCAGTCCCACATGTTGTAGCGTAGCGAACATAAAGGCCCAATTGACACGATCAAACGCTTTTTCCACGTCCGTGCCTATAAAGACACTAGGAGTTTTGGTGCGGGTGGCCGTGTAGAGCAGGTTCAGGACTTTGGTGGTGTTGTCTCGGGCCTCCCTTGTTGGTACAAAGCCAACTTGGTCTAGATGGATTAGATGGGTCAGGTGAGTTTGCAGTCTTGTGCCAATTATTTTGGTGAATAATTTAAGGTCGGTATTCAGCAGGGAGATGGGGCGATAGCTCCCACAGTAGGTTGGATCTTTGCCGTCTTTAGGGATGGCAGATATTTGGGCTTACAATGTGGTGGCATGTAGTTTTTCTCCTTTTGAGGAGGCTGTTGAGTAGTTTAACTAGGTGGTCGCCTAGTGAAGGTAGTAATGTCTTGTAATATTGAAGTGTGAGGCCGTCTGGCCCAGGGGCTTTTCCCAGTTTAGTGTTTTTTATTGCACGTTGTATCTCAGGTAGTCTGATAGGGTCTCCCAGTAGTTCACGTGTCTCTGCAGATAGGGTGGGCATGTGAGAGGAAGTGATGTAGTCTGTTATATGTTCCGAAGATGGAGATGTCTTGGACAGGTTATAAAGTGACTCATAAAAGGATTGGAATTCCTGTGTTATTTGTTGGGGTAGGGCTACGTTCTGACCCGTCGTAGAGTGTATAGATGGTATATAGGATGCTAGTTTCTGGGAACGTAAGGATTGTGCCAGTAGTCTACCGCATTTATTACCCGATTCATAGACTTTCTTGCGCGAGATCTGGAGTGCCGCCTTAGCTTTGAAGTTAAGTAGGTCAGTTACTTGTGTGCGTAGCGTATCAAGCTCGTTTCCTATCAGATTTGTCGGGGTTTGTTTGTGTCTGGTTTCTAGGTCTTGGAGTTTCTTAAGTAATAAGGTTAGTTGGGCTGTTCTTTGTTTTTTGAGTCTTGCGCCATGTTTAATGAGTATTCCGCGTATTACTGCCTTATGGGCTTCCCACACCAGGCCTGCGTCACTGTCAGTGTCGTTGTTAGTCTGGAAATAATTGGTTATTTCCCTTGTCACGTCTGTTAGTACCTCGGGGTTCTGTAGTAGACTTTCGTTGAGTCTCCACAGCTTCTTTTGACTTCTGTAGAAGTCAGTCAGGGCATATGTCAGAGTGACCGGGGCGTGGTCCGACCACGTGATGGATCCTAGTGAGGTGTCTTTTACCGTATGTAGGGATGAGCCGAACATCCGCCTGTTCGGTTCGCACCAGAACATGCGAACAGGAAAAAAGTTTGTTCGAACACGCGAACACCGTTAAAGTCTATGGGACACGAACATGAATAATCAAAAGTGCTCATTTTAAAGGCTTATAGGCAAGTTATTGTCATAAAAAGTGTTTGGGGACCTGGGTCCTGCCCCAGGGGACATGGATCAATGCAAAAAAAAGTTTTAAAAACGGCGGTTTTTTCAGGAGCAGTGATTTTAATAATGCTTAAAGTCAAACAATAAAAGTGTAATATCCCTTTAAATTTCGTACCTGGGGGGTGTCTATAATATGCCTGTAAAGGGGCGCATGTTTCCCGTGTTTAGAATAGTCTGACAGCAAAATTACATTTCGAAGGAAAAAACACATTTAAAACTACCCGCAGCTATTGCATTGCCGACAATACACATAGAAGTTCATTGATAAAAATGGCATGGGAATTTCCCACAGGGGAACCCCGAACCAAAATTAAAAAAAAAAAATGACGTGGGAGTCCCCCTAAATTCCATACCAGGCCCTTCAGGTCTGGTATGGATATTAAGGGGAACCCCGGCCAAAATGTAAAAAAAAATGATGTGGGGTTCCCCCTAAATTCCATACCAGACCCATCAGGTCTGGTATGGATTTTAAGGGGAACCCCGCGCCAAAAAAACCCAAAAAAAACGGCGTGGGGTCCCCCCAAAAATCCATACCAGACCCTTATCCGAGCACGCAACCTGGCAGGCCGCAGGAAAAGAGGGGGGGACGAGAGTGCGGCCCCCCCTCCTGAACCGTACCAGGCCACATGCCCTCAACATTGGGAGGGTGCTTTGGGGTAGCCCCCCAAAACACCTTGTCCCCATGTTGATGAGGACAAGGGCCTCATCCCCACAACCCTGGCCGGTGGTTGTGGGGGTCTGCGGGCGGGGGGCTTATCGGAATCTGGAAGCCCCCTTTAAGCCCCCTTTAACAAGGTCCCGGCCCCCCCCTGTGTGAAATGGTAAGGGGGTACTTACCCCTACCATTTCACTAAAAAACTGTCAAAAATGTTAAAAATGACAAGAGACAGTTTTTGACAATTCCTTTATTTAACTGCTTCTTCTATCTTCCTTCATCTTCTTCTTCTGGTTCTTCTGGCTCTTCTGGTTCTTCCTCTGGCGTTCTCGTCCAGCATCTCCTCCGCGGCGTCTTCTATCTTCTTCTCCTCGGGCCACTCCGCGCCCATGGCATGGGGGGAGGCTCCCGCTCTTCTCTTCTTCTCTTCTTCATTTTCTTCTCCGGGCCGCTCCGCACCCATGCTGGCATGGAGGGAGGCTCCCGCTGTGTGACGGCGTCTCCTCGTCTGATGGTTCTTAAATAACGGGGGGGGCGGGGCCACCCGGTGACCCCGCCCCCCTCTGACGCATGGTGACTTGACGGGACTTCCCTGTGACGTCACGGGGAATGCCACAGGGAAGTCCCGTCATGTCCCGTGCGTCAGAGGGGGCGGGGTCACCGGGGGGCCCCGCCCCCCGTTATTTAAGAACCATCAGACGAGGAGACGCCGTCACACAGCGGGAGCCTCCCTCCATGCCAGCATGGATGTGGAGCGGCCCGGAGAAGAAAATGAAGAATAGAAAAAGAGAAGAAGGAAGAAGAGAAGAAGAAGACTGGCAGCGCAGTGGCAGAAGGAGCAGGCAGATGCAGAGTAGAGGACAAGCCGGGGTCGGATGCAGGCAGGAAACACTAACGTCAGGAAGCAAGCCGGGTCACAACAGGAACGGAAGTCAGGTAGGTAATTGCAGGATACACAGGGAACGCTGTAGAGCAGACAGCACTGAGTCTGGAAACTGACTGAGTTTAAGTAGCCTGTTTGGGTGTCAAAAGCTGTCACAGGGTGTGTGTGCACCAATGGCATTCTGACAGGGGCAGAGGTAACAGGTCATCTTCTTCAGCAGCCATCTTGGGTGCTGGCATGCCCTTCCTGACAGGCAGAGGTAACAGGTCATCTTCTTTAGCAGCCATCTTGGGTGCTGGCATGCCCTTCCTGACAGGCAGAGGTAACAGTGAAGTGGCAACGAGGGTCAGTTTATATAGCTATAGTTATGTGTGTAGTAAGACTGATTTAGAATTTCAGCTAAGAATCATATTTCTTGTATTTCATCCTGAAACTTCTTATGACAGGTTGTGGTTCCTCTTTTTGTGCAAGAGCACACTGCAGAGAAACTAAAGTTTTACATAAGGTTTAAAAATATATATGTTTTGCAGAACCTGTCTGGGTTAACATGCGTAGGTTGATTTAGGTTGATTTTTAAAAGGTTAGAATGTTTTGTATAACGGGGGAGTACCGCCTGTTCGCTTGTGATGCAATATGCTGAAAATTATATATACACTGTATTAGCTGTGTTGGACACTGTTGACATGTAGACACTAGTCGGGTCAGGAGTGTCCACTCTTTTTGCCCAGAAAGATGGAATAAATCTCCCATACCAGAGTACTTAGAGTACTTTGTCCAACAATGTCATTTACCGATATTCTGCTACTTTATTTGGTGCATTTGGCCGTGAGGGGGGAATATCGGTGTGACCTGTTGAGGCAGGTGGCACTGTTTTCCACCAGACCTACAAGGAGTGGTCCAAAAGGCCAGCCCTGTGGGCTATATCGTAGTCTCAAAAGGCGCCTTCTAGAACTGTTATCTAGGAGACTGCGCTGTGTCCCATTTGGTGGCCTGCTGTGGACGACCTTGGTAGCGTCAAAAGGACCTGGGAATCTGAGAATTAGATAGCTGGAGTTCCAACGGGAACAGGTGAGAGTCTTTTTACTTTTGTTTTTGGATAACAGTCAGACAGCCAGCCAGCCTCTCGACGGATCGAGAGAAGGGAAGCCTGATCACCTTCCGAGAGAGACGTCCGTTCAGATGATTGTGCATCTTTCGGACGAATCCTCAGTCAGTCAGTAATTTTTGGGTGGGAGTGTCTGGTATGATTGATGTGTGTATGAGACATCACTTTGTAGTGAGGTGACAGTTGTCCTCTTCTAAGTGCGTTTCCTGGCCGGGAGACCGCGCCCAGGCCACTGACCGAGAGAAGCCTTGTCTATTGTTCCTACTTGTGTTGAGGATTCAGACCTATTACTGAATTCTCATCATTTACCCTACCCTCTGTGTCTGTCTTGGTGTCTTTTAGGTTACAAGAATGGGTGGGAAACATAGTGTTGAGTCTCCCCTACAATCCATGATCTCCAACTTTAGGAAGGGATTTTTTAAGAACTGCAATTAAAAACGTAGTCCTGAGAAATTAATAACATTGTGTGAGAAAGATTGGCCCCGCTATGGAACGCAGTGGCCCCCACAGGGAACCTTTGACTTAGAGACCATTGACCGATTATTTGAGAATATTATGTAAGACTCACAGAAACATGACCAAGACGCACCTTCCAGGAGGACTGTTCGTTCGGATGATTGTGCATCCCTCGAATAAATCCTCAGCCAGTCAGTTAGGAGGAATATCCGTCCAGATGATTGTGCATCTCTCGGATAAATCCTCAGCCAGTCAGTTAGGAGGAATATCCGTCCGGATGATTGTGCATCTCTCGGATAAATCCTCAGCCAGTCAGCTAGGAGGAATATCCGTCCGGATGATTGTGCATCTCTCGGATAAATCCTCAGCCAATCAGTCAGGAGGAATGTTCGTCCAGATGATTGTGCATCTTTCGGACAAATCCTCAGTCAGTCAGTCAGTCAGCTAGGAGAAAACGTCCGTCTGGATGATTGTGCATCCTTTGGACAAATGGGAGATAAAGGCCTGCAGTGGATAGGGGCCACAAAAAGAGGAACAGTGCAGAATTATGGTTATGACAAGAGTAGTACCACTGACAAAACAAACAAAACACATATGTTCTCAACCCAAAGAGACAGATCAGCCTCCCCCGTATGTAGATGAACGGACCTCAGATAGAAACAGGTCAGAGCCATGTCCAAATGCCCCGTCCAGTAAACAAGGGGACTCAAGTTGTTGTCCACCTACATCAGATTCAGCAAGTTTGTCAATGCCAAATCTCAGTAAATATACTCCGAACCGTAACACTCTGGGTATAGGCAGGACAGAAATAGGGAACTCAGTAGTAGTCAATGGGCTCCCCAATCAAGTGTCCACTTTCACTCCAAGAAATACTGATGCAAATAGCCAGACCCTTGCCCTGTCTTTCAACATACCTCTGCAAATGCCCCTAAGAGAACAGGCGGTGGGGGAACATCGGACTCTAGTTTACACCCCTTTTTACCACAACAGATTTACTGAACTGGAAGATTCATAACCCTGCCTACTCTGAGAAGCCCCAAGGCATGACAGATTTGCTCCGGTCAGTAACTCAGACCCATAATCCCACTTGGTCAGACTGCCAGCAACTTTTATTGACCCTTTTTTAATACTGAGGAGAGACACAGAATTAACCAAGCAGTGCAGAAGTATAAAGTCAAAAGACCCTTCCTATTAGAAAGACTTTGTAGTTTTAGGGGGGAGGCATCAAGTCCAACATCAGTTCCTGTACATGCCGGATTCCCCTATTCCCTTGCTGGGCAAAGACTTACTTGCTAAACTCAGAGCACACATATACTTCCAATCTGATGGACAGGCTATCCTAAAATTGCCCCATCCTTTTGAAGCCCGCATACTGCAAGACATCCCGGGACTATGGGCAGAAGACAACCCACCAGGATTAGCCAGACACATTTCCCCAATGCTTATTGAATTAAAATCAGGAGCCACTCCAGTCAGCCTAAAACAGTACCAAGTCCCTCGAAAAGTCCTAGTAGGAATACAAAAGTACTTAAACAAATTCCTACACTATGAGATTCTAAAACCCTGTCAGTCTCCCTGGAATACACCTCTACTCCCAGTACAGAAACCCGGAACAGCTCACTGTCGTCCTGTTCAAGACCTCAGAGTGGTCAATCAGGCTGTAATGACCATTCACCCAGCGGTCCCGAACCCATACAACTTATTGGGATTAATACCGGGGGAGGCAACCTATTTCACAGTTCTGGATTTAAAAGATGCCTTCTTCTGTCTCAGAGTGGCAGAACAATCGCAGCGCATTTTTGCTTTCCAGTGAGAGGACCCAGAGACTGGGGGTAAGGGACAACTGACATGGACACGTTTACCCAAGGGATTCAAAAACTCCCCTACACTATTTGGAACAGCCCTGACCCAAGACATGAAATCCTTCAAGTCTGATCCTGAGAATAGAGTCCTCCTTCAGTATGTGGATAACCTATTGATTGCCGCCAAAAATAGAGAAGAGGGCCTTCAAGCTACTAATGAACTGTTACAATCACTGTGGGAGGCAGGTTATAAGGTGTCCCGGAGAAAGGCGCAATTGTGCCAAGAGACTGTAAAGTACCTGGGATTCAGATTATCACAAGGACAGAGACAATTGGGAGAAGGCAGGAAAGAAGCTGTTTTTCAGATTCCCACCCTGACTACCAGACGGCAAGTACGTGAATTCCTGGGGGCGGCAGGATTCTGCCGAATCTGGATACCGGATTTTGCCACAAAAGCCAGACCCCTCTATGAATCCACAAAGGGGGAGAAAAGGAACCCTTTCAATGGGGAGAACAACAAAACAGAGCATTCCAAGACATTAAGGTCTCCCTAATGCAGGTTCCTGCGCTAGGCCTGCCGGATAGCCAAAAAGTTTTCTATTTGTATGTCAGTGAAAAACAAGGAACAGCAGTAGGAGTCCTGACACAATACTTGGGGTCTTGGCAGCGCCCTGTAGCGTACCTTTCAAAACAACTGGACACTGTAGCTCAGGGATGGCCATCCTGCCTGCGGCCATCGCAGCAACAGCCCTCCTTGTGGCCGTAGCTGACAAATTGTCATTAGGTCAGGAGACTTATGTCCGAGTCCCACACCAAGTACAGGCATTAATGGATTACAAGGGGAATCACTGGTTTACTAACAGTCAAATGGTTGAATATCAAGCTATGCTGTGTGAAAAATCCTCGTATCCACTTAGAGACTGTAAACACTTTAAACCCAGCCACTCTGCTCCCCACCGCACAGGAACCCCTAACTCATGACAGTCTCCAGGTAATGGATATGCAAGCCGACCAGACTTGAAAGACAGCCCCTTGGAAAATCCAAACTTTGAGTACTTTATTGATGGAAGCAGTTTTGTAAAAGATGTTTATCCCCAGATATGGAATCCCCTTCGCCATAGGCTCAGACAATGGCCCTGCCTTTGTCCACAAGTGCTTCCAGGAATTAGCAACAGCACTTAAGATTACTTGGAAACTACACACTGCATATAGGCCCCAAAGCTCTGGAAAAGTTGAATGAATGAACCGCACGCTCAAGTCACAACTGGCCAAGCTCTGTCAGGAAACCCAAATGAAATGGACCTTGATGTTGCCCATTGCTTTACTGAGAATTCGGAGTACCCCAACAAAGAGGACAAATCTGTCCCCTTTAAGGTACTGTATGGTAGGCCCCCACCCATCATTAGAGGGATAAGAGGAGACTTGCATCAGATAGGAGGGGTAGTTAACCGTGAACTGATACAGAGACTTGCGTAGAGTAAGCAAGACATAGGGAAAAGGGTTCAAGAGAAACTTCCCATAAGCTTGTCGAACCCAGTACACCCATTTAAACCAGGAGACACAGTGTGGGTAAAGGAGTGGAACTTAACCCCACTAGGGCCAAAATGGAGAGGTCCTTAGACTGTTCTGCTATCTAACCCAACAGCCATTAAGGTAGCCAAGGTGACACCCTGGATACACCACTCCAGGGTAAAACGAGCTGCTGACCTCACAGACTCCTGGCACAGTACAGTAGATCCCCAAGATCCTTTGAGACTGAGATTGACCAGAGAAATCAGAAGGAAGAACTCTAGCCCTGCAGCCAGCACACCCCTGGAAGCTGCTGGCTCAATGCACGGCGGAAGATAAAGGACATCTACTAAGCACTGCTCCAACCACAGCCCGGACGCTGGTTGGTCTACGCATAAGCTGAAACTTGAGGATATTCATCAATGTAATGTTTACTAAAATCTTTATAATGAGACTGTTGATAGCCATAGCAGTGATACTGGCCGAGCTAAAAAGGGGGAGGGTAATTCATGTGACCCTTGTATAAAGACCACCAGAGTAGGATCCATAGCTACCAAGATGGTACTGTGGCACTCTCATTATCAATGCAAGGGCACAGAAGATGGTACTTGCATACATAATGGGACTACCTATTCAATGTGCTCCGTTGAAAATCAGATAACCTGTTATAACCCCACTTGTGCACCCTATAAAAGTTGGCTAACTGCTCGGAGCTTTAGCTCCATCGGTAAGCTGGTAAACCCTACCCTGATCACCAACTCAAGTATTGCATCGACAAGTTTTAATTATTTTCTGATTCTCCCTATAGTGTATGCAGTGCTAATATTTTTACTCTTTTTGCATTCTTATTGTTACCATGGGCCAAGGGTCACTATCCCAGTGTTTTATAAGTTAATGAAAGACCCGACTGGAGCTGACAATGGGGAATAGTCTAGGTAGAAGAATGTTTTGTGTCCACTAGTGAGGCCACCATAAAAAAACAAACAAAAAAAAATGTTATTTAGTGATGCTTAATCTCGCTCATATTAATCGCTATGATTATGATCAAAGGGGGGGATGAAGTGGCAACGAGGGTCAGTTTATATGGCCATAGTTATGTGTGTAGTAAGACTGATTTAGAATTTCAACTAAGAATCATATTTCTTGTTTTTCATCCTGAAACTTCTTATGACAGGTTGTGGTTCCTCTTTTTGTGCAAGAGCACACTGCAGAGAAACTAAAGTTTTACATAAGGTTTAAAAATATATATGTTTTGCAGAACCTGTCTGGGTTAACATGCGTAGGTTGATTTAGGTTGATTTTTAAAAGGTTAGAATGTTTTGTATAACGGAGGTGTACCGCCTGTTCGCTTGTGATGCAATATGCTGAAAATTATATGTACACTGTATTAGCTGTATTGGACACTGTTGACATGTAGACACTAGTCGGGTCAGGAGTGTCCACTCTTTTTGGCCAGAAAGATGGAATAAATCTCCCATACCAGAGTTCTTTGTCCAACAATGTCATTTACCGATATTCTGCTACTTTAACAGGTCGTCTTCTTCGGCAGCCATCTTGGGTGCTGGCATGCCCTTCCTGACACTCAGGTTGTTGCGGTGGCTGCGGTCTTCCATCTCTTCGAGATGTAGTTGCATCTCCTGGGCTTCCATAGTGTGGGATTCTTGTGCCTGCACCAGCGCCTGCACTCGGGTTTCTAATAACGCTACCATTGTCTCCCCTGAGGTAACCTGGTCTGCCACGGAGTGTAGTTCCATCCATACCTCTTGGTTATCCCTGCTATGAGCCTCCTCTATCCATATTATCAGGGCCTCTATGTCCGCTCTCGTGGGGAGAGCCTCAATATCCACCCTCGTGGGGAGGGCTCAGAGCATGATACGGAGGTCGGCATCTAGTCGGCTCTGACTTGGAGCGGGATCATCCATCCCTGATCAGAAAGCTGCCGGCGTCCCTGTGAGGGGGTCTGGGTTTGGTGAGTGTGTCGGCGTACTCTCCTGCGGTGTGGCTGATAACTGTTCCATGCGGGTTTCACGTGGCGTGGCTACAATGGCACCTGGTGACAGCCGTTGAGAGCCTCTGAAATATAGCTGGATGCTGGGTTGAGAGGTCTGGTGCCGGATCCCTCTGGTTGCCGATCGTGTCCTGTATCGGTTAGGGGTGCTCATGCCGTGCCCACATGAGGTATTAGCAGGCTTGTGTCTGCTGTAGGTCGGGTCAGGCCGGGAGCTCTTTCAGTGCACGTCCTCACTCGGCCATTTCTAAGCCACGCCCCCTGCACAATTATTTAAACAAACATTTGAGCAATTATATTGCATCACTTGGGCCTGAGGCCGGACTTATAGGGAATCCTCTGACGGGCCTGGATACTGGCCGTACTGGCTTGGCCCCCCAAAGCGCCCATCAAGTTCGGGATCAATATGTTTTAAGGGCAGGGGGGCCATTACAATCTATAATTTTTTTTTATTAAAAAATAATGATCAGATAAAATCTCGAATTGTATTTATTGCTTGCCTTTCTTTTTGGCTGTCTCCTAGGTTATCCTAGTGCACTTGTAGTGCCAAGTGTATTTTGCTTTAGTAAATAAGCCCCATTGTCACTATAAACACCAAATAACTTCCAAAACTGGTATTGAGCATTGAAAGAAGCCACACATCCTGTTGTTTAATAACAGATGTTTTAATCTGTGCACATTCAGATGTGCGTTTGTGAAAATTTTGGATTTTAAATATATATAATTTTTTGTTCAAACAATAGAAATTTTTTTATTTAAAAAATTATTTTTTATTTTTTAAATTTTTTAAACAAACAGGCCTCTATTTGTTTTTAATTATTTTTAAACAAACAGGCGTCTATTTTTTTTAAGCAAACGGGCCTCTATTATTTTTTTTTAAACAAACAGGCCTCTTTTTTTTTTTTTTTTAACAAACAGGCCTTTTTTTTTTAACCACTTGCCGACCGCCTCACGCCTATATACGTGAGCAGAATGGCACGGGCAGGCAAAATCACGTACCTGGTACGTGATTGCCTTCCCGCGGGCGGGGGGTCCGATCGGACCCCCCCCGGTGCCAGCTGCGGTCGGCATTTGGCTGGGAGAAGTGAGAGACGAGGGGGAGGCCATCCGATCGTGGCCCCCCCCTCGCGATCGCTCCCAGCCAATGAGAAACATCCTCTGCCTCTGTATAGTACACAGAGGCAGAGGATGTGATGTCATCTCTCCTCGGCTCGGGAGTTTCCGTTCCGGCCCGAGGAGAGACGACATGTAAGTAAGTGCACAACACACACACAACACAGTAGAACATGCCAGGCACACTAAACACCCCGATCCCCCCCCCCCCCGATCGCCCCCCGATCCCCCCCAATCACCCCCCCCCTGTCACAAACTGACACCAAGCAGGGTTTTTTTTTTTTTTTTTTTTCTGATTGCTGCATAGTGTCAGTTTGTGACAGTTACAGTGTTAGGACAATTAGGGTTAGCCCCCTGTAGGTCTAGGGTACCCCCCTAACCCCCCCTAATAAAGTTTTAACCCCTTGATCACCCCCCGTCACCAGTGTCACTAAGCGATCATTTTTCTGATCGCTGTATTAGTGTCGCTGGTGACGCTAGTTAGGGACGTAAATATATAGGTTCGCTGTCAGCGTTTTATAGCGACAGGGACCCCCATATACTACCTAATAAATGTTTTAACCCCTTGATTGCCCCCTAGTTAACCCTTTCACCACTGATCACCGTATAACCGTTGCGGGTGACGCTGGTTAGTTCGTTTATTTTTTATAGTGTCAGGGCACCCGCCGTTTATTACCGAATAAAGGTTTAGCCCCCTGATCGCCCGGCGGTGATATGCGTCGCCCCAGGCAGCGTCAGATTAGCGCCAGTACCGCTAACACCCACGCACGCTGCATACGCCTCCCTTAGTGGTATAGTATCTGAACGCATCAATATCTGATCCGATCAGATCTATACTAGCGTCCCCAGCAGTTTAGGGTTCCCAAAAACGCAGTGTTAGCGGGATCAGCCCAGATACCTGCTAGCACCTGCGTTTTGCCCCTCCGCCCAGCCTAGCCCAGCCCACCCAAGTGCAGTATCGATCGATCACTGTCACTTACAGAACACTAAACGCATAACTGCAGCGTTCGCAGAGTCAGGCCTGATCCCTGCAATCGCTAACAGTTTTTTTGGTAGCGTTTTGGTGAACTGGTAAGCACCAGCCCCAGGCAGCGTCAGGTTAGCGCCAGTACCGCTAACACCCACGCACGCACCGTACACCTCCCTTAGTGGTATAGTATCTGAACGGATCAATACCTGATCCGATCAGATCTATACTGGCGTCCCCAGCAGTTTAGGGTTCCCAAAAACGCAGTGTTAGCGGGATCAGCCCAGATACCTACTAGCACCTGCGTTTTGCCCCTCCGCCCGGCCCAGCCCAGCCCACCCAAGTGCAGTATCGATCGATCACTGTCACTTACAGAACACTAAACGCATCGTTCGCAGAGTCAGGCCTGATCCCTGCGATCGCTAACAGTTTTTTTGGTAGCGTTTTGGTGAACTGGCAAGCGCCAGCGGCCTAGTACACCCCGGTCGTAGTCAAACCAGCACTGCAGTAACACTTGGTGACGTGGCGAGTCCCATAAGTGCAGTTCAAGCTGGTGAGGTGGCAAGCACAAGTAGTGTCCCGCTGCCACCAAAAAGACAAACACAGGCCCATCGTGCCCATAATGCCCTTCCTGCTGCATTCGCCAATCCTAATTGGGAACCCACCGCTTCTGCAGCGCCCGTACTTCCCCCATTCACATCCCCAACCAAATGCAGTCGGCTGCATGAGAGGCATTTTTATGTCCTCCCGAGTACCCCTACCCAACAAACCCCCCCAAAAAGATGTTGTGTCTGCAGCAAGCGCGGATATAGGCGTGACACACGCTATTATTGTCCCTCCTGTCCTGACAATCCTGGTCTTTGCATTGGTGAATGTTTTGAACGCTACCATGCACTAGTTGAGTATTAGCGTAGGATACAGCATTCCACAGACTAGGCGCACTTTCACAGGGTCTCCCAAGATGCCATCGCATTTTGAGAGACCCGAACCTGGAACCGGTTACAGTTATAAAAGTTACAAGTTTGCAAAAAAAACACAAACAAAAATAAAAAAAAATAGTTGTTGTTTTATTCTCTCTCTCTATTCTCTCTCTATTGTTCTGCTCTTTTTTACTGTATTCTATTCTGCAATATTTTATTGTTATTATGTTTTATCATGTTTGCTTTTCAGGTATGCAATTTTTTATACTTTACCGTTTACTGTGCTTTATTGTTAACCATTTTTTGGTCTTCAGGTACACCATTCACGACTTTGAGTGGTTATACCAGAATGATGCCTGCAGGTTTAGGTATCATCTTGGTATCATTCTTTTCAGCCAGCGGTCGGCTTTCATGTAAAAGCAATCCTAGTGGCTAATTAGCCTCTAGACTGCTTTTACAAGCAGTGGGAGGGAATGCCCCCCCCCACCGTCTTCCGTGTTTTTCTCTGGCTCTCCTGTCTCAACAGGGAACCTGAGAATGCAGCCGGTGATTCAGCCAGCTGACCATAGAGATGATCAGAGACCAGAGTGGCTCCAAACATCTCTATGGCCTAAGAAACCGGAAGCTACGAGCATTTTATGACTTAGATTTCGCCGGATGTAAACAGCGCCATTGGGAAATTGGGGAAGCATTTTATCACACCGATCTTGGTGTGGTCAGATGCTTTGAGGGCAGAGGAGAGATCTAGGGTCTAATAGACCCCAATTTTTTCAAAAAAGAGTACCTGTCACTACCTATTGCTATCATAGGGGATATTTACATTCCCTGAGATAACAATAAAAATGATTTAAAAAAAAAAATGAAAGGAACAGTTTAAAAATAAGATAAAAAAGCAAAAAAATAATAAAGAAAAAAAAAAAAAAAAAAAAAAAGCACCCCTGTCCCCCCTGCTCTCGCGCTAAGGCGAACGCAAGCGTCGGTCTGGCGTCAAATGTAAACAGCAATTGCACCATGCATGTGAGGTATCACCGTGAAGGTCAGATCGAGGGCAGTATTTTTAGCAGTAGACCTCCTCTGTAAATTTAAAGTGGTAACCTGTAAAGGCTTTTAAAGGTTTTTAAAAATATATTAATTTTGTTGCCACTGCACGTTTGTGCGCAATTTTAAAGCATGTCATGTTTGGTATCCATGTACTCGGCTTAAGATCATCTTTTTTATTCCATCAAACATTTGGGCAATATAGTGTGTTTTAGTGCATTAAAATTTAAAAAAGTGTGTTTTTTCCACAAAAAATGCGTTTGAAAAATCGCTGCGCAAATACCGTGTGAAAAAAAAAATGAAACACTCACCATTTTAATCTGTAGGGCATTTGCTTTGGGTGTCTACTTTCCAAAATGGGGTCATTTGGGGGGGTTTTGTGCCACCTGGGCATTTTATGGCCTTCAAAACTGTGATAGGTAGTGAGGCGTGAAATCAAAAATTTATGCCCTTAGAAATCCTGAAGGCGGTGCTTGGTTTTCGGGGCCCCGTACGCGGCTAGGCTCCCAAAAAGTCCCACACATGTGGTATCCCCATACTCAGGAGAAGCAGCTGAATGTATTTTGGGGTGCAATTCCACATATGCCCATGGCCTGTGTGAGCAATATATCATTTAGTGACAACTTTTTGTAAATTTTTTTTTTTTTTTTTTGTCATTATTCAATCACTTGGGACAAAAAAAAAAAAATATTCAATGGGTTCAACATGCCTCTCAGCAATTTCCTTGGGGTGTCTACTTTCCAAAATGGGGTCATTTGGGCAGGTTTTGTACTGCCCTGCCATTTTAGCACCTCAAGAAATGACATAGGCAGTCATAAACTAAAAGCTGTGTAAATTACAGAAAATGTACCCTAGTTTGTAGACGCTATAACTTTTGCGCAAACCAATAAATATACGCTTATTGACATTTTTTTTACCAAAGACATGTGGCCGAATACATTTTGGCCTAAATGTATGACTAAAATTTAGTTTATTGGATTATTTTAATAACAAAAGTAGAAAATATCATTTTTTTTCAAAATTTTTGGTCTTTTTCCGTTTATAGCGCAAAAAATAAAAACGGCAGAGGTGATCAAATACCATCAAAAGAAATCTCTATTTGTGGGAAGAAAAGGACGCAAATTTCATTTGGGTACAGCATTGCATGACCGCGCAATTAGCAGTTAAAGCGACGCAGTGCCGAATTGTAAAAAGTGCTCTGGTCAGGAAGGGGGTAAAATCTTCCGGGGCTGAAGTGGTTAAACAAACAGGCCTCTATTTTTTTATTTTTTTTTAACAAACAGGCCTCTATATATTTTTTAGTTTTGTTTTTTATAAATTTTTTTACAAACATGCATTAAATGTTTAAAAGTCAAAGCCCAGAAAGGGGTCAGCGAAACAGGAAATGAAGAACATGATTAATGTTTTTTTTGTGAAAAAGTGATTTAGATTCTCCCCAAAACATTGATCATGTTCTTCATTTCCTGCTGCATATTGTCTAGCTGATTACGCATTAGGTCAAGGCTAGTGCACATGGCATCAATATCCCCATTCCAGGCCATGATCTGCCCAATTAATCGTTGTGCACTGTCGGTGGTAAATGGTTCCCCTTCCACATCACCTAAAATTAATGAAAAAAAAATGTATTTAGAAATATGCAGGCATACATAGATTACCATAAGCTGGGGGTGTCAGACACTCACCTGGTGGGGTGCACATGTAGCTCACCTCTCCTTCCTCCACATCCTCCGTGGAGCTTGGGCTGATTTGCCAAATGGGCTGGTGAGGTCGGGGGTCCCTGGGTTCAGGTTGTCTGAGTCTTTTCTCCCCTATGAGAATGAAACAAAAGGTATACTTAGCACACAGATATTTGAGTCCAGGAATAGGAATATGAAACATTGCATTGAAGTGGTGTACAATTGTCTTTGGGCAGAGATCTAAGTTGAAGACATAATTAAAATTCCCTAGGAAACAAGCTGGAATACTTACCTTTTTTGGCCAAGTTTCACAGATAGAGACACCCCAACAAGTATCCACTGGAGCACCTGTGTGGGTTAACCAAAAAAAATGTATTCTGGTGTCCCACACTTGTGCTCCTGAGTCCAGATGTGTAAACAGCTGCTGAGTGTCCTCTCCTTACATTCTACTAAATGAAGTTTGCTATTCATTCTAGTTTCAAAAGACATCTAGACTTGTCATGTTTTACTCGTTAAACGTTCGTAGGAAACATTGTTCGTAGTAAACATCGTTTACAAAAATATATATACAATGTATTTAGTTGATATGGGGTTTAAATAACATTTTGGTCTTGGTAGTTTGTCTTATTAAAAGAAGTTTAGGACAATTTTTTCAAAATTGATACCATCTCCACCATCTCTTCAAAGGCCATATTGGAGACCTTAAATCTCCTCTTCCCGGATCGGGACATTTCGGGCTCCCGGCTTTCCTTGTTACTTGAGGAATTAGTACACACCTGCTGTGTCTCCGCCATTGTTGCTCCTACTGCACACCATAGAGAGAAGGGGCGGAGAATAGTCGTTAAAAAACGTCAGGGGCGGGCGACGCAGGCAGAGATTCACGCATGCGCAGTGTGCATACAAAGCTATCACGCATGTGCCGTATGTACATTCTGTGCGTAGAAAAAAGGGGCCGAGAATATTCATTAAAAAAGAACGTCAGGGGCGGGCGATGCAGGCGGAGTTTCACGCATGCGCAGTGTGTATAAAGCTATCACGCATGTGTCGTACGTACCTTCTGTGCGCGGAGGATAGAGGAACTGAATTTGCGAGCTTCCGAAATGGAGGAAGATGTGGAAAGTGTCATCCAGGCGGAGGCCGGGCCCAGTGTCATCCAGGCGGAGGCCGGGCCCAGTGTCATCCAGGAGGAGGCCGGGCCCAGTGTCATCCAGGAGGAGGCCGGGCCCAGTGTCATCCAGGAGGAGGCAGGGGTTAGTGTAAGCCAGGAGGTGGCCGGGCCCAGTAGGAGCCTCACACAATCGTAGGTTCCTCCCCTCCGCCTTCATACAAAAAGGCCCAGAAAGGGGACGGTGACAGAGGAGGCATCACTGCGCCTCATGAGAAAAGCTACTAATTTTCTCAAGAGCCCCCCCGAAGCTGAGGAGGTCTAAGGCTCCTATATAGCCAGCAGGTTGCTCGAAATGGAGAAGGGCCAACGCCTCCTGTGCGAAAAACTTATTTCTGATGTCCTTCACAAGGGGCTGAAGGGCAAGTTAACTGTCAACACCCAAATAAATGAGCAAGCCCCTCCACCTCCTCCTGCCACAAGTCAACCACCAGAGCCCCAGCCTACAAGGAAGGCTGCAGGGAAGACTGCAGGGAAGGGTGCAGGGCAGCATGGAGGGAAGGCTGGAACGAAGAGAAGAAAGTGATGACCTGGCTTCAGTCTGGTCTGACAGAAGACCCAGGCTGGTGTAGTACCACAGCCTGGGGACATATATGTCATCTGCTGCTGATCTTGATCTCTAGGATTCCTGGACCAGATTGTGCTCCCTATTATATGAACTCCTCAAGATCCCAGTTTTCTTTTCCACAGACTTGATGTGTGCCCTGGGGCCAAAAGTCTTCACAAATTCGAAACATTTCTCCAGCGTTGACTTCATCTTTATTTTGTTAACCATAATAAATGGATATTTATGAAAATACTTGCCTATGTCTTTTTATTAACATCAATTTTTTAGAGACAATGTCAAATTAACAAGGGACAACAACCTCCTTGAGGTTCCAAAACAAAAAACTATATAATGTTCTTGTGGTAACTTTACAACAAAAAACAAACAAAAAAACAAACAAAAACTATACAAAAAAAAAGGTTCTTTGTGGTAAATTTACACCAAAAATAAAAAGATATATGGAGATAAATAGAAAATAATTTTGTAACAATCCTAAAAAAGATCTTGATGAAATAAAAAATAATAAAAGATGACTCCAAAAAACAATTGTGTAAACATTAGTATGGAGATATGGCTTTTAAAAAATACAATATCATTCATGAGATCAAGAGAAATAATCCAGAAATAAGTTTGTGAGAACTCTGTGTGAATATGAACAGCAAAACAACTTCGTTCTTCAAGCATGTTTCAAATCTAGAGTCCGTCAGATTTTCGACTGGAAAAGTCCGCTGAAGGTCCGATGAAGCCCACACATGATTGGATTGTCCGCCAGACTCGGGCCGTCGGACCAGTCCGGTCAAAAAGTCCGCTCGTGTGTACGCGGCATTACTGATTGTGGATGACATACTCTTAATGTGTTTACAACCTCTAAGACCCCTTTCACACTGGGGCGGTTTGCAGGCGTTATTGCGCTAAAAATACCGCCTGCAAACCACCCCTAAACAGCCTCCGCTGTTTGTTCAGTGTGAAAGCCCGAGGGCTTTCACACTGAAGCGGTGCGCTGGCAGGAGAAGAAAAAATCTTTGGAGCGGGGAAGGAGCGGTGTATTCACCGCTCCTTCACCGCTCCTGCCCATTGAAATCAATGGGACAGCGTGGCTATACCGCAGTAATACCGCAGCTATAGCCGCACTATACGAGGGGTTTTAACCCTTTTTCGTCCGCCAGCGGGGGGTTAAAACTGCACCGCTAGCGGCCGAATACCGCGGTAAAACAGCGCTAAAAATAGCGCTGTTTTACCGCCGACGCCCCCTACCGCCCCAGTGTGAAAGGGGCCTAACTACACTCCCAAATTGAAATGCCTATTGTTTTGTCCCCACTGCATGTTTCCCTGTGTGTAGCTCGACATGCAGCTAAACCCTCTTATTCTGCAATAAGCCAAACTGAGTGTCGTTTTGAAGCTTTATTAACAAAACAGGGTGTTGTGAAACTATTAAGAAAAACAAATACAGATACATATAATAAGTATATGAAATATACAGAAATATAATGAATAAGCTAGGTGTAATTCTCACCAGCGATACTGCCTTTAGGGGATGCACGCAGATGCAAGTTTTAGTCCAACATGTGCTATGATAGCTGTGTTTTTCTTTCAGTCTCTAAGATAGAGTCTGAGTTCCCAGGATGCATTGTTACATAGTTACATAGTAGGTGAGGTTAAAAAAAGATACAAGTCCATCAAGTCCAACCTATGTGTGTGATTATATGTCAGTATTACATTGTATATCCCTGTATGTTGCGGTCGTTCAGGTGCTTCTTGAAACTATCAATGCCCCCCGCTGAGACCACCGCCTGTGAAAGGGAATTCCACATCCTTGCCGCTGTTACAGTAAAGAACCCTCTTTAAGATTAAACCTCTTTTCTTCTAATTTTAATGAGTGGCCACAAGTCTTGTTAAACTCCCTTCTGCAAAAAAGTTTTATCCCTATTGTGGGGTCACCAGAATGATATTTGTATATTGAAATCATATCCCCTCTCATGCGTCTCTTCTCCAGAGAGAATAAGTTCAGTGCTCGAAACCTTTCCTCATAACTAATATCCTCCGGACCCTTTATTAGCTTTGTTGCCCTTCTTTGTACTCACTCCATTTCCAGTACATGAAGGACTGGTGCCCAGAACTGGACAGTATACTCTAGGTGCGGCCGGACCAGAGTCTTGTAGAGAGGGAGAATTATCGTTTTATCTCTGAAATTAATGCCCTTTTTAATGCATGCCAATATTCTGTTTGCTTTGTTAGCAGCAGCTTGGCATTGCATGCCATTGCTGAGCCTATCATCTACTAGGACCCCCAGGTCCTTTTCCATCCTAGATTCCCCCAGAGGTTCTCCCCCCAGTGTATAGATTGCATTCATATTTTTGCCACCCAAATGCATTATTTTACATTTTTCTACATTGAACCTCATTTGCCATTTGTAGTTGCCCACCCCATTAATTTGTTCAGATCTTTTTGCAAGGTTTCCACATTCTGCGGAGAAGTTATTGCCCTGCTTAGCTTAATATCATCCACAAATGCAGAGATTGAACTGTTTACCCCATCCTCCAGGTCGTTTATGAACAAATTAAACAGGATTGGTCCCAGCACAGAACCCTGGGGGACCCCACTACCTATTGGATACTTATTTATGGATTTATGGATATGTATTTATGGATACTTATGAGAGGCTTCTTTCCTTCTCTATATTTCTTTTATAGATATTTGTCAGGAACCATCTAGTATTCTCTGGACTGCTGGCTTTTTTATGGGATGTCCAAAACTCACCTAATTTATATCTGGTTGCCCTGGACGCTATTATTACTCTTTGTATCAGCTATCACTAATCCTTTTGGTGAATTGGTACAATTCATTAGGTGAGATGATTACTAATATATCTATATATACTTTTCTTTTTTTATTTATTTTTTTATAATATCTGTCTTTGAATTCGATTAAGTATATGGTATTTAACCATATATATATATACAGACTACTTCATTAACAAACTTGAAGATCTGCCCTTTCTGGATGCCCAATGATGTGGAGGACAGTACTCCCCGCTTATCCTATTTTATATATGCCCTCTTATCTGTGGAAAATGTAAGTCAATATACGGTTATAATTAAATGTATATTAAATATATATTTTTTATATATTTATATATTTACAAGTATTCCCCACTACCTATTTTTTAAACAATTTATATGTTATACCCATGTCCTTAGTCCCCATATCACATACCAGTTTCCTCCCTTTTCTCCCCCCCTTGACTCCCTTTTCCTTTTCTCTTTCCTCTTTTTTCCCCTTTTTCTTCATTTGTTTCCTTTTTTTCCCTTTGTGGTTTTCTCTCCCTTTTTCTATTTTTCTTTGCTTTTTGCTTTTCTTCTGTCCCATCTAGTTTCTCTATGTACCTTTATATGTTAGCATAGGGTCAGTTTTCGGCCCAGGGAAATGTTTTTCACTGCCAATATCACAGGGGCGGCAATATTACACTACATATGATTGTATGTTATTTAAAGAAGAGTTCCACCCAGGGGGGCCGTCAAAAAAAAAAAATTAAAAGTCAGCAGCTACAAATACTGCAGCTGCTGACTTTTAATTGGACACTCACCTGTCCCTGGGTCCAGCGATGCGGGGGATCGAAGCCCCGCTCGTCCCCCCCCTCCGCTCGTCGGCACCGGCATTTCAACTGTGGGCGCCGGGCTGTGGCTTCACAGCCTGGCACCCACTGCGCATGCGCGAGCGGCGCCGGGCGCCGTGATTGGCCGCTCAATCACCTGGGACCTGTAATGGGTCCCAGATGATTGACAGGAGGGAAGGAGCAGAGCGGAGCCCTTCCTGTGCCAAGGAGGAAGTGATGTCACCAGCCCAGGCTAAGGAACAGGCAGACTACGAGGGACCACCTAGCAACAGGCATTTAGAGGTAAGTGAAAAAAAAAAATATCCAAATGTTTTTTTTTTTTTTTTTTAGAATTTTTCCAGGTAGTTTTGTTTTTTGGGTGGAACCCCACTTTAAGTAGAATGTAACAAACTTATGCTTATCCTTCTGTTCATAGAATATGCCAAAGCTCCTGAGGACGCCTTACTGAGCACGTAACATGTAGAGCAAGCTGAGCTAAGTGTTTCACGATACACCATTCTTTTGAAATCTGCTACTATTTGAACAAGTGAATTGCCCGGTTATCCAAATTTTGTTCAATATTTATTCATTATGTAGATGGTGTGTTTAACATGCTCATGGGTATTATCTGTCAATTTATATAAGTTTATGTATGTGTTTTTTATTTTTTAATTTTTGTAATAAATACTGAAACTTTTTTAAAAAACCTTTTTGTGTTATGCCTATAAAGTCCATCATTCCAAACTCTTTTCAATGATCTCTACCCTCTGAACTCGCCCTTGTAGCCAGTTTTCAATCCATGTACTCTATGGTCCATGCCAACGGACCTTATTTTGTACAGTAAACGTTTATGGGGAAATGTGTATAATGCTTTTTCAAAATCCATATACACCACGTCTACGGGCCTTCCTTTATCTAGATGGCAACTCACCTCCTCATAGAAGGTTAATAGATTGGTTTGGCAAGAAAGATTCTTCATGAATCCATGCTGATTACTGCTAATGATACCATTCTCAATGCTAAAATCTTGTATATAGTCCTTTATCATCCCCTCCAAGAGTTTACATACTATTGATGTTAGGCTAACTGGTCTGTAATTCCCAGGGATGTATTTTGGGTCCTTTTAAATATTGGTGCTACATTGGCTTTTCTCCAATCAGCTGGTACCATTCTAGTCAGTAGACTGTCAGTAAAAATTAGGAACAATGGTCTGGCAATTACTTGACTGAGTTCCCTAAGTACCCTCGGGTGCAAGCCATTTGGTCCCGGTAATTTATTAATGTTAAGTTTCCCGAGTCTAATTTTTATTCTGTCCTCTGTTAACCATGGAGGTGCTTCCTGTGATGTGTCATGAGGATCAACACTGCAGTTTTTGTTACTGAAGCCCCCCGATTCTCTCGTGAAGACTGAGGAGAAGAATAAATTCAATACCTTTGCCATCTCCCCATCCTTTATAACCAGATGTCCTTCCTCATTCTTTATGGGGCCAATATGGTCTGCCCTCCATTTTTTACTGTTTACATACTTAAAGAATTTCTTGGGATTTTTTTTGCTCTCCTCTTCTATGTGTCTTTCATGTTCTATCTTAGCAGTCCTTATTGCACCCTTATATTTCTTGTTGCATTCTTTATCAAGTCTGAATGCTGATGATAATCCCTCAACCTTGTATTTTTTGAAGGCCTTCTCCTTTGCTTTTGTATGCATTTTTACATTGGAGTTAAGCCATCCAGGACTTTTGTTTGCTCTTTTAAATTTATTACCCAATGGGATGCATTGGCTGATGCCCTTATTTGATATACTCTTAACCACTTGACGACCGCCTCACGCCGATGTACGTCGGCAAAGTGGCACGGGCAGGCAAAATCACGTACAGGGTACGTGATTTGCCTTCCGCGGGTGGGGGGTCCGATCGGACCCCCCCCCGGTGCCCGAGGCGGTCGTCTTTTGTCCAGCGGCGATCGGTGATGAGGGGGAGACCATCCGTTCGTGGCCCCCCCCTCGCGATCGCCGCCGGCCAATGAGAACACTCCTTTGCTGCTGTATGCTAAACAGCAGCAAAGGAAGTGATGTCATCTCCCCTCGGGTCGGTATTTTCCGTTCCGGCCCGAGGAGAGACGACATGTGAGTGAGTGCACAACACTACACACACACAGTAGAACATGCCAGGCACACAAAACACCCCGATCCCCCCCCCGATCGCCCCCCGATCCCCCCCCAATCACCCCCCCCCCCCTGTCACAAACTGACACCAGCAGTTTTTTTTTTTTTTTTTTCTGATTACTGCATAGTGTCAGTTTGTGACAGTTACTGTGTTGGGACAGTGAGTATTACCCCCCTTTAGGTCTAGGGTACCCCCCTAACCCCCCCTAATAAAGTTTTAACCCCTTGATCACCCCCTGTCACCAGTGTCGCTAAGCGATCATTTTTCTGATCGCTGTATTAGTGTCGCTGGTGACGCTAGTTAGTGAGGTAAATATTTAGGTTCGCCGTCAGCGTTTTATAGCGTCAGGGACCCCCATATACTACCTAATAAATGTTTTAACCCCTTGATTGCCCCCTAGTTAACCCTTTCACCACTGATCACCGTATAACCGTTACGGTTGACGCTGGTTAGTTCGTTTATTTTTTATAGTGTCAGGGCACCCGCCGTTTATTACCGAATAAAGGTTTAGCCCCCCGATCGCCCGGCGGTGATATGCGTCGCCCCAGGCAGCGTCAGATTAGCGCCAGTACCGCTAACACCCACGCACGCAGCATGCGCCTCCCTTAGTGGTATAGTATCTGATCGAATCAATATCTGATCCGATCAGATCTATACTAGCGTCCCCAGCAGTTTAGGGTTCCCAAAAACGCAGTGTTAGCGGGATCAGCCCAGATACCTGCTAGCACCTGCGTTTTGTGCCTCCGCCCAGCCCACCCAAGTGCAGTATCGATCGATCACTGTCACTTACAAGGCACTAAACGCATAATTGCAGCGTTCGCAGAGTCAGGCCTGATCCCTGCGATCGCTAACAGTTTTTTTGGTAGCATTTTGGTGAACTGGCAAGCGCCAGCCCCAGGCAGCGTCAGGTTAGCGCCAGTACCGCTAACACCCACGCACGCACCATACACCTCCCTTAGTGGTATAGTATCTGAACGGATCAATATCTGATCCGATCAGATCTATACTAGCGTCCCCAGCAGTTTAGGGTTCCCAAAAACGCAGTGTTAGCGGAATCAGCCCAGATACCTGCTAGCACCTGCGTTTTGCCCCTCCGCCCAGCCCAGCCCACCCAAGTGCAGTATCGATCGATCACTGACACTTACAAAACACTAAACGCATAACTGCAGCGTTCGCAGAGTCAGGCCTGATCCCTGCGATCGCTAACAGTTTTTTTTGTAGCGTTTTGGTGAACTGGCAAGCACCAGCCCCAGGCAGCGTCAGATTAGCGCCAGTACCGCTAACACCCACGCACGCACTGTACACCTCCCTTAGTGGTATAGTATCTGATCGCATCAATATCTGATCCGATCAGATCTATACTAGCGTCACCAGCAGTTTAGGGTTCCCAAAAACGCAGTGTTAGCGGGATCAGCCCAGATACCTGCTAGCACCTGCGTTTTGCCCCTCCGCCCGGCCCGGCCCAGCCCACCCAAGTGCAGTATCGATCGATCACTGTCACTTACAAAACACTAAACGCATAATTGCAGCGTTCGCAGAGTCAGGCCTGATCCCTGCGATCGCTAACAGTTTTTTGGTAGCGTTTTGGTGAACTGGCAAGCGCCAGCGGCCTAGTACACCCCGGTCGTAGTCAAACCAGCACTGCAGTAACACGTGGTGACGTGGCGAGTCCCATAAGTGCAGTTCAAGCTGGTGAGGTGGCAAGCACAAGTAGTGTCCCACTGCCACCAAGAAGACAAACACAGGCCCGTCGTGCCCATAGTGCCCTTCCTGCTGCATTCGCCAATCCTAATTGGGAACCCACCGCTTCTGCAGCGCCCGTACTTCCCCCATTCACATCCCCAACCAAATGCAGTCAGCTGCATGAGAGGCATTTTCTTTATGTCCTCCCAAGTACCCCTACCCAACGAACCCCCAAAAAAGATGTCGTGTCTGCAGCAAGCGCGGATATAGGCGTGACAAACCGCTATTATTGTCCCTCCTGTCCTGACAATCCTGGTCTTTGCATTGGTGAATGTTTTGAACGCTACCATTCACTAGTTGAGTATTAGCGTAGGGTACAGCATTGCACAGACTAGGCACACTTTCACAGGGTCTCCCAAGATGCCATCGCATCTTGGGAACCGGTTACCGTTATAAAAGTTAGTTACAAAAAAAGTGTAAAAAAAAAAAAAAATAAGAAATAAAAAAAAATAGTTGTTGTTTTATTGTTCTCTCTCTCTCTATTCTCTCTCTCTATTGTTCTGCTCTTTTTTACTGTATTCTATTCTGCAATGTTTTATTGTTATTGTTATTGTTATTATGTTTTATCATGTTTGTTTTTCAGGTGTGTAATTATTTACACTTTACTGTGCTTTATTGTTAACCATTGTTAACCATTTTTTTGTCTTCAGGTACGCCATTCACGACTTTGAGTGGTTATACCAGAATGATGCCTGCAGGTTTAGGTATCATCTTGGTATCATTCTTTTCAGCCAGCGGTCGGCTTTCATGTAAAAGCAATCCTAGCGGCTAATTAGCCTCTAGACTGCTTTTACAAACCGTGGGAGGGAATGCCCCCCCCCCCGTCTTCCTTTTTTTTTCTCTGGCTCTCCTGTCTCAACAGGGAACCTGAGAACGCAGCTGGTGATTCAGCCAGCTGACCATAGAGCTGATCAGAGACCAGAGTGGCTCCAAACATCTCTATGGCCTAAGAAACCGGAAGCTACGAGTATTTCATGACTTAGATTTCGCCGGATGTAAATAGCGCCATTGGGAAATTGGGGAAGCATTTTATCACACCGATCTTGGTGTGGTCAGATGCTTTGAGTGCAGAGGAGATATCTAGGGTCTAATAGACCACAATTTTTTCAAAAAAGAGTACCTGTCACTACCTATTGCTATCATAGGGGATATTTACATTCCCCGAGATAACAATAAAAATGATTAAAAAAAAAAATATGAAAGGAACAGTTTAAAAGTAAGATTAAAAAAGCAAAAAAATAATAAAGAAAAAAAAAAAAAAAAAAAAAACCACCCCTGTCGCCCCCTGCTCTCGCGCTAAGGCGAACGCAAGCGGCGGTCTGTCGTCAAACGTAAACAGCAATTGCACCATGCATGTGAGGTATCACCGCGAAGGCCAGATCGAGTGCAGTAATTTTTCCAGTAGACCTCCTCTGTAAATCTAAAGTGGTAACCTGTAAAGGCTTTTAAAGGCTTTTAAACATGTATTTATTTTGTTGCCACTGCACGTTTGTGCGCAATTTTAAAGCATGTCATGTTTGGTATCCATGTACTCCGCCTAAGATCATCTTTTTTATTTCATCAAACATTTGGGCAATATAGCGTGTTTTAGTGCATTAAAATTAAAAAAAGTGTGTTTTTTCCCCAAAAAATGCGTTTGAAAAATCGCTGCGCAATTACTGTGTGAAAAAAAAAAATGAAACACCCACCATTTTAATCTGTAGGGCATTTGCTTTAAAAAAATATATAATGTTTGGGGGTTCAAAGTAATTTTTTTGCAAAAAAAAAAAACTTTTTCATGTAAACAATAAGTGTCAGAAAGGGCTTTGTCTTCAAGTGGTTAGAAGAGTGGGTGATGTGTGACATAAGCTTCTAAATGTTGTGCATAAAATGCCAGGACAGTTCAAAACCCCCCCAAATGACCCCATTTTGGAAAGTAGACACCCCAAGCTATTTGCTGAGAGGCATGTCGAGTCCATGGAATATTTTATATTGCGACACAAGTTGCGGGAAAGAGACAAATTTTTTTTTTTTTTTTTTTTTTTTGCACAAAGTTGTCACTAAATGATATATTGCTCAAACATGCCATGGAAATATGTGAAATTACACCCCAAAATACATTCTGCTGCTTCTCCTGAGTACGGGGATACCACATGTGTGAGACTTTTTGGGAGCCTAGCCGCGTACGGGACCCCGAAAACCAAGCACCGCCTTCAGGCTTTCTAAGGGCGTGAATTTTTGATTTCACTCTTCACTGCCTATCACAGTTTCGGAGGCCATGGAATGCCCAGGTGGCACAACCCCCCCCCAAATGACCCCATTTTGGAAAGTAGACACCCCAAGCTATTTGATGAGAGGTATAGTGAGTATTTTGCAGACCTCACTTTTTGTCACAAAGTTTTGAAAATTGAAAAAAGAAAAAAAAAAATGTTTTTTCTTGTCTTTCTTCATTTTCAAAAACAAATGAGAGCTGCAAAATACTCACCATGCCTCTCAGCAAATAGCTTGGGGTGTCTACTTTCCAAAATGGGGTCATTTGGGGGGGTTTTGTGCCACCTGGGCATTCCATGGCCTCCGAAACTGTGATAGGCAGTAAAGAGTGAAATCAAAAATTTTCACCCTTAGAAATCCTGAAGGCAGTGATTGGTTTTCGGGGTCCAGTACGCGGCTAGGCTCCCAAAAAGTCCCACACATGTGGTATCCCCATACTCAGGAGAAGCAGCTAAATGTATTTTGGGGTGCAATTCCACATATGCCCATGGCCTGTGTGAGCAATATATCATTTAGTGACAACTTTATGAAAAAAAAAAAAAAAAAAAAAAAAAGTGTCACTTTCCCACAACTTGTGTCAAAATATAAAATATTCCATGGACTCAATATGCCTCTCAGCAAATAGCTTGGGGTGTCTACTTTCCAAAATGGGGTCATTTTGGGGGGTTTTGTGCCACCTGGGCATTCCATGGCCTCCGAAACTGTGATAGGCAGTGAAGAGTGAAAGCAAAAATTTACACCCTTAGAAATCCTGAAGGCGGTGATTGGTTTTCGGGGCCCCGTACGCGGCTAGGCTCCCAAAAAGTCCCACACATGTGGTATCCCCATACTCAGGAGAAGCAGCTAAATGTATTTTGGGGTGCAATTCCACATAGGCCCATGGCCTGTGTGAGCAATATATCATTTAGTGACGACTTTTTGTAAATATTTTTTTTTTTTTTTTTTTTTGTCATTTTTCAATCACTTGGGACAAAAAAAATAAATATTCAATGGGTTCAACATGCCTCTCAGCAATTTCCTTGGGGTGTCTACTTTCCAAAATGGGGTCATTTGGGGGGGTTTTGTACTGCCCTGCCATTTTAGCACCTCAAGAAATGACATAGGCAGTCATAAACTAAAAGCTGTGTAAATTCCAGAAAATGTACCCTAGTTTGTAGACGCTATAACTTTTGCGCAAACCAATAAATATACGCTTATTGACATTTTTTTTACCAAAGACATGTGGCCGAATACATTTTGGCCTAAATGTATGACTAAAATTTAGTTTATTGGATTTTTTTTATAACAAAAAGTAGAAAATATCATTTTTTTTCAAAATTTTCGGTCTTTTTCCGTTTATAGCGCAAAAAATAAAAACCGCAGAGGTGATCAAATACCATCAAAAGAAAGCTCTATTTGTGGGAAGAAAAGGACGCAAATTTCGTTTGGGTACAGCATTGCATGACCGCGCAATTAGCAGTTAAAGCGACGCAGTGCCAAATTGGAAAAAGACCTCTGGTCCTTAGGCAGCATAATGGTCCGGGGCTCAAGTGGTTAAAGCAAACCCATCTCTCCTCCATGTTCTTTGTTCCTAAGATTATATCGCAATTTATGCTTTCTAGCAAGGTTCGTAGTTTAGGGAAGTTGGCTCTTTTGAAATTCAGTGTCTTTGTATTCCCCTTATGTTTCCTATTTGTGTGATACTAAAGCCAATTTTTATTTTTATTTTTAAATCTTTATTTAAATTGTTTATATCCATACAAAAAAAAACAAAAGCAAAAATAGCATTCACATCTATTCCTCTACAATAATACTTTCCCTTGTATCCCATAAACCCCCCCTCCCCCCCCATCCAACACCCCCCCAAACCCCCCCCCGCAGACTCTATCCAACCAGGTACTTTCGCCCACCTACCCCCTTGGTGTCAACATTGGCTCAGCCTCTTCTCCACATACCTCACAGATTTCTTAAAAGCCACCCAACTTGCCCATCTACCTCCCCCTGCCTCATACTCCACATTTGGCGGATCTCTCTCCCTTCTCTCTAAGTTATATGTTTCCTGCAATCTTAGGAACCAATCCTTGATCTTGGGGCCTTCGACCTTCTGCCATTTTTTAGGGATTTCACTTTTTGCTGCGTTCAACAGCACAGGGGTAATGGACCCATTATATTCTCGGTTTCCACCCTCTGAGCTGTGAAACAAGCATATCCATGGGTCATACGGGATTATTTTACCTGTAATCTCTTCTATTATTTGTATAACCTCCAGCCAATACTTTTTAACAACTGGACAGCTCCACCACAGATGTGCCATAGTCCCCAATACCTTACACCCTCTCCAACAGTTCGGGGACCTATCTGGTTGGAATTTGCTAATTATCTCCTGAGTAGCGTACCATCTAATTAAACACTTATAGTTTGTTTCTGTCATTTTTATATCCAATGCCGAGCTGTGTGTTGCCTTCAGAACATTTCCCACTACGTTTTCCTCTAGGGTCGTCCCCAAATCCTTCTCCCATTTTTTAATGAATGGCGGTACTTCCATCTCTCCACTGTTTATCAACATTTTGTATATCCTAGAGACATATACCCCAGACTTATCGCTGCAGAATATTTTCTCTATTGGTCTGAAGTCTTTTTCCTCTCTAACGCACCCTGGCAGACTTTCTACAAAGTGTGAGAGCTGTACATACCATCAGTCATTTATTCTCATAAAATTTCTCTGTGTGTCTAAGTGCTGAAAAGTGCAAATTTTCCCTTTCTTCATATCTTTTAGTTGTATTTCATTGTTTGTGATCCAGTTTCCTCCTACTTCCTCCATACCCGGGGGAAACATCTCGTTATTTTTTAAATAAATCAGTGGTGAATTATATTCCCAACTATTATTTGTGTGCATCAAATCCCACATTTTAAAAGTGTGTTGTGTAATAGTATGTGTTTCTGGTCCTAACTTTTTAAACCGTGGCGGATTCCATAACAAAATTTTTAAACGTGCCCTACTTAATCCCATTTCCAAATTAACCCATCTTTTATTATACCCCCCCTTAACTCAGTCTACAGCTTGTGCAATTGCTATTGCGTTACAATATTTTTTAAAGTCTGGCATAGCCAGCCCCCCCTGTGCTTTTTCTCTACATAACTCCTTATGTGCTACTCTTGGTTTCTTATGGTTCCACACAAACCCATTTATTATTTGTGTTAATTTTTTAAAGTAGATTTGAGGCAACGGGATTGGAAGCATCTGCATTTTGTAGAATACCTTTGGGGCCAACACCATTTTAACTGAGTTGATACGCCCAATCCAAGAGATCGGCGATGCGCCATCCTTTTTGTTTCTGCTCGAATTTCATCCAATAAAGGTAAATAATTTAATACATATATCTTCTTAACTGAACTTGATAATTTAACCCCTAAATATTGGATATTATCTTTCACTGGGCATTGGAAATTCTCCCTAATCCACTCCTCTTCTTTCCTGTTGATGTTGATATTTAAGGCTTCAGATTTCCCCAAGTTAACTTTGTAATTTGAGAGCTCTCCATACTTCTTCACTATGGCCAATATGTTGAGGATCGAGATCCTCGGGTTCATAATGTAGAGGAGTACGTCGTCCGCATAAGCGGCCAATTTGTGTTCCTCCTCCCCCACTATACAACCTCTGATGTCCGGATTTTTCCGTATGGCCGCTAACAGGGGCTCTAGAGTTAAAACGAATAGGAGGGGGAGAGCGGGCAACCTTGCCTGGTCCCATTCTTCATTTCAAACTGCGCTGAAGCCACATTGTTGACTTTTACAAAGGCTGAGGGGTGATTATATAAGATTTTAATCCATTTTATCATTTTTTCTCCGACTCCCATTGTTTCAAGCATTTTAATAATGAAACCCCAGTCTATTCTGTCAAAGGCCTTCTCGGCATCTATAGACAGAAATAGACCTGGGGTTCCGCTACTCTTGATGGCCTCTGAGATAAGCAAGGAACGCACCCCATTGTCTCTAGCCTCTCTCCCTGGGACAAAACCCACCTGGTCCGAATGGACCAGGTGTGCCATTTTCTCCTTAAACCGTATTGCAAGCACCTTCGCATATAATTTAATGTCTGCGCTAATTAACGCTATGGGCCTATAACTAGAACATAGGGTGCGATCCTTGCCCTCCTTAGGAATCAAGGTTACCGCAGCCAGCAGCGCGCCGTCACCCAATGCTCCCTGTGTCCCAAGCTCGTTCCAGAGCCGACAAAGTCTTGGAACCAGTGAGTCCCCAAATGTTTTAAAGAAACCGGACGTAAAGCAATCTGGACCGGGACTCCTCCCGGTAGGAGAAGATTTTAGGGCCAGACGGATTTCTTCTTCCGTTATGGGGTTGTCAATTTCTTTTGAGTCCTTTTCGGTCAGTTTATTAAGCCCCGCCTCTTTTAAAAAGTCCTCCGCCTTATCTTTTTCCCCTCTACTACATCTTTTTGTGTCGACTGAGTATAAAGATGAAAAATACTGTCTAAATTCTTCACCAATTTCTCTCGATGAGAACCTCATGTCCCCTTTTTTATTTTGAATCCTATCGATGAAGTTTGAGTCTCGTTTTTTCTGCAGAGTTTTTGACAAGTGTTTACCTACTTTATTTCCCCATCTAAATTTATCTCCAAGGTATCTATTCATAATATGGTTCGTCTCCTCTTCCATTAAATCTCTTAATTTGTCTCGCTTAATGATCAGCTGCTGCAATGGGGTCCTATCTGTTCCTCTATGGGCTTTGTGCGTCTGCTCTAACTTGAATATTTCTGCCATAAGTGTTTCCTTTTTTTTAACCTTTCTCTTATCAATCCTGCCCCAACGGAAATCAAAACCCCTCTTATATAAGCCTTAAAAGCTTCCCATACAGTAACCCCCGAAATCTCACCCATGTCATTTATTAGAAAAAACGAATCTATTTCCTTCTGAATCTTTTCAACAATCTTAACATCTCTAAGTAAGTTTTCGTTTAAGCGCCATGTAAATGGGGGTTTATTAACTCCTTTTAGTCTCATTTTCATCGTGGCCGGGGCGTGATCTGACAGTGTTCTGATCCCAATCCCGGTCTCTTCAACTACATCCAACAGGCTATGATCCACCATCAGATAGTCCAATCGCGAGTAAGTCCCATGCACGGGGGAGAAAAAAGTATAATCTCTAATCTTTGCATGTTGTATCCTCCATACATCAATCAATTGACAATCATGTAGTTTTTTCCCAATTCTTCTCAAGAGACTTTTACTCATCCCCCATGCATTTGAGGAACTATCCAAGGATGGGTCAAAGCCAAAGTTGAAATCTCCAGCTAGTATCATCTCCCCCTCTCTAAATTCCATCAACCTGTTTAGTACCTGGGCAAGATATTTAATCGGACCTTGGTTAGGGCAATACACATTGGCAAGGGTCAGGATCTTATCACCAATTCTGATCTTTAGAAAAAGAAAGCGCCCTTCCGGGTCTGTCTTCCTGTCTATTAGGACAAAATTTAATCCTTTTGCGAAGCCTATTGCCACCTCTTTTGCCCTTTTTATAGGGGAATCACTGTATATCCATTTTGGAAAATACTTAGAGTACAACTTTATACCTGCTTCCCATACTAGATGGGTTTCCTGCAAAAAAAAACACATCTGCCCCATAATGTTGTAGCTCTCTCAACACCTTATGCCTTTTATTGGGGGAATTTAACCCTTTAACGTTATAAGTCAGACATTTAATATTCATTTACCTGGTCTTTGGGCCTCACTAGTGACCTGTTGTTTACCCAAGGGGCTCTGTGTGTCATGAGTCTGCACGGGATAGATCCCCCCCACCCCTCGCCCTCCCAACCCCCCACCCCCACCCATCTCCCTCCCCCCTCCCAACCCTCGCCCCTACCTGGCCCCTGGATCGCAGTGCTGAGTCTACTATACTCATGCCACCGCACACCCTTGTGCCCTGGAGTGGGAACCTGGTCATGGTCAGCGGTGGCCCCGCCCCCCCACCTTCATGGGGGGGTCCCCTAGAGGTCCCAAAAAAGAAAAACGCCTACACATCCCCATCCCCCGTCCCCCCTACCACCCACCCCATCCCCCCCCAGCCACTTTCTCTCCCAAAGAAAAAATATTGCGTTCACCTGCCCTTTACTATGGAAACACCCCCTCAGGTATGATAGGGGCGACAATATCCAAGTTCCTACAAAAGTCCTGAAGATCCCCGGAATATCTCATTTTGAAAGTCCTACCATCTTTCATCACACTCAAAGAGAGCAGAAAACCCCAACTATATTTTAAATTTGCCCCCCTTAATATGTCCAGTAACGGTTTCAGCTGACGTCTCCTCGCCAAAGTTCCAGCGGAAAGATCTGAAAATATTTCGATTTCTTGATTGTTGTATTTCAGTGGGTGGGCCCCTTTTAATTTACTCCATATTTTCGCTTTGTCCTCGAATTGATGAAACTTCACTATAATATCCCTAGGCGCCTCATCTCTTAAATTTGGGGGTTTTCTTATTTTGTGGTCGATTTTCAGCTCACACTCTGGATTCCTTCCCAGGAGAGGGTTAAAAATTTATTTTATTGCCATTGTCAGATCTTCTCCTCTCTGCTCTGGTAGAGATCTAATTCTTAGGTTTTGTCGCCTATTTTGGTTTTGTTGTTCTTCCAATTTTAGCATCAATTCACGTTGGCCCCTCTGTAGTGTTTTTACTTGATTCTCTAACCTAGAGATTTCCTCCCCCTGCGTTTCCACCACCTTCTCCACTTCCTCCACTCTCTTAAGGAGGTGGCCCATGTCTGTTTTTACATTAAGAATTTCTGCCTTAATTGCTTTTTCTAGTTTCACAAACATGTCTTGAATCTCCGCTTTAGTGGTGAGAGCTTCACCTACAGGGTCGGTCTCCATAGTCAGGTCTGGTTCTACTTCAGATATATTCACTGCGCTGGCCGTCCCCCCCTGGGCCCCTTTGTTTTTAGTTACCACCTTTTTTTTATCCTTTGCCTCTTGTTGTTTGTTTTCCATACGCGGGCTTTTTAAATAATTTGAATTGTGCTGGAATTCAGACTGTCTCTGGGTTTGTTAGGTTCAGCTGATTTTTGGGAGCGTCCTCTCATGCTCATCCCTCCCCTGCACACTGTCAGTTCCCTTATTGCGCTAGCTTACAACGCAAGCGACCGTCACAGTTCTATTTCAAGACAGCTTATTCCAATAGCATGACAAGGTTGTAGCGTTGGCATTCTACTCTTGTAGACCATCTCTTTAAGGGGATTCAACAGTTCACTTGGCCGGAAACATAACAGTATATAAGGATAAATTTTATTCAGAGCTCTACACTTCTCAATATTATCCACTCCTGATATGCAAGCAAAACGGAACCACAAAAATCTCCTTCAGTCCTTCCAGCTTCCTGTGCTATTACGTTATCCTTTCAGGTCAGTTGTCACAGGCATTCAACACAGTCTTATAAATTATATTTATAATAAGCCAAGCTGATCCTACCTGGATCCAGAGGACCTCCTAGGGGGGGGGTTCCAGGTTTCAGTGTGGGCTCCTAGCCCCTTGTCAGCGCCAGCACAGCCTTGGGGAGAGGGGGGTCTTCGCACCACCCTATCCTCAGATTATCAGGACCGTGTCGTCCTGTTTGGTTGGAACACTGCTCATCAGCTCTCCTCGCTTGAACACAGCGCGACTGCCGGGCTGGAGAAGACAGGATGTAGCGCCGTCCATGCGCCGGGGCGAGGAGCCACAGCAGGCACCGATCTGTGGCACCCGTATACCCGTCTCTTTCTCTCTCCGGAGCCGGTTGTTGAGCGGACTCGCCCGCCGCCTAGAAGGAAGGACGCCTGGCCAGCCACAGGCTCTCACCCTGGGCCTTCTAAGCTGCCATCCACTCATGCCTCCTTTGTCCACCGCCCCACCACCAGGCCCCGCCCCCAGACTTTAGCATGTCATATCCCCCATGCACGTCCCACATACTAAAGCCAATTGACCTGTGATCGCTGTTACCTAAATTGCCCCGTATTTCCACATCCGTGATCAGATCTGTATTGTTGGTAATCAGTAGATCCAGTAACGCTTTATTTCTAGTTGGTGCGTCTACCATCTGACCCATAAAATTGTCCTGCAAGACATTTAGGAACTGGCAAAACTTAGATGAATGCGTGATTCCCTCTGCCCAGTCTATGTCTGGATAGTTAAAATCCCCCATTATGATAACACTTCCCATCCTTGCTGCTAATCCAAAATGTGATAGGAGATCTGTCTCCCCTTCCTCCCTCAGGTTAGGGGGCCTATAGCATACTCCCAGTATTATTTTCCCCTTAGCTTCATCCCTTTGGAGCTCTACCCATAAGGATTCCACCTCCTCCCTAGCTCCCTTAGTGATGCCATCTCTCTCATTGACTTGTACATTATTCTTGATTTATAAGCATACCCCTTCCCCTTTTTTACCCTCTCTATCCTTGCGATAAAGGGTATACCCTTGAATGTTTGCCAGCCAATCATGTGAGCTGTTTAACCAGGTCTCTGAAATTCCCACAAAATCCAAATCCTCCTCGTACAACAGTATCTCTAGTTCACCCATCTTGTCAGCCAGGCTCCTGGTATTGGTGAACATGCCATGTATTTTAGACCAGTCGCATATTATCCCCTTATTGGGTGTTCCGAGATTGCAACTAGGCGTTGCTACTATACTTACCTTGGGTTTATGTGCATGGTCAACCTACCAGTAATGCCCCCAATACTACCCTCTGGAATATGTTCCAGGCTGACTATCTCTACCTCTGGACCCTCCCCCCATCGCCTAGATTAAAAACCCCTCTAACTTTTTACCTGTTCCTCTTTCTTAGACTGAAGAATGATGAGAACTTTTGTTAAAGGTAAACAGTTTCTAGTTTCTGCAAAAATAATACATTTAGAACTGGCTCCATCTTGTGTCAAATCTGAGGCGAACAGGCAAACAACTTACCGTATTTAATATCCTGCTGGAGGCAGAACACCTACATCAAAGATATTTGTATAATGCTATGATATTAATGACTCCAAATCTGAGGCCATGCCTATTCGTTTAGGTTTCCAGGGTCTCAAGATACTTTGTGCCTCCTATCAGTAGTCTTTTCCTCACACTTTGTATAATGCTAATTACCAGAGTCTCTTTCATGAAATCTGACAACTCCTCCATCACTGGATGCCACAACACCTTTTCTAGATAGGCCAAACTAGATAAAAGACCATATTCAGAGTAGTGGTTAATGATTCATACTCTGAATGGTCTACGGTTATTTGTGGTGTACCCCAAAGTTCAGTGTTGGGACCCTTGCTTTTTAATATATTTATAAATGATATAGGGTCTGGGATTAAAAGTACCATTCAGTCTTTGCAGATGACACCAAGCTATTCAGTGGAATAACATCCTTACAGGATGTCTGCAACTTACAAACCAACCTCAATGCTCTGTTTATTTGGGGGACTGTGTGGCAAATGAGGTTTAATGTTGATAATTGTAATATTATGCACTTGGGAGCTAAAAATATACACACATCATACATACTAGGGGGAATACAACTAGGGGAATTGATTTCCCCCGGGGGGACTACTTACAGAGTGCAGGGTTCAGGAGTGTGCTACATACATAGTTCAGGGGTGTGCTACATAGAGAGTGCAAGGTTCAGGAGTGTGCTATGTACAGAGTGCAGAATTCAGGGTGCACTATGTGTAGAGTGCAGGGTTCAGGTGTGTGCTACGTACAGAGTGTAGGGTTCAGGGTGCGCCTCATACAGGGTTCAAGGTTCAGGAGTGTGATGTGTACAGATTGCAGGGTTCAGGGGTGCTTTGCATACAGAGTGCAGGGTTCTGGAGTGTACTACGTACAGAGTGCAGGGTCAGCAGTGACACGTTTCATGTGAAAAAAAGCCCTGAGTAATAGCATACCATGCAATATTGTCTGCAGCCATGAATGATACATCCACAGCACCTGTGATCATTCATCATTATCATAATGATTATCACACAGTACAGCCTGTGTCTTACTGTACTGTATATAGGCTGTACAGTGTGATCATCAGCATGATAATTCTGATGATCACAGGTGCTGCAGTTGTATAATGCTTGGCTGCAGACAGTGTTTGCACTGTATACTATTACTACTCCTGTCAGAAGTGGAGACAGTATAGCAAACACTGTAGCCTGTGTTTCACTCTAGCACTATGAGTATATATATAGTGAACCACAAGGAGAAATATTATATTCTCGCTAAGGTGTTGCCAACATCCCAACATTGATTATATAAGAACCCCAAAAAAGAGCACAAATACCCGCCGGTACAATGGGACTTTATGGGCAAACAAAAAGAAAGATATGTATCATAAAAATTATTTTATTAGAAAAAATCATTACGTTTAAAAACACATGTGAAAAAATACACATAACAACAGTTTGTACAGTACATTTGTATAGAAAAAGCAGATCATATGCTCATAATGAGCTATTTACACATTCCATTGAGCGCAAATTTTCTCCTTTTGGCCTTACATGTTTCAGGAAAAATATCCCTTCCTCAGAGGCATTATAGGAGAGAGTGCAAATACATTCGACATGGACTTGTAAATGCTTTTATAAGGATACTTTTAAAAACAAGATTTCATAGAACAATAGAATTGCCGCTGTCTGTTCATCGAAAAACGACGAACTCCGTCTAGGCTCGGAGCATCCCTCGCAAGTGTCCCCACAAAGCCACCCTAATGGCTTAGCCACAGAAAGACCCTGATGAATACTCAGAAATCTTCAAAGTGTATGAACACAAAACGAAGGAACAAGACGCTGGTAGTCCTGAGAGGCAAAGTCTGCACTCTAGTACTATACACGTTAGAAACCTACCACAAAAAAAGTTTGTCTTGATCCCCATTAGCAAGGCCACCACTGCTGCTGCCTCTTGCTGGCTCTCATCCAGCTCTAGATTAGAGATTTTAGAATAGAGAATTTACATCAGAGGAATGGGAAAATCTGAGCAGCTGCACATTAAACCTGCATCTGCAAAGTTCTTGAAGATAATCAATTTAAAGTCCTTTATCATTGGTATCACATCTCTGCCTTTCTCTACACATTTTAATGTATAGAAAAAACACCCTTACATTCCCCAAACCCACTTCCATTCCCATATTCACAGTTATTGTTAGAAAATGGCTAGTATTGGGACAGCTATGTAGACATTATTTGGCTTTTTTACAGTGCCTGGACATCGGAATAGGCCACAAAAATTTAGACACAAAACAAAATTTGCACTGCAGCAAACAATAGAAATTTGGTAGCTAGCCAGGAGAATAGGCAGGAGCTGGTAACGTTGGCAGGAATCATTTTTTTTGGGGGGGGGGGGGGGTGACAATTAAACATTTAGTCTGTAGCACCAGCAGCGTGAGTTTTGTAGTCATTGGTAATCCAAGACAGGTTCAGTTTAATAAAAGTGAGTTGGTCCACACTGTCAGGGGATAGGCAGATTCATCTCCCTTAATGAATCCTTGTGTTACATTGAAGGACATCTCAGACAGGAAACTGGCTGCAGGGCAATCCAGAATCTCCATCACATACTGTGAAATCTCCAGTCAGTGGTCTACTCCAGACACTAAATAGTCCATTGGCTCCTCACTTTTGAGCGTGTTTTCATCAGCCCTGGACTCAATGTACTCAGCAATCATGTGTGTCAGGTGTTGCCTGTGAGTGCTGCCTGCAACTGTGCCTGTATGCTGTGGTTAAAAAAAAATAAAGCAGTGCTGAGGCAGTCACCACCACCCTGGGTCCTCCTTTCAGCGATCAGAGGATCAAAGGGATCTTGGTCATCAAAAGGGATCTTACATAGCACCATATCAAAGTAATACATTTTGGACTCCCTCTGGGATGATGGCAGGAGATTAGCCACTTTACTCTTGTATCAGAGATCTAATAAGGTGGCCATCCACCAGTGATCTTTGATGCCCTAAATCCTGGGGTCCTTATGAAGGCATTTGAACATAAAAGACTCCATTCTCCACAATATGCCTGTAGCAGAAGACCCCAAGTCCTTGGTGTTGCCTAGGACAACACTGTCCAAAAATATCTTACCTCACTCATGCATAACTCTGGGGTTTAGGAGGGGGGAAAAATCCCCATTGAAACATACCCCATTTCCCTCCGCTCACCACCTGCACTCCAACCCTCATGTTCTTCTTCTGCTTTCTGCTGCTTCTGACTCACAGGGATTGAGGCAGCAGCTAAAAGAATCATTCTTGTCCTGAGACAGTGGCAAGTCCTCCTCTTCCAGCTATGTTTCAACTACCAAATTGATCAGAAGATGGATTGTAAGCTCCAGCAAAAATTGTTTCAACCCATACAATTTTTATTAGCTCTGCAAAGCATGCCATAATGCTCCACGCATCCTTAATGATGAGCCAATAATGTGGTTAAAAGAGCCCCAGCTGCCCAAATCCTGTCCTTGTACCATAATTGCACATGTACTCATTTATTTACCACTGCTTTTAGTGCAGTCTCTGCAGCATGGCCTAGGTTGAGTTCTGTGTGCAGACATTCTGCCTCTTCCTTTAATCTGGCCATACATTGTTATTTTTTTTTTTTGTTTAGATAGAGGGCTGAACGAAAAAAGTTAATAGATTCCTCCATCCACACAAATGAGGTGGATGGAGGAATCTCCCCACTAGGACACTGTATTCTAACAGCAGGACCCATCGCTGTCAGAATACACTAATCAGTGGGTACGGCTAATTTGCTGCTACTGCGGAATTCAATTCCCAGTGATTTTTAACTGAGAAAAACTTTTCACCAAGTCTCCTTGACAGAAGATGATCAAATGACTGACTTCTGTTGAGCGGGGTTGGCCACACACCTGTTGATATTGAATTGAACTGATCAAATTTTGATCAGTATATGGCCAGATTTAGATCTTCCAGACATTTTTGATAAGGGAGATTGCCTAAATTTAATTTTAACTATGGTGTTTTTGTGCTCATTACTTTACAAGTATGCAATGACATGCTACAAAGGGCAGTTTTGCCTTTGTCAGCAACAAGTGTACACTGAAGACCCCAAAATAAAAGCAAAGCAATAGCAACATAGGTTAAAATATACCCTGAATAACTAAACCCCAACCCATTTTTTTTTAACCTAGCAGAAATTTTAAAAAATTGTGGATGAACATGAATATGTAAACACAAAGTGGTACACAAGAATGTGCAGAAATATAGTAATTTGGTGAAATATAGCACAGTGCAGCAATGTATTGCAAATAGCTTTCCCTACAAAGATTTACCTTGCACAAAACAAAGCCCACATTTTTGGCCCCTCTAAGCCAGCTGACCTAAGTTCGAAGGCCATGCAGTGATTTTGGTTACAAAGAATTAGGCCTAGCGAAATTCACAATAATGAGAATCTCAAACATGCAGGATTTGCCTTGAACTTGTGGTAGCAGTGAACCTAAACCTCCTCTTTAGTAATCAATAGTGAGAGCCATTACATGTTAAGTGACGTATGATACCAACATTATGCAGGTAACAAACAGGGCATATTGTAATTAATACCTTTAGTATATGCTTTTACAAAATTATAGTTATACTTTCAACTATTATATTGTTTTGACTGTATTGTATATTTTATTTATATGTATTATTTGCTTGTATTGGTTAATAATTTACTATTTTAGGAACTAAACAATTAGAGGGTAGTGCAGCCTTGGCAGCTTTTCTGTTTATGATACAGAAAAAAACAAAACAAAGTAATGCTTTTAAAAATATAAAATGTATTTTATGTACTGGTTTGAAAATGTATTTCATACATTTATCAATTGCCAATAGATTAAGGATATCTAGACAGCATTGAACTATTCCCATCAGCTACTCCCTCACCTTATGAGCTTGCTAGTCTAATGCAATTATCCTAACAGTATGTTATTGGGATATGGAATGAAACCAATACAAATGCAAAGAGAATATACAGGCTCAATGCATATAGCATGCTTAGTAGGGGATTAAACCCAGGATCTTATCACTTCAAAGCATGCCAATCACGTATCTGATTTACTGCGACGGCTTCTTTTTATTTGTCCTTGATATTTATTTATTTATTTTAAGGGTACTGTATCATACTACTAGTATGCATTAAAACAATAGAAACATTATACATTTCTAATTAAAAACAAATTTGGTTTGGCTGAAACACCATTTACTGTTCTTTTTTTCTTTTTTACATTCTATTCTGTAGCTTCTGCTGTTTGTTATTTCCATTTTTAAAAGTCACAGATTTTAATTTGACATTGACAAGTATTCCCATTGTGTTCACAAAAAAAAAGAATCCAAAACAATGCGTAATACAAAGACAACTAAACTACAGTGGAAGAGCCATGTGGCAAGATTTTGGGATTGTAACTAATGAATATTAATTAGTCTTTTCTTAATCAACATCAGAGCACTTTTTACATGTATTTTGTTACATAGCCAGTGATACGTAAAAAAAAAATACACAGCCTAAAAGTTGCATTTGAAAACTCTAGGTAGAGTACTGGCTACATTTTGAGCTCTACAGAAAAATATAATTTTCATTAAACTAAACATGATGCATTGCTGGATATTGCAATAACATTGTAACAAATACTCTACATGTACTTTTTAATTTAACATATCTGAAAAAAACAATAAGGCACAAAATAAGGCTTATGAAGCTTCATTTCACTGGTGGTTTAGAAATGTGATCAGGCATGCACTGCATGTTACACATCTAACTGCAGATTTTTAGAATCTCATAGTTACATTTTTAAAATAAATGAGAAGTATGGAGTTTGAAAAAACAAACACACATACTCACCTCCATGCTAGAGCATCGGTGTGATGCTGCAACTGTCCCACATCGGCTCGAATGCCCCGTACACACGGTCGGATTTTCCGATGGAAAATGTCCGATCGGAGCGTGTTGTCGGAAATTCCGACCGTGTGTAGGCTCCATCGGACATTTTCCATCGGATTTTCCGACACACAAAGTTGGAGAGCAGGAGATAAAATTTTCCGACAACAAAATCCGTTGTCGGAAATTCCGATCGTGTGTACACAAATCCGACGGACAAAGTGCCACGCATGCTCAGAATAAATAAAGAGATGAAAGCTATTGGCCACTGCCTCGTTTATAGTCCCAACGTACATGTTTTACTTCACCGCGTTTAGAACGATCGGATTTTCCGACAACTTTGTGTGACCGTGTGTATGCAAGACAAGTTTGAGCCAACATCCGTCGGAAAAAATCCTAGGATTTTGTTGTCGGAATGTCCGAACAAAGTCCGACTGTGTGTACGCCCTATAAGACTGAAAACTGAGTAATCACATGACTACTAATTCCTCACTACTCGGTCTGCCCAGAGCAGAGAGAAGTGACTGTCAGTCACCAATTTCTGTTCTTTTCCTGCAGCTCTCACTGAGGCGGTGACAGGAGAGGGGGTTGCCACATCTGGCTTTGACTCTCAACCACGTGCTGAGAGATGGAGCCAGATGTCAATTAGGCAACTGTGTGGATCCCAACAATATTGTCAGGATCCTTCCAGAGCCTGGAGTGGCTTTGCCACTTCAGCTGATAGTGGGCAGTAGTCTGATTCTGGGTCACAGGAGGGCAAAGGTAAGTGAACTCCTGTGACCCACAAGAGAAGTATGGCCAAAAAAGCTTTTGACCAAACTTATATAAAGAAAGCATGTACTGAGAGGACTATGTGATAGTGATAGTTCATTGGTTCTTATAATATTCTAATGGTTTCAGTCCTTTCTGAGTCACTGTGCCAGAACAAGTACATGGATTAGGCATATGAATGTAGAAAGAGATATAAGAGAGTAATGGGAAATCTGCTCTGCCGGTTATTTGGAGGAGTGGAGTCAATGAAATTCTCCACCTAAGCAAGTTCTAAATTCTCTTTGTATACTGGCAAACGAATAGAAAGTGGTCCAAAGGACAAATTACAATTTCACTAATGCATGAGTGCCCAGCAGAAGAAAACCAAGTCCATTAACAGTATGGCTCCCACCCCTGGGTGAACTTAAGCCTTCCTTATTAGGTGCTGTTCTAATAAGGAATTTGCATACTTTCTTACTGGGGCCATGATGTCACACAGGGGATCCATATTGATGGTCACCCCAATGCAGAAAGCCAATGCTTCCTTCGAACAAGGGCTTTGTGTCTAAGGGCGTACTGTGCACTCTAGTTCAAGTGTATTATATTTACTTGTGAACTAAACTAGCTTGTTTCTAGCAAACCTTGTGTCACGTACCAGACTGTGGAGCCCGAGTTGATGAAGGTGGACTTTTATACAATTCCCCTTCCAAGCACCTCAGTAGTGGAGACATGGACTGTGGGGGCACAGGTGCCAGAAAGCTGGAGCAGTGAACCTGAGCTTGGAAACACAGAAATTCTATGGCAGTATGGAGTCAGGTCACAAGCTATGTTCAACTCATGGTCAAGTTCAAGGTCAGGAACAGGCAGGATTTAGCATCGTGCTGGAGGTGAGGTACTAATTGAGGAGGCAGAATCATAAAGTTGGAAGTCCAAGCCAGGGTCGATAACACAGATGAGCAGCAGACATAACAGGCAGTGATGAACCAAAAAGAGGTGTCAGGCATAGTCAGGTCAGTAACAAGGTAAGAAGACTTTCAGGAACTTGGAATTCAGGAACTAGAGCTGAAGACAATCCAGCAATGAGGCTAGGCAGATCTCAGGTTTAAATAGGCCACTGAGCATCTGAATCTATGATCATGCCCTGGTGCACACACATGCACCAAGGCCATGTGTAGGGAATTAGCCCTGGCTGTACAAGATTCCTGACACCTTGCCATAAGACATTCAATTCCCAGTGAGTTTTAACCTGCAGAACAATACAAGGTGATTTATTCCTGGTTGCTAAACAAAATAAAAAGTGTTCTTTAAGAGCACACAGGAATGCACATGTGAATGTGCATATACAGTGCCTTGAAAAAGTATTCATACCGCTTGAAATCTTTCACATTTTGTCATGTTACAACTAAAAACATAAATTTATTTTATTGAGATTTTATGTGGTAGACCAACAAATAATTGTGAAGTGGAAGGAAAGTGATAAATAGTTTTCCAAATTTTTTACAAATAAATATCTGAAAGTGTGGCATGCATTTGTATTCAGCTCGCTTTACTCTGATACCCCTAAATAAAATCTGGTGTAACCAATTGCCTTCAGAAGTTACATAGTTACATAGTTACATAGTAGGTGAGTTCGAAAAAAGACACAAGTCCATCAAATCCAACCTATGTGTGTGATTATATGTCAGTATTACATTGTACATCACTGTATGTTGCGATCGTTCAGGTGCTTATCTAATAGTTTCTTGAAACTATCGATGCTCCCCACTGAGACCACCGCCTGTGGAATGGAATGACACATCCTTGCCGCTCTTACAGTAAAGAACCCTCTACGTAGTTTAAGGTTAAACCTCTTTTCTTCTAATTTTAATGAGTGGCCATGAATCTTGGTAAAAAACTGCGTGATCAAACACTGCCGATTACTCGATTCTCAGAGCTCCGTGAGCAGAGAGCTGGTGACTGTCAGTCACCAGCTCTCTGCTCTCCCCCCCCCTTGGCTCTCTGGAGTGCTGGGCTGTGGAGGGGGTGGGCATGGCCAGCTCAGGCTCTTGCTGAGAGGCTGAGTGGGATGGCGACCCAGGCATGTGGGCAGATCCCGACCCAATATTTGACTAGCTATGTGACATCAGCCGACAGCAGGCTTCAATCCACTGTCTGCTGAAAATAGGTCACAGGAGTGCACATCGAACTGCACTCCTGTGATCCACAGGAGAAGTACCACCAAATGAGCTTTGGCTGTACTTCTCCTTTAAATTTTTTTTTCAAATGCAAGCAATGTACTGTAAGTACCTGAATTTAACCTGGTAACAGTCTCTTGCCATCCCTGTATATCAGAGCTGGGGTTTGAGGGGAAGACGTACAAGGACTCAATCAGTTGATGTGCCAAAAAGAAGAATATTGATAGAAAGAAAAGAGACAGAGAGATGAACTCATCACTGTGCTGCTTTTCTTTTCTCTGTCCAGTAAGAGATGGTGTAGGTCCATGATGACCATGGCTTAGTGGAAGTGGGTTGAATAATGCTGGCCACCAGACTGAGGTCATCTAGTGGCATAAACATGTACTGTGGGGAAAATCTCTGAATAAAAGCTAAATATTACAGCAAAAGCAAGTTTTGTTTTCTTACCCTTTGATAGGCTGTTCATTTTTTATCCTGTTATTTTTGCTGGAATTCAGCTTTAAAACATTTTGGCCATGTTACCACATTCCTAATTTTTTCCTAGTTATGAATAGGTTAATATTTTAGTGGAAGCCAATATTGGAATCCCCATGTCAAAAGCATGCTTTGGTATCTGCAGTATACAGTATATTCTAATAATAACAGTAATAGAAAATAGAGCTGGACTATCTGGCATCCACATTTTTATAATGTTCAAAATACCCAGGCAAATTGCTTAACTATCAACTGTGTCAAGTATGGAAATCTGTAATTAATTCATTGTCCCAGTTATGATTGCTACTTTAGGGCTATTTGATTAAACAGCATTGGCCTTATTTCAGAATGCAGTTTGTGTACTGAGACTGAAAATTTCTCAGGAGAGTATCTGGCACAAAACCTCATTAAACAGAGCCCATTGTGTCTTCAGATTTCATTCACGACACTTTACCTTTACTTGCTATTGATTTTGGCTTCAGCTTGCATAATACGCTGTAATCTATGGCATTCTCAGACTCATGGGTTTTTAATATTCTGACATTATTCCTCATAACCATGGAAAATAATTCAGCACAGAAAATTTCTTATTTCAGCAAACCAGCTTCAACAGAACAAAATGAGGCATGTTAAAGTTTTATAACTTACAAGCTAAAATTTAGGGCGATTTATTACTTCTGCGATTCAACACTTTGCAAACAAATTGTAATGGCCTTGAAACAACAAATTAACACCGAGGACAAGGGTTGTTGCTGCATTTCCTATAAACAGATCAATTAAACAATTGGAGTGCAGAAGTCTTGAAAAATTCTGTACTCTGGCACTTAAAAATGTATTTGATCTCATGTTTGGAAAGCTGCAGAATGTGGAGAAGTACTCCTATACACACACACACACAAACAAAAAAACAAAAATATCAGCCACTTGTTTGTAATTTCTGAAGTGTGGAAAAAAATTACCTCTAATGAGGTTCATGCCAGATCCTAATCTCTGCTTTCTTCATACTTTTATTACTGAAAAAGCCAGAAGGAATTGGGACTTTGAAAGAAGCACACTGGTGTAAAAACAGTCTTTTTTATTTTCTTATATTTATCTTCTCCTTTCTTTGATAGGGTCAGACCATATAGGAATTCTTTCTATTATATTACATCATAAATTTAACTCACATGCATTCTCCTGAAGATTGGATCAATCCATGAAACACGTAGCGCTAATATATGCCGTGTTTCAATTCATCATGTGTCTCATAGGATATTCCTCAAATATGTGTATTAAGTAATATGAACTGTCTGCAATCATGTGGCATTTTTATATGTATATATACGTTTTGTATTTGATTTTATAATGAATCACGATTACCATTTGTACCTTATTACTGATATACTGTATATAATACATTTCACTGTTTTTACACCTGCGTGCTTCATTCAAAGTCCCACTTCCTTCTTCCTTTTTCATTTAGACAGGGATGGAGGCACTGGATCTTACCAGGTCACCGCCTCATATAAAGTCCCAAACTGTTCTCCTCCCTTTTTATATACTTTCATTGCTGTTTATCTGGTCTGTTGTGACTCTAAAGACTCGTACACACGATCAGATTTTCGAACGACAGTTCGTTCCTTTTTTAGTTGCATGCAAGTCTCATGTCGAAAGTGAAGAGGTTACTCACCATGCGAAAATTCTCGTATGACAGAATATAACTTCAGAAGTGACATCATGTGCTGAATAATTTTGTATGTATTCTTTAATTTCTGAGCATGCATAGTCTTGCACTTATGATTTTTTTCAGATGAAAACCGTACCAATTAAATGAAAATCGGACGTTGAGTTCACATACGACAAAAATTTTATAGTCTGCACATCCAGCTTTTGTCTGACGAAAAATCTGAATCGCTTGTCGAAAGCACCATACTAACAAACTGAAAATCGGCAGATCGTTCGCTGGACAAAATTTTACTTCCGATTTTCATATCGTGTGTACGGGTCTTTACTCACAGAAGCAATAAGTGTTGCTTTACTAAAACTGGAGAGTGCAAAATCTGGTGCAGCTGTGTATGCTAGCTAATCAGCTTCTAACTTCAGCTTGTATAATTAAGCTTTGACAAAAAAACTTTGCAGGCAGCGACTGCGGACTGTGGGCCCTTGTGGTGTAGCAAAGATACGGTAGTCCTTTTCAGGCATTGCCAGCCCTCCTGGCTGCATCTGCCCCTCTTCACTGTCTGTGCCACCACAGTTCACTCCACTTGCTCTGCACCCATCCCAGACTGCAATCTCCTAGTCCTCTCCTGACTGTGTGTAACTCACCAGCCCTCTTGGCTGTGGCTTGCTGTTACTCCCTGGAGACTTGCCTGGCAGTGCTCTCTCCTGCTGTCCTCTCTTGCTCTTCCTGTGCCTCCTGTCCAGGACATCTCTGAGTTGTAAGAGGCCCAAGATCACCCCCCAGACTGCTGAGCTCCCTCAAAGGCCACGGCAGCATAGCACCCAATCTACAGCTTCCTCCCGAACAATTCCTCCCCAGCTGGGCTGACCCTGGGCATTTAAGGAGGTCTGATCCCTGCCAATCCAAGTTGGAGATTGGTCAGGGCTCCTTAGAATACCCCAGGCAGCTCCACATTTCCTCTCCTCCTTCCTTTCCAGAAGACACCAGAACATTCTGGAAAGAAGTGGGAGGTGTTTGTGATGCTGCCTCTGAGTCAATCAGCTCTGCCCTGGGTCATTCCCAACCCAGATCAAAACACACACCCAAACTTGGCTACCAGCCAAGCCTGGAAATGTACCTATACTAACAAAAAGCTAACCACTATACTTCTAGCTCACTAAAGGGTGCTACACTCCCCCCCCCCCCCTTAATATCCATAGTCTCTTAGCTGGAAAATTTACAAAAACAGGCTCCTGGGCCTAGGAGAATCTCATAAAAAAATACAGTTTTCGAAGTGGAAAAGGAAACAAACTGAGACAGGGCTATTCACAAACAAAGTAATTTTGTTAGTATTTACACAATATACATCAGACTATACACCTAACTACAAGCTACTACAGCTAATAACAATTGCATACACTGTACATTAGGCCAGAGCATCCCCCCCTAAAATGAAATCCTCTGCCAGCAGGGTTCCTTGCTCCAGCCGGAGATGGGTGGACAACTGTCCCATCCATAGAGGTTCTGTGAAGACAAAAAAGCCCCACAACATCCTACCTCTAGCAACTATGTACACATTTGCATAATTTTCTGTCAGGAGTGGGTTAGCATCCTGTCAACAGAAACATTAAATGTCAAGACCATATGCATCACTTCAAACACATTTTTTTCTTTTGTTCTGTCAGGAGGGGGTTATGACCTGCTGACAGAGACAAACTGAGGAAAAAAACACAGCATGAGAAGTGAATAGTTCTCTTTGAATTTCCTGGTGGGAGGGGCCCCTTCCCGGACTGTCAGGCTCCTTAAAGAGTTAATTCAAGAATCAGACCTCACCCAGCATCCATCAACAGGAAAGTCCATCCATCGGGCACTGAACAGGGTGACAGGCCGATCTGATCCTGCAAAAGAGTCAGAGAGAAAAGAGCACATTCTGCAACCTTCCAGCAGTTCATGTGGCCATTTCAGTGGTGGGCTGTACACTCCAACATTCTTCTCACGCATATAAATGCAGGTTGGACAGTCTCCTCCTGCTGCCCCCTTCCTTCCTGATGGAGACAGAGTAACTCCTCGCAGGCCGTTCTGCCTTCAAGACCATCACTCTGTCCTTGTAAATTTCTCTCCCCAGCCTCCATTCCTTCTAAATGTCCTCAAAGTGGGCCCAGGTCTCCTCACATTCTGGCACCCGCAGAGGCTTAGGGATATGCAAATACTCCCAAACTAGGTCATCCTACCAGTCTCCCTGGGAGTTCTCAATGATGTCCATGGTCTCGGGAGGGACATAATGGTAGTCCAGACCCCACTCCAAAGCAACTCCCGCTGGAACCTGAAAAACTTGGGCATTGCTCTGGGTTTCCCTTTTCCTGGCAGGACACAAGCGTTGGAGGACTTCTTAACCCAATGCCTGTACTCAGCCACTCTGTTCTGGGTAGTGGAGGGTCTGTAATAAAAGAATTGTCTGCTGCTAATGGGGGCTCCTGCAGCTTCTTCAGTTCCCTCAGCAAAGCTTGGCACATCTTCCCCCTCTGACTGGACATCCAGAACCTGGGAACCTCCCATTCCTCTTCCGAGCTGCTGCTGTGAGATGACCACTCTGCTAACTTCTCCAGGGACCTGAACTCGGCTAGCAGTCTGGGAGAAACCCAATCTATGGCCCTGTCCTCACCTTCCCCTCCTGGCTCACCTGAGGGCACATCTCCCTCCTGCACTGGCTCCTTCCAGGTGGGGTCAGCAGAACAGAGGCTCTACAAGACTCTGGTACAGCTGCACCTAGAGTATGCTGTCCAGTTCTGGGCACCAGTCCTCAGGAAGGATGTACTGGAAATGGAGCGAGTACAAAGAAGGGCAACAAAGCTAATGAAGGGTCTGGAGGATATTAGTTATGAGGAAAGGTTGCAAACACTGAACTTATTCTCTCTGGAGAAGAGACGCTTGAGAGGGGATATGATTTCAATTTACAAATACCGTACTACTGACTAGGGATGAGCTGAACACCCCCCCGTTTGGTTCGCACCAGAACATGCGAACAGGCAAAAAATTTGTTCGAACACGCGAACACCATTAAAGTCTATGTAACACGAAGATGAAAAATCAAAAGTGCTAATTTTAAAGGCTTATATGCATGGTATTGTCTTAAAAAGTGTTTGGGGACCCGAGTCCTGCCCCAGGGGACATGTATCAATGCAAAAAAGTTTTAAAAACGGCCGCTTTTTCGGGAGCAGTGATTTTAATGATGCTTAAAGTGAAAAAAAGTGAAATATTCCTTTAAATATTGTACCTGGGGGGTGTCTATAGTATGCCTGTAAAGTGGCGCGTGTTTCCCGTGCTTAGAACAGTCCCTGCACAAAATGACATTTTTAAAGGAATAAAAGTCATTTAAAACTGCTGGTGGCTTTAATGTAATCTCAGGTCCCGGCAATATGGATGAAAATCAGTGAGGCAAATGGCATGGGTATCCCCCCCAGTCCATTACCAGGCCCTTTGGGTCTTGTATGGATATTAAGGGGAACCCTGCACCCAAATTAAAAAAAAGGAAAGGCATGGGGCCCCCAGGCCCTATATACTCTGAACAGCAGTATACAGGCGGTGCAAACAAGACAGGGACTGTAGGTTTGTTGTTAAGTAGAATCTGTTTGTAATTTTGAACTGGTACATTTTTAAAATGTAGCTCCAGCCAAAAAAATCTATTTTTAAGCTTTTTGGAAAACATAGGGAAGGGTTATCACCCCTGTGACATTTGTTTTGCTGTCTGTCCACCTCTTCAGAAGATTTCACCTCACTTTCTGTCCCAATGAGAAATGTTTTTTGACAATTTGGGGTTTTTAGTGAAACAAGGATTGGTGATAAAGCATCAGTGGAGAGGAGATACGTTTTTCCCATATTAACTCTTACAGGAGAGAATTTCCCTTCCTAGGGTTAGATTTCATCTCACTTCCTGTTGTCTCCTTCTGTTTGCAAGTAGGAGTCGTTTGTAAGTTGGGTGTTTGAAAGTAGGGGCCTGCCCTATACACTCTGCAGAAATTGCGGCCTTAGGTGTTGCTTTTGCCACAACACTGTAATGGCCCGTACACACGGTCGGACATTGATCGGACATTCCGACAACAAAATCCTAGGATTTTTTTTGACGGATGTTGGCTCAAACTTGTCTTTCATACACACGGTCACACAAAGTTGTCGGAAAATCCGATCGTTTTGAACGCAGTGACGTAAAACAGGTACGTTGGGACTATAAACGGGGCAGTAGCCAATAGCTTTCATCTCTTTATTTATTCTGAGCATGCGTGGCACTTTGTGCGTCTGATTTGTGTACACACAATCGGAAATTCCAACAAAGGATTTTGTTGTCGGAAAATTTTATAGCCTGCTCTCAAACTTTGTGTGTCGGAAAATCCGATGGAAAATGTGTGATGGAACCTACACACGGTCGGAATTTCCGACAACAAGGTCCTATCACACATTTTCCATCGGAAAATCCGACCTTGTGTATGAGGCATAAGTCCTCACAGTTACTCTTGGTGGGCACAGGAATGGGCTCTGCTGTGAAATATTAGATCAAGAATTGTAATTACATGCCCCTGTTGAAAAGGGTCAGAAAAATTGGGCCTTTGGTGGTGGTGGTGCTGGTGCCACAACACTGAAAGTCCTTACAGTTACTCTTGGTGGGCGCAGAAACAGGCCCTGCTGTGAAATATTAGATCAAGAATTGTAATTACATGCACCTATTGAACAGGGGAAGAAAAATTGGGCCTTTGGTGGTGGTGGTGTTGCCACAACACTGTAAGTCGTCACAGTTACTCTTGGTGGGAGCTGGAACAGGCCCTGCTGTGAAATATTAGATCAAGAATTGTAATTACACGCACCTGTTGAACAGGGGCAGAAAAATTGGGCCTTTGGTGGTGGTGGTGCTGGTTCCACAACACTGTAAGTCCTCACAGTTACTCTTGGTGGGTGTATAAACGGGCCCTGCTGTGAAATATTAGATCAAGAATCGTAATTACATGTCCCTGTTGAACAGGGGCTGAAAAATTGGGCCTTAGGCACTGGTGCCACAACACTGCAACCCTTCACAGATACTCTAGTTAGAGCGCAGGAATGAGCCCTCCTGCAAAATATTGCATCAAAAATTGTAATTATATGCCCCTGTTAAACAGGGGCTGAAAAATCGGGCCTTAGGCACTCGTGCTGGTGTCACAACACTGCAACCCCTCACAGATACTCTATTTGGAGCGCAGGAATGAGCCCTGCTGCAAAGTATTGCATCAAAAATTGTAATTACACGCCCCTGTTAAACAGGGGCTGAAAAATTATGTCCTCCTGCTCTTCCTGTGTGATCAGCAGGCACGCAGGAACACTGTCTGGATAAAGGGGGCCTTGAGAGCTAAGGAAGTCCTCCTCCTCCTGCCTCTGTTCTGCCTCAAGTGCCCTGTCCATTATTCCACGCAGTGTGTGCTCCAACAGGTGGACAGGGGGGACAGTTTCACTGATGCATGCACTGTCACTGCTCACCATCCTTGTGGCCTCCTCAAATCGTGACAGGACAGTGCATGCATCCCTGATTATGGCCCACTGGTGTGGGGGAAAAAAACAAGCTCCCCTGACCCTGTCCTGGTGCCATAGTCGCACAGGTACTCATTGATGGCCCTCTGCTGCGTGTGCAGCCGCTGCAGCATGGCCAATGTTGAGTTCCACCTGGTGGGCATGTCACAGATTAGGCGGTTCTTGGACAGGTGAAATTCCCTTTGGAGGTCAGCCAGCCGAGCACTGGCATTATATGACCTGCAGAAATGCACACAGACTTTCCTGGCCTGCCTCAGGACATCCTGTAAGCCCGGGTACCTGCCCAAGAACCACTGCACCACCAAGTTAAGGACGTGAGCCAAACAGGGCATATGGGTCCGTTGTCCCTGTCGGAGGGCGGAGAGGAGGTTGGTGTCATTGTCGCAAACCACCATACCTGCCTTAAGCTGGCATGGCGTCAACCACCTCTGAACCTGCCCCTGCAGAGCTTACAGAATATCTGCCCCAGTGTGGCTCCTGTCCCCCAACCACACCAGCTCAAGCATCGCATGGCATCTTTTGGCCTGCGTGCTTGCGTAGCCCCTTGAACGCCTATGGAGCACCGCTGGTTCCGAAGACAAATCAGCACAGGAAGAGGCCATGGAGGAAGAAGAAGAGAAGGGGGTGGAGGAGAGAGGTATGGCAGAATCACCACTAGTAGTATTTTGGAGGCATGGTGGCAGAACAACTTCCAACACTACTGCACCCTGTCCTGCATCCTTCCCAGCTGCCAGAAGAGTCACCCAGTGCGCAGTGAAAGATATGTAACGTCCCTGTCCATGCCTGCTGGACCAAGAGTCAGCGGTAATATGCACCTTACCGCTGACCGCCCTGTCCAGCGAGGCCAAGACATTGCCTTCCACATGCCGGTAGAGAACCGGAATCGCCTTTCCGTGAGAAAAAGTGGCATTTGGGAGCCTGCCACTGAGGAACCGCACATTCCACAAACTTACGGAAGGGGGCAGAGTCTACCAATTGAAAAGGTAGCAGTTGAAGTGCTAGCGATTTAGCCAAGCTAGCATTCAACCGCTGGGCATGTAGATGGCTGGGAGTGTACTTCTTTCGGCGGTGTAGCAGCTGGGGCAGGGAAATTTGCCTGGTACAATCTGATGTCGGTGTACCGATAGCAAATTGCCCCCAAGTACTTGGCTGTGACACACCTAATTCTATACCTTCATACCTCTCAGTGCAGGTCTCAGAGAGGACTGAAGGTATAGTGGGGTTGAAGATCCCAGCTGATGAGGAGCAAGGAGAGGTCCTCTTTGTTCTTTGGTGTGGGTCTTTTAGGTATGCTTGCCAACGAACTGCATGGCAGGTCAACATATGTCTGGTCAAGCATGTGGGGCCCAAGCGGGAGATGTTTTGGCCACGCGAGATGCTCTTGAGACATATGTTGCAAATAGCAGCAGTGGGATCTGATGCACTTGTCTCAAAAAAGGCCCACACCAAAGAACTTTTGGAATAATGCGCAAAGACAGCAGCTCCCTGCACATGCGGAGCTCTGCGATGTGATGCAGTCGGTGTGCTGCCCTTAAGTTGACCCCTGGAGGGCATTCTGCCTTGTTGGTGAGGTGCCTCCTCCTCCTCTCTCCTATCAGGCACCCACGTGGAGTCAGTAACCTCATCATCCCCTCCCTCCTCATCACTGGAGCAAAGTTGGCAGTATGCTGCAGCTGGGGGAACATGACTGCCAGATTGCTGTCCTTCTTGGGCACCCCCTCTCTCTGGGCTCACGTTACTGCCTTCCTCTAGCTGGGTACCATCATGGGAGCCTTCAAAACACTGGGCATCCTCCTGGAGCATGTACACAACACTGTGGTCAAACAGTTCGGGGGACTCCTCAGGAGGACATGGTGGGGCTAGGAAAGGAGTGACTGATGCCATTGAGCTAAGGGAAGAGGCCGCGTTGGCAGCTGCTTTGCCAGACAAAGTACCCTGAGCCTGGGTGAGAGAGGATGAGGAGGATGAGGGCGGCTTCGTCATCCACTCTACCAAGTCTTCCACATGTTGTGGCTCAACACGGCCAGCTGCCCAAAAAAAGGCCAAGCGTGTCCTGCGGCCACGTGCTGATGAGGATGCACCATCTCCACGACCAGCACTGCTGCCTCTAGACACAGAGCCTGCTTGCCCTCTTTTATTGGCTTGTGACTGTCTGCCTCTCCTTGTTGGCCTTCCAGACATACTATTGGCCTGCAGTGAGATGTAGCTGCACAAAGCTGGGATGTATATATATATATATATATATATATATATATATATATATATATATATATATATATATACTGATACTGCAGCTAGCAGAACCAACTGCCTGCCTGTAGTATTATTAGTATGAGAACACCAGCAATTGTCTTCAGGTAGCTTTAGGTGCACACTGTGCAGAGGACGCAGTACACTAACTGTAAATACTTTAGCTGTCTGCCTGTGGTATTAATTGGAGCAGAACAACAGCAATTGTCTTCAGGTATCTTTAGGTGCATACTGTGCAGAGGACACAGTACACTAACTGTAAATACTGTAGCTGCCTGCCTGTGGTATTAATAGGAGCAGAACAACAGCAGTTGTCTTCAGGTAGCTTTTGGTGCACACTGTGCAGAGGACACAGTACACTAACTGTAAATACTGTAGCTGCCTGCCTGTTGTATTAATAGGAGCAGAACAACAGCAATTCTCTTCAGGTAGCTTTAGGTGCACACTGTGCAGAGGACACAGTACACTAACTGTAAATACTGTAGCTGCCTGCCTGTGGTATTAATAGGATCAGAAGAACACCAGCAATTGTCTTCAGGTAGTTTTAGGTGCACACTGTGCAGAGGACACAGTACACTAACTGTAAATACTGTAGCTGCCTGCCTGTGGTATTAATAGAAGCAGAACACCATCAATTGTCTTCAGGTAGCTTTTGGTGCACACTGTGCAGAGGACACAGTACACTAACTGTAAATACTGTTGCTGCTAGCCTGTTGTATTAATAGGAGCAAAACAACAGCAGTTGTCTTCAGGTAGCTTTAGGTGCACACTGTGCCGAGGACACAGTACACTAACTGTAAATACTGTAGTGGCCTGCCTGTGGTATTAATAGGATCAGAAGAGCACCAGCAATTGTCTTCAGGTAGCTTTAGGTGCACACTGTGCAAAGGACACAGTACACTAACTGTAAATACTCCAGCTGCCTGCCTGTGGTATTAATAGGAGCAGAACAACAGCAATTTTCTTCAGGTAGCGTTAGGTGCACACTCTGCAGAGGACACAGTACACTAACTGTAAATAATGTAGCTGCCTGCCTGTGGTATTAATAGGAGCAGAACAACAGCAATTTTTTTCAGGTAGCTTTAGGTGCACACTGTGCAGAGGATGCACTACACTAACTGTAAATACTGTAGCTGCCTGCCTGTGATATTAATATAGGATCAGAAGAACACCACCAATTTTATTCAGGTAGTTTTAGGTGCACACTGTGCAGAGGACACAGTACACTAACTGTAAATACTGTAGCTGCCTGCCTGTGGTATTAATATAGGATCAGAATAACACCACCAATTTTATTCAGGTAGTTTTAGGTGCACACTGTGCAGAGGACACAGTACACTAACTGTAAATTCTGTAACTGCCTGCCTGTGGTATTAAATGGATCAGAAGAACACCACCAATTTTATTCAGGTAGCTTTAGGTGCACACTGTGCAGAGGACACAGTACACTAACTGTAAATACTGTAGCTGCCTGCTGTGGTATTATTATAGAATTAGAAGAACACCACCAATTTTATTCAGGTAGCTTTAGGTGCACACTGTGCAGAGGACACAGTACACTAACTGTAAATACTGTAACTGCCTGCCTGTGGTATTAATATAGGATCAGAAGAACACCACCAATTTAATTCATTTAGCTTTAGGCACACACTGTGCAGAGGACACAGTACATTAACTGTAAATGCTATAGCAGCCTGCCTGTGGTATTAATAGAAGCAGAACAACAGCAATTGTCTCCAGGTAGCTTTAGGTGCACACTGTGCAGACGACGCACTACACTAACTGTAAATACTGTAGCTGCTTGCTTGTGATATTAATAGGATCAGAAGAACACCACTAATTTTCTTCAGGTAGCTTTAGGTGCACACTGTGCAGAGGACACAGTACACTAACTGTAAATACTGTAGCTGCCTGCCTGTGGTATTAAGAGGAGCAGAACAAAAGCAATTGTCTCCAGGTAGCTTTAGGTGCACACTGTGCAGAGGATGCACTACACTAACTCTAAATACTGTAGCTGCTTGCCTGTGGTATTAATAGGATCAGAAGAACACCACTAATTTTCTTCAGGTAGCTTTAGGTGCACACTGTGCAGAGGACACAGTACACGAACTGTATATACTGTAGCTGCCTGCCTGTGGTATTAATATAGGATTAGAAGAACACCACCAATTTTATTCAGGTAGCTTTAGGTGCACACTGTGCAGAGGACACAGTACACTAACTGTAAATACTGTAGCTGCCTGCCTGTAGTATTAATAGGAGCAGAACAACAGCAATTGTCTCCAGACAGCTTTAGGTGCACACTGTGCAAACGACGTACTACACTAACTGTAAATACTGTAGCTGCCTGCCTGTGGTATTATTAGGATCAGAAGAACACCACTAATTTTCTTCAGGTAGCTTTAGGTGCACACTGTGTAGAGGACACAGTACACTAACTGTAAATGCTGTAGCTGCCTGCCTGTGGTATTAATAGGAGCAGAACAACAGAAATTGTCTCCAGGTAGCTTTAGGTGCACACTGTGCAGAGGACGCACTACACTAACTGTAAATACTGTAGCTGCCTGCCTGTGGTATTAATAGGATCAGAAGAACACCACTAATTTTCTTCAGGTAGCTTTAGGTGCACACTGTGCAGAGGGCACAGTATACTAGTCATCAGAAAACTTCTGAAGATGGCAAGACTCTGTCTGGTAGCTGAAATCAGTGGTGTAGACAGTAAAAAGAAAGAAAGAAACCGAGTGATCAGGGGTGTTTGATTGTTCGGTTCTCAGTCTTAGAGCCGGCGGGGACAGATGCAGCATAGGACCGATGCTGCATCCACCTAGGTATGATTTAAAAAAAATATGAAAAACCCTTTTTTAAAGAAGGCTGCCTGCTGAAAAGTGTATGTAATTAGTCTTTTTTCTTTAATGGTTGTGATGACGTTTGTACATGTCTGTTAGGCTGTCAACTGTGGCTGGTAACTAGAACATATTCTATAGAGACAATGAATGGGTGCCATGTTCACAGTGATCCATTTTTAAAACATATACCTTTAAGACTGTTCACCATTCAATGTGGCATGCTATGTGGGCAAATAAAAAGTGAATGGTGCTGCGCTGCTTGCAACTGAAGTAGATAAAATAAATATAATACATGTGCAATATAAATAAATAAATGTGCAACCTCTGCAATAATAAATCAAAAAAATTGTTCAAATGGAACAATTGATTTCCGATATGTGAATGATTTTGCACTGCTAGCAAGTGAAGTAGAGTACTAAATGTAATACACGTGCAATATTAAAAAACATATGTGCAAACTCTGCAATGATGCAATTGTACAAATGAAGCAATAAAAGAAACGTGCACACAATTCACCTTATATTTGTTAAACTTGTAGTTGTGGGAATACTATTTGGTGTCTGCTGCAGCCAAAACCCAGTTAACCACACACTTATTTAATGCTATGTGGGCAGCCTCAGTCTTTTCTTTTGGGTGTCCAAGGGTGGCACATGAAATATGGGAAAGATGCACAATTTGCAGGGCTGTACTAAATATGTTTATTTTTTTTATTATGACAGACATACTGCACCATTAAATTGCGGTGTCCACTCAGTTCTACTCCACTAGTAATAAGTCATAACACTGTGTAAAAGAATCTCATTGCCACATTTTACGCCATGTATTTGTGATTTCATAAAATTACAGCGAATCAGGGATTCCTGATAGAGATGTGGTTCAAGTTTGCGGCAACGATCAGACTACTGACAATCCTGTAACATAAGTGAATTGGATATAATTGAGGATTTAATTCATGTCCTGTTTCAAAATAGAACCAAGATCACGTTGCATACCATGACATTGGTCGTTTATTTAAAGAACAGAGGCTGTTTACCTAGCAGTGAATGTTCACATTGAACACCCAATCATGTGCAAAGGAAAGCAAACCTTATTTACATTGTATATTCCCAGTGAGACTTCCTCAGTGGCCAGTAAAGGTACATGCATTGAACAGAGGGATGTAAATATTTCCTTGACTTTAGACAAGTGCAGAACGAAAAAATGTGTTTTGTTTTGTTTCGTTGCGATTCGTTATTTACATAAATTTGTTTAGTTAAATTTGTTTCATTTATTTTTGGGATTCGTTTCGGTTATTCATTTTCGGATCGATTCAAAACGTTTTCAAATCAATTTTGAATAGTTTTTGCATTTAAAAAGTTTTCGAATAGTTTTCAAATTTGAAAAGTTTTCCAATTTCCAAAAGAAATAAAATAGAATAGAAATTAAAGGAATATTCCTTTATTTTCTAGTCTATTTATTTCTCTTTGGAAATTGGAAAACTATTCGAATTCAAAAAGTTTTCAAATTTGAAAACTATTCGAAATCGAAAAGTTTTCTAATTTTAAACTATTCTAATTCAAAAAATGTTCAAAAACCATTCGAAAACGATCTGAAAACAATTTGAAAATGAAAATTCATCTGAATTTTAATTCAGAACTAAATGAACTGCTCATGTCTACTTGACTTCATGTTTTAGTTTACTGGCCACTGAAGTATTTTCACTTAACGTCCCCTTAGAGAGTAAGCAGAAGTCTCCCCTCTCACAGGCCATTGACTAGCGTCAATGTTACTTGTTTAAAATCAATTACATTTGGCCCTGAATTTAAGGGGATAGAATAGTAGGATAAGATCTGCACACCTTATAATGCAATAAAATATTCCTACCAATCTCATAAAAAGAGTCATCCTTGAGAGATTTAAAAGACTGTGTATTACTTCAGAATGCAAGTATAAAGCTGCCTGGCATAAAGAGCTGCCTGGCCTCTGGCATTAGAATATTTAAAATAGACTAAAACTGAATAACTAGCATTGATAGAGTGCAACTGAATAGAACAAATATCCAAATATATGTTAAATATTCCTTCAAAAACAAGTATAATAACATATAGATGCTGAAGACTGTATTTAGATGAATAATAGTGATAAATGTACTGAATTCACGTTTACTTTCTTCAATTAAATTAACAAAGAACTGAAGTGCTATATTTTTGTACAAGACTGGCACAGTTTTGTTCTGAGTTTGAAGGTAATAATGGTGCAGTGCTCATTGAATGCTTTGCACCACATGTGACCAATTTTACCATTTTAACATTCTTTGCAGCCAATTGTTACATGAAACGTTAGAATAATAATTTATTTTGACAGAATATTGTAAAATCGTCTTTTGTTCATTTTACTTGATGTGACTTTCAATTTAAAAAAATTATGACAATGGTCGTTGTGGGTGATATATTCTGGAGATTGAATTATCTTTAATCTTTATGATAAATTCTGATACTTTGTAAGGTGATCAGGAAATGTGATGTCATTTACTACAATGGCAACAAATACAATGCTAAAAATGTACTGTACAGTAGGGATGAGCCAATCACCCCCCCCCCCCCCCGGTTCGGTTCGCACCAGAACCTGCGAACGGACCGAAAATTCGCACGAACGTTAGAACCCCATTGACGTCTATGGGACTCGAACGTTCGAAATCAAAAGTGCTCATTTTAAAGGCTAATTTGCATGGTATTGTCCTAAAAAGGGTTTGGGGACCCGGGTCCTACCCCAGGGGACATCAATGCAAAAAAACTTTTAAAAACGGCCGTTTTTTCGGGAGCAGTGATTTTAACCGGTTCAATACAGGGCAATTTCACCCCCTTCCTTCCCAGGCCAATTTTTAGTTTTCAGCGCTGTCGCACTTTAAACGTCAATTGCGCGGTCGTGCGACGTTGTACCCAAAAAAATTTACATCCTTTTTTTCCCCACAAATAGAGCTTTCTTTTGGTGGTATTTGATCGCCTCTGCGGTTTTTATTTTTTGCGCTATAAACAAAAGAAGAGCGACAATTTTGAAAAAAACACAATATTTTTTACTTTTTGCTATAATAAATATCCCAATTTTTTTAAAAAAAAACTAATTTTTTCCTCAGTTTCGACCGATACGTATTCTTCTACATATTTTTGGTAAAATAAATGGAAATAAGCGTATATTGATTGGTTTGCGCAAAAGTTATAGCGTCTACAAAATACAGGATAGATTTATGGCATTTTTAAAAAAAAAATATTTATTTTTTTAGCGACGATCTCGATTTTTTTTCATGACTGCGACATTATGGCAGACACATCAGACACTTTTGACACACTTTTGGGACCATTCACATTTATACAGCGATCAATGCTATAAAATTGCATTGATTACTGTGTAAATGTGACAGGCAGTGAAGGGGTTAACCACTAGGGGGCGGGGAGGGGTTAATATGTTTCCTAGGGAATGATTCTAACTGAAGGAGGAGGGGACGCTAAAAGGGAGGAGACCGATCAGTGTTCCTCCGTTCTGGGAACACAGATCGCTCTCCTCAGAGCTGACAGGCTGTGGATCTGTGTGTTTACACACACAGATCCACAGTCCGGCCCGGTTAACGGGCAATCGCGGGTGCCCGGCGGACATCGCGGCCGCCGGGCACCCGCACCGGGTCCCGAGCAGCGCGGCGGGCACGCGCGCGCCCCCTAGACGGCCGGGAATCCCAGGACGTCATGTGACGTCCACCCAGGATGGAAGATCCCATCCCAGGACGTCATATGACTATAGGCGGGTAGTGAAGTGGTTAATGATGCTTAAAGTAAAAAAAAAAGTGAAATATTCCTTTAAATATCGTACCTGGGGGTGTCTATAGTATGCCTGTAAAGTGGCACGTGTTTCCCGTGTTTAGAACAGTCCCTGCACCAAATGTAATTTTTAAAGGAAAAAATCTCATTTAAAACTGCTTGCGGGTTTAATGTAATTTCGGGTCCTGGCAATATGGATGAAAATCAGTGAGATAAACGGCATGGGTACCCCCCAGTCCATTACCAGGCCCTTTGGGTCTTGTATGGATATTAAGGGGAACCCCGCACCCAAATTAAAATAAGGAAAGGTGTGGGGCCACCAGGCCCTATATACTCTGAACAGCAGTATACAGGTGGAGCAAACAAGACAGGGACTGTAGGTTTGTTGTTAAGTAGAATCTGTTTGTAATTTTGAACGGGTACATTTTTAACGTGTTTAGCTCCAGCCAAAAAATCTTTTTTAAGCTTTTTGGAAAACATAGGGAAGGGTTATCACCCCTGTGACATTTGTTTTGCTGTCTTTCCTCCTCTTCAGAAGATTTCACCTCACTTTTTGTCCCAATGACAAATGTTTTTTGAAAATTTGGGTTTTTTTGTGGAACAAGGATTGGAAAGCATCAGTGCAAAGGAGAAATGTTTTTCCCATATTAACTCTTACAGGAGAGAATTTCCCTTCCTAGGGGTAGATTTCATCTCACTTCCTGTTGTCTCCTTCCGTTTGCAAGTAGAAGTCGTTTGTAAGTTAGATGTTAGAAAGTAGGGGCCTGCCCTATATACTCAGCAGAAATTTGGGCCTTAGGTGTTGTTGTGGCCACAACACTATAAGCCCTCACAGGGCCCTGCTGTGAAATATTAGATCAAGAATTGTAATTACATGCCCCAGTTTAACAGGGGCAGAAAAATTGGGCCTTTGGTGGTGGTGGTGCTGGTGCCACAACACTGTAAGTCCTCACTCGCTGTTGGTGGGTGCAGAATTGGGCTCTGCTGTGAAATATTAGATCAAGAATTGTAATTACATGCCCCTGTTGAACAAGGGCAGAAAAATTGGGCCTTTGGTGGTGGTGGTGGTGGTGCTGGTGCCACAACACTGTAAGTCCTCACTCGCTTTTGGTGGGTGCAGAAATGGGCCCTGCTGTGAAATATTAGATCAAGAATTGTAATTACATGCCCCTGTTGAACAGGGGCTGAAAAATTAGGCCTTAGGCACTGGTGCTGGTGCCACAACACTGCAACCCCTCACAGACACTCTAGTTGGAACGCAGGAACGAGCCCTGCTGCAAAGTATTGCATCAAAAATTGTAATTACACGCCCCTGTTAAACAGGGGCAGAAAAATTGGGCCTTAGGCACTGGTGCTGGTGCCACAACACTGCAACCCCTCACAGATACTCTAGTTGGAATGCTGAAATGAGCCCTGCTGCAAAGTATTCCATCAAAAATTGTAATTACACGCCCCTGTTAAACAAGGGCTGAAAAATTGGGCCTTAGGCACTGGTGCTGGTGCCACAACACTGCAACCCCTCACAGATACTCTAGTTGTAACGCAGAAACGAGCCCTGCTGCAAAGTATTGCATCAAAAATTGTAATTACACGCCCCTGTTAGACAGGGGCTGATAAATTGTGCCTTAGGCACTGGTGGTGGCGCCCAGAACCAAAAATGTTCTTACAAGCTATCAGCGTGATGATTGAGTAGGAAGAGGATAATTTCTCAGGGATAGTCACTCAGCATCAGTATAGGCAGTCTTTGAAGGGATCTGAGATTTCAAAAAAAAATTATTCGGTTACATCAGCATCAGGTGCTTGGTAGCTGGTGGTGATCCAAGACTGATTCATTTTTATGAAGGTCAGTCGATCGACCGAGTCAGTGGACAGACGCACACTGTGATCGGTTACAAAGCCTCCAGCAGCACTGAATGTGCGTTCCCGAAAGAACGCTGGATGCAGGACAGGCCAGTAGCTCAATTGCAGCTCTGGCCAGTGATCCATCCTCAAGACCCAGTAACCCAGAGGATTTTCGGTGGGAAAGGTGTCCAAGTCAGATCTTGCCCCTAGGTATTCCTGCACCATGTAAAACAGACGCTGGCGATGGTTGCTGGAACTGATCATACCTTGGGGCTGCGGACCAAAAAATTGTCTGAACGCATCGGTCAGACGGCCACCTTCTCCACCGCTCCTTCTTTGCCTGACCGAAGCCCCAGCAACACGTTGTCCAGAAACAGGAGTTTGTAACCTCCCAGTCTCTGGGAACGCGTTGCACAGACCATTCTGCAAGACCTCCCGAAGATGTTTCATCCTCTGCTTCCTCTGCGATGGCAAGATAAGGTCCGCAACCTTACCCTTGTAACGTGGATCAAGGAGGGTTGCCAGCCAGTATTGGTCCTTCTCCTTGATACCACGAATATGAGGATCCTTACACAGGCTTTGCAGGATCAGGGAGGCCATGCAGTGTAGTTTTGCTGAGGCATTCGGTCCAGAGTCCTCTGGGTCACTAAGGACGACATGGTCCACAGCCACCTCCTCCCAGCCACGTACAAGTCCATGTGTTTCTTGGGACTGATCCCTTAAAGACTGCTGCTGATGCTGAGTGCCAGGCTCCACCTCCATACTGACACAATCTTCCTCCTCCTCCTCCTCCTCCTCGTCCTCTTCCTGTGTGATCGGCGGGCACGCAGGAACACTGTCTGGATAAAGGGGGCCTTGAGAGCTAAGGAAGTCCTCCTCTTCCTGCCTCTGTTCTGCCTCAAGTGTCCTGTCCATTATTCCACGCAGCGTGTGCTCCAACAGGTTGACAAGGGAGACAGTGTCACTGATGCATGCACTGTCACTGCTCACCATCCTCGTGGCTTCCTCAAATGGTGACAGGACAGTGCATGCATCCCTGATCATGGCCCACTGGCGTGGGGAAAAAAAACAAGCTCCCCTGACCCTGTCCTGGTGCCATAGTCGCACAGGTACTCATTGATGGCCCTCTGCTGTGTGTGCAGCCGCTGCAGTATGGGCAACGTTGAGTTCCACCTGGTGGGCATGTCACAGATTAGGCGGTTCTTAGGCAGGTTAAACTCCTTTTGGAGGTCCGTCAGCCGAGCACTGGCATTATATGACCTGCAGAAATGCACACAGACTTTCCTGGCCTGCCTCAGGACATCCTGTCAGCCCGGGTACCTGCCCAAGAACCGCTGCACCACCAAGTTAAGGATGTAAGCCAAACAGGGCACATGGGTCATTTGTCCCTGTCGGAGGGCAGAGAGGAGGTTGGTGCCATTGTCGCAAACCACCATTCCTGCCTTAAGTTGGCGTGGCGTCAACCACCTCTGAACCTGCCCCTGCAGAGCTGACAGAACCTCTGCCCCAGTGTGACTCCTGTCCCCCAAGCACACCAGCTCAAGCACTGCATGGCATCTTTTGGCCTGCGTACTTGCGTAGCCCCTTGAACGGCTACAGAGCACCGCTGGTTCCGAGGACAAAGCACAGGAAGAGGCCATGGAGGAAGAAGAAGAGGAGGGGGTGGAGGAGAGAGGTGTGTCACAATCATTAGCATTTTGGAGGCGTGGTGGCGGAACAACCTCCAACACAACTGCACCTTGTCCTGCATCCTTCCCAGCTGCCAGCAGAGTCACCCAATGCGCCGTGAAACTTAGGTATCGTCCCTGTCCATGCCTGCTGGACCATGAGTCAGCGGTAATATGCACCTTACCGCTGACCGCCCTGTCCAGCGAGGCATGGACATTGCCTTCCACATGCTGGTAGAGAGCCGGAATCGCCTTCCGTGAGAAAAAGTGGCGTTTGGGTACCTGCCACTGGGGAACCGCGCATTCCACAAACTCACGGAAGGGGGCAGAGTCTACCAACTGAAAAGGCAGCAGTTGAAGTGCTAGCAATTTTGCCAAGCTAGCATTCAACCGCTGCGCATGTGGATGGCTGGGAGCAAACTTCTTTCGGCGGTGCAGCAGCTGGGGCAGGGAAATTTGCCTGGTACAATCTGACGTCGGTGTACCAAAAGCAGATTGCCCACAAGTACTTGGCTGTGACACACCTAATCCTACACCTTCATTCCTCTCAGTGCAGGTCTCAGAGAGGACTGAAGGTATAGTGGGGTTGGAGATCTCAGCTGATGAGGAGCAAGGAGAGGTCCTCTTTGTTCTTTGGTGTGGGTCTTTTAGATACGCTTGCCAATGAACTGCATGGCAGGTCAACATATGTCTGGTCAAGCATGTGGTACCCAAGCGGGAGATGTTTTGGCCACGCAAGATACGCTTGAGACATATGTTGCAAATAGCAGCGGTGCGATCTGATGCACTCGTCTCAAAAAAGGCCCACACCAAGGAACTTTTTGAATAACGCACAGACACTGCAGCGCCCTGCACATGTGGAGCTTTGGGGTGTGATGCAGTCAATGTGCTGCCCTTAGGCTGGCCCCTGGAGGGCATCCTGCCTCGTTGGTGATGTGCCACCTCCTCCTCCTCCTCCTCTTCCTCTCTCCTATCAGGCACCCACGTTGAGTCAGTGACCTCATCATCCCCTCCCTCCTCATCACTGGAGCAAACCTGGCAGTATGCTGCAGCAGGGGGAGCATGACTGCCAGATTGCTGTCCTTCTTGGGCACCCCCTCTGTCCGTGCTCATGTTACTGCCTTCATCGAGCTCAGTATCATCATCAGAGCCTTCCAAACGCTGGGCATCCTCCTGGAGCATGTACCCAACACTGTGGTCAAACAGTTCGAGGGACTCCTCAGGAGGACATGGTGGGGCTAGGGATGGAGTCACTGATGACATTGAGCCGAGGGAAGAGGCCGCTGCTTTGCCAGACAAAGTACCCTGGGCATGGGTGAGAGAGGATGAGGAGGATGAGGACGGCTTGGTCATCCACTCGACCAAGTCTTCCGCATGTTGCGGCTCAACACGGCCAGCTGCCGAAAAAAAGGCCAAGCGTGTCCCACGGCCACGTGCTGATGAGGATGCACCGTCTCCACGACCAGCACTAGACACAGAGCCTCCTTCTTGGCCTTCCAGACATACTAATGGCCTGTAGCTGCACTAAGCTGGGATATATATATATATATATATATATATATATATATATATATATATATATATATATATATATATATATGTACTGATACTGCAGCTAGCAAAATCAACTGCCTGCCTGTAGTATGAGAACACCACCAACCTTCTACAGGTAGCTTTAGCTGAACACTGTGCAGAGCTCGCAAAAAACTAACTTGTAGCTTTTTTAGCTGCCTGCAGTAGTGATAGGATCAGGAAAACACCACCAACCTTCTACAGGTAGCTTTAAGTGAACACTGTGCAGAGCTCGCAAAAAAATAACTTGTAGGTTTAGCTGAACACTGTGAGGTGGACGCACCACACTAACTTGTAATTTTAGCTGAACACTGTGAGCGGGACGCACTGCACTAACTTGTAGCTTTAGATGAATACTGTGCAGAGGTCTCACTACACTAACTTGTAGGTTTAGCTGAACACTGAGAGCAGGACGCACAGCACTAACTTGTAGTTTTAGCTGAACACTGTAAGCAGGACGCACCGCACTAACTTGTAGGTTTAGCTGAACACTGTGAGCAGGACGCACTGCACTAACTGTAAATAGTCTAGCTGCCTGACTGTGGTACTAATAGAATCAAAAGAACACCAGCAATTTTCTTCAGGTAGCTGTAAATACTGTAACAAGACAAGCCTGCCTGTCAGTAAGAAGATAACAGGAGCGGATCTAGCTGAACACTGTGAGCAGGATGCACCCCACTAACTTGTAGGTTTAGCTGAACACTGTGAGCAGGACGCACCCCACTAACTTGTAGGTTTAGCTGAACACTGTGAGGTGGACGCACCACACTAACTTGTAGTTTTAGCTGAACACTGTGAGCAGGACGCACCCCACTAACTTGTAGGTTTAGCTGAACACTGTGAGCAGGATGCACTGCACTAACTGTAGATAGTCTAGCTGCCTGACTGTGGTACTAATAGGATCAAAAGAACGCCAGCAATTTTCTTCAGGTAGCTGTAAATACTGTAACAAGACAAGCCTGCCTGTCAGTAAGAAGATAACAGGAACGGATCTAGCTGAACACTGTGAGCAGGACGCACCCCACTAACTTGTAGGTTTAGCTGAACACTGTGAGCAGGACGCACTGCACTAACTGTAAATAGTCTTGCTGCCTGACTGTGGTACTAATAGGATCAAAAGAACACTAGCAATTTTCTTCAGGTAGCTGTAAATACTGTAACAAGACAAGCCTGCCTGTCAGTAAGAAGATAACAGGAACGGATCTAGCTGAACACTGTGAGCAGGACGCACCCCACTAACTTGTAGTTTTAGCTGAACACTGTGAGCAGGATGCACCGCACTAACTTGTAGGTTTAGCTGAACACTGTGAGGTGGACGCACCACACTAACTTGTAGGTTTAGCTGAACACTGTGAGCAGGACGCACCCCACTAACTTGTAGGTTTAGCTGAACACTGTGAGCAGGACTCACTGCACTAACTTGTAGGTTTAGCTGAACACTGTGAGCAGGATGCACCCCACTAACTTGTAGGTTTAGCTGAACACTGAGCAGGACGCACCCCACTAACTTGTAGTTTTAGCTGAACACTGTGAGCAGGACGCACTGCACTAACTGTAAATAGTCTAGCTGCCTGACTGTGGTACTAATAGGATCAAAAGAACACCAGTAATTTTCTTCAGGTAGCTGTATATACTGTAACAAGACAAGCCTGCCTGTCAGTAAGAAGATAACAGGAACGGATCTAGCTGAACACTGTGAGCAGGACGCACTGCACTAACTGTAAATAGTCTAGCTGCCTGACTGTGGTACTAATAGGATCAAAAGAACACCAGTAATTTTCTTCAGGTAGCTGTATATACTGTAACAAGACAAGCCTGCCTGTCAGTAAGAAGATAACAGGAACGGATCTAGCTGAACACTGTGAGCAGGACGCACTGCACTAACTGTAAATAGTCTAGCTGCCTGACTGTGGTACTAATAGGATCAAAAGAACACCAGTAATTTTCTTCAGGTAGCTGTAAATACTGTAACAAGACAACCTGCCTGTCAGTGGGAAGATAACAGGAACGGATCTAGCTAAACTGAATACAGTGTATATATATATATGCAACACCTGGGATGCATATATATATACACAATACACTGTAAATGCAGCTAACTGACTGACTGTTCTGCCTAATCTATCTAACTCAAATCAAATGACACTGTCTCTCTGTCTATCTCTTTCAACGCCGGAACACACACTACACAGGGCCGCCGTGCAGGCGGCCTTATATAGTGTGGGGCGTGTACTAAATCCCCTGAGCCATAATTGGCCAAAGCCTCCTTGGCTTTGGCCAATTACGGCTCTCTGTTCAGACGGCGCTGTGATTGGCCAAGCATGTGGGTCATAGTGCATGCTTGGCCAATCATCAGCCAGCAATGCACTGCGATGCCGCAGTGAATTATGGGCCGTGACGCGCCACACGAATTTGGCGCGAACGGCCCATATCGTTCGCAATTCGGCGAATGGGCGAACAGACGATGTTCGAGTCGAGCATGGGTTCGACTCGAACACGAAGCTCATCCCTACTTTACAGAAAAAACGTTGTTGCTTTATTGTACATCAAGAATAAAGTAAAGTGTATCTATAGCCAAAGATATTTTTTTGAGAGATTCTATTACCTCCTGTCTAGTAAAAAGGATGTCCCTAGAGCAAGAAGTGAGGGTAGAGTAAAAGAAGTAAAAATTATTGTTTTTTTTTAAGTTAGGTAGGGGAATCCTAGAACCTCTGTCAGCTTTTTTATGTTTTTTTTCTTGTTGCAGATTTTAACCGTAGTACCTGTCTGGTAAAATGTTGTATCCAGAACAGAAATAAACAGGACATATCTTTAAATGATGGTATATCACACTCTGGGAGAGTTGTGGAGGAATTAAGGTTATTGCCTGAGATATTTAGGATCATTGTCTTTTTCTATCATGGTGCCAAAGAGTGAGGGAGTTATACGATGGAGGATATATGATAGGCTTTTCCCTTGTGAGTCCCCATCTGTATCTCCTTTCTGGGTGTCCAGCTTTCCTCTTTTATGCTACTGCAGGATGGCAAGGTAGGTGCGGGTGAGCGGGATAGGTGGTGTCCAGTGTTAGAAATTCTGTATATAGCCCTACAGAACAGACAGTGCACAGTCCACATGGGCTTATCTGTTGCTTAACTGCAGACAGGAACAGGAAACTTGTATTATACAGAGAGAAGACATAGAGGTTGTCATAGAGCCGCTACAAACTTATAGACACTGATATCTACTGGCTGATATAGTTTTTGCACAAAATACATGAACAATGTATTCCAACAGCGCCACTCAATATCTAATTCTTATATTAGCCCCATTTTGGATATCAGTTCTATTATTCTGTTTCAGTTAACTAAGATATGTCATCTCTTCATCAGCAGTTCTGATCCGCTTTTGCTTCTCATCAGTTGGACGTCTTTGCATCTCATCCCATGAATCTGGCTCTGGTTTTAATGCTACATGAACAACATAGGACAGACTTTTTGCTGGGAAGCCTTTATTGCTTCTCGTGGATTTCCTGATTGAAGCCTCTTGTGACCTGGTTTCTTCTTTTACATAATTTGGATCATCTGCGTTTATTTCTACAGTATGTCACATTGTTGCTTATCTTCATGTGACACTGATGTGGAATTTCCTTTAGTTTAAAGCGTTTGTGTTAGTTCATTCAATTTTGAACACACTGAAGTTTCATTGACAATTATAACCAAGAGGAGAGAAAAGGAAAACCTGGTCCTACTGTATACACACCCTGGTGACGGGTAATGAATATATACCCTAATAACCCTTACCTAAATATGGCAATGTTGCTATAGCCAAAGAACAAGGCATATAATAGAGAATTAACCCCAGTCAAGCTACTGGGATCAAAAAAGTGGCTACTTAGGCAACAATTAGTCAGCACCTAGGTATGTATATAAAATGACAAAATGTATTGCTCAAATTAAAAGCGTGCTTGAACACATATAAAATGCATCAATATGCAAAACAATTACTGCTGCACACTATATACTCCGCCGGGTGCTCTCAAGGGAGATTACCCTAGCGGGTAAGATGAAAGTGAACACTTACCAGAAAGAAAGAAAAGTCACAGGCATGAACAAATAAAAAACAAAAACACACATAAATACAACCTCAACACAGACAGTCCGGACACCGGCTTTCCATTCACAGTGAAACTAAAGTGCGATAAAATCGCATAAGGTACACATGAGTGTGTGGAAAAAAGCAAAGGGGAATAGAATAAAGCCCCAAATGCTGTAATCCCAAAGGGATATATTCAATGTCACTGTGAATGGCCCCCCAGGGGTGGCACAGGCATAGTATCAGTAATTAGCTATTGCTGGGTATGCACATAGGGTGAGATGGATAATGCTGTCTGCTGTCACAAGAATGTTCAGGAAACTGCTGTATATGTTCATATACTATAGTAGTAGTCATCATAGATCGTCTGGCCTTAATGTAAATGAACCATCCCCTGATGGGGAGGTCAAGTAGCGAATACTAAAGTCCTTCAAAGGATACTGTAGGCATCAACTATTAGCTGTTGTGACACGATTGTCCAATGTATCGTCTAACAAGCCGCATAATGCATTCCAATCCCACATGTGTCAGTAAGATAAGGTGATACAATATGGTCACAGTGGACTATCACTTCAAATTGCTGCCCATAAGACCAAGTGATCTATACATCCATCTTCCTATTCAAATGTTAAAGCCATTGGTCCTGGCATAAACCATAGCAACAGTCACTGATAGCCAGGTAAATGGGGATGGGATAGGAGGTAAAGGATTGAAGGAGTAAATAGGGTTTTGTCACATTACCACCCTAATGATCAGCGTAAGTTTACCGCTGTGTCAGTGCCTTGATCCAGGTCTCCATGCATCAGTCATCTCTTGGCTGCTCATGTGTGATGAGATGATCTCCACTTGTCACCGTGTAGCCGCCGATTGCGTGGAGCTTGTGGGACCGATCAATCGTGATACTTGCTGGGCGGTGGGAGCGCTTGCATCTCCTATCCTACATCTCCTTTCCCATAGCGGTAACAGATGGGGGAAGGCGTGTCGTCTGGCCGGCGTCACATGACCGCTGTGACGTCAACGCGTTTCGCTTAACCAATCAGCGTAGCTTCATCTGGACTAGGTTGTATTTATGTGTGTTTTTGTTTTTTGTTTGTTCAAGTCCGTGACTTTTCTTTCTTTCTAGTAAGTGTTCACTTTCATCTTGCCCGCTAGGGTAATCTCCCTTGAGAGCACCCGGCGGAGCATATAGTGTGCAGCAGTAATTGTTTTGCATATTGATGCATTTTATGTGTGTTGAAGCACGCTTTTAATTTGAGCAATAAATTTTGTCATTTTATATACATACCTAGGTGCTGACAAATTGTTGCCTAAGTAGCCACTTTTTTGATCCCAGTAGCTTGACTCGGGTTAATTCTTTGTTATATTCATTGACAATTACACTTCTTCTGATGGTTACCTTGATTTTGTCTTGGCATAGAATTCTATATCCCTTTTGAGATTTTGTTTGCCCCACAAGTATACCTTCTTTTGCGAAAGCATACCATTTTGTATGTTTTTCTTTTGGCATGTGCACATAGGCTTTGCTTCCAAAATTTCTTACAGTAGATGGTTCAAATTCCGGGCTTTTTCAGAGTTTTCCTCGTAGTCAATTTTGGAGATAGCCAAAATTGATGTGATCATAATTGCCTCACCCCAGGATGTGGTTGGCATATCTGCATCAAACAGCATAGTTCTTCCACTCTCACAGTACAGTATAGTTCATTCTTCTGCATCCCCATTTTGTTCTGGGTTGTATGGTACAGTACAGTAGTTTGAAATATTATGCCATGCTTTCTGAGAATCGCCTGTGTGTTATCACCTGTATATTCAGTTCCATTGTCTGTGCTCAATACACTCACCATTTAGCCAAATTTGTTGCTTACTTGAGCCAAATACTGTTCAATTTTCTCTTACATAGTTACTTAGTAGGTAAGGTTGAATAAAGACAGTAGTCCATCCAGTTCAACCTGTGTAGGTGTACGTGTGTCAGTGTTGATAATCATTTCCCATATCGCTGTATGTTTTGTTCTTTAAGATGTATGTCCAAGAGTCTTTTAAAAATATCAATACTCCCCACTGACACCACCAATTATGGAAGAGAGTTCCACATCCTTATCGCCCTGACAGTGCAAAACCCCTGTGAAGCATAAGGTTAAACCGTTTTCCTCCAAATCTCATTGTGTGGCCCCATGTCCTCTTACACTCCATGAGACTGAACAGTTTTTTTCTACGCTGGGATCACCATTGAGGTATTTGTAAATCACTATCATGTCCCCTCTCAAGCGTCTCTTTCCCAGCGAAAATAAATTAAATGCTTGCGGTCGTTCCTCATAATTGAGGTCCTCCAGTCCCCTTATTAATTTCATTGCCCTTCTTTGAACTCTCTCCAGCTTCAGCACATCCCTTCTAAGGACTGGTGACCAGAATGGACTGAATACTCCAGATGTGGCCTAACCAGAGTTTTATAAAGTGGAAGGATTTTAGTTTTATCTCTAGAGTATACCCTTTTTTATACATGCTAAATTTCTGCTGGCTTTGGTAGCTGCAGCTTGACATTGCATGCTTTTGCTCAGTCTGTCTTCTACTAGGACCCCCAGATCTTTCTCCATCCTTGATTCCCCCAGAGGTTCTCCCCTTAGCAAGTAGTTTGTATTTATGTTTTTAGCCCCCAAGTGTATTACCTTACATTTTTCCACATTATACCCCATTATTTTATTCAGGTCTTTCTGTAAAACTTCTGTATCCTGATGTGAAGTTATTTCCCTGCATATTTTGTGTGTTCTGCAAAAACTGAGATTGAGCTATTTATCTCATCCTCTATATCATTTATAAATTAAACAGAATTGTTTTCAAGACAGAGCCTTGGGGTACCCCACTTACCACTCCAGACCAGTCTGAGTACATGATATTTATCCACCTTATCCACCACCTTTGGGCACGCCCCTGTAGCCAGTTTTCTTTCCAAGAACAAACCTTATGGTCCATGCCTGCAGACCTCAGCTTGTGGTTTAAAAGAGAAGTATGGGTTTCCTTTTTTTTTGCTTACATCTATTCTATGTGAGCTGCTGATATCTAAAAATCTTTCTAGCCCTCTCAGAAGTGCCCCCATTCTGTTAACCACTTAAAGACCGAGCCTCTTTTTGAGATTTGTTGTTTACAAGTTAAAAACAGTTTTTTTTGCTAGAAAATTACTTAGAACCCCCAAACATTATACATTTTTTTCTAACACCCTAGAGAATAAAATGGCAGTCATTGCAATACTTTCTGTCACACCGTATTTGTGCAGTAGTCTTACAAGCTTACTTTTTTTGGAAAAAATACACTTTTTTTCAATTAAAAAATAAGACAACAGTAAAGTTGGCCCATTTTTTTTATAATGTTACGCTGAGTAAATTGATATCCAACATGTCATGCTTCAAAATTGCGCCCGCTCGTGGAATGGCGACAAACTTTTACCTTTAAAAATCTCCATAGGCGACGTTTAAAAAATTCTACAGGTTGCATGTTTTGAGTTACAGAGGAGGTCTAGGCCTAGAATTATTGCTCTCACTCTACCAATCACGGCAATACCTCACATGTGTGATTTGAACACCGTTTTCATATGTGGGCGCTACTCACGTATGCGTTCTCTTCTGCACGCGCACGAGCTTGGCGGGACATGGCGCGTTTAATAAAAAAATGTTTTTCCTTATTTATTTTACCTTTTATTTTTTATTTTTACACTGTTCTTTAAAAAAATTGTGTCACTTTTATTTCTATTACAAGGAATGTAAGCATCCCCTGTTATAGAAAAAAAGCATAACAGGACCTCTTAAATATGACATCTGGGGTCAAAAAGACCTCAGATCTCATATTTAAACTAAAATGAAATAGAAAAATAAAAATGAAAATTTTGTCATTTAAAAAAAAAAAATGGCCCTTTAAGAGCTATGGGCGCAAGTGACGTTTTGACGCCACAGAGACCACTATTATCGAAAACTGGACTGCCGGCCGAAAAAGAAGATACCAGGGTTATGGCAGCTAGCTGCTGCCATAACAACGATATTCCTCTTCAAAGTTGGGACGTACAGTATATCGGCGTGCGGCGGTCCGGAAGTGGTTAAAATCGAGCTAAATACCTGTGAGAGGGGCTACAGACTTTCATACAGTGTAATACAGACAATGGTCTGGTTCTGGAGTCTGGATCCACCCACTTTCCTGTCATTTTGCTCTCTCTGCTCTCTGCTCGTTCCCGAGACTTCACAGAACATACCTGCTCCCCTCCTTCTCTCTCTCCTCCCTCCTCCCTCCTCCCACCCTTCTCTCTCTCTCTCCTCCCTCCTCCCTGCCTTCTCTCTCTTTCCCCTCTTCTCTCTCCTCCCTTCTCCCCTGCAGCATGTTTCAATGGTCAGAAAAGTCGGCAGAGATAAGAGCACTTCAGTCAGTGACTAAGGTAGGAGAAGTCACTGATAGTACTTTGTATGTAAATGTCCTTTATATTACTATCTACCAGAGTGAAAATAATATATTTGTAAGGCAGAATACACATATGGATGTGACAGCACACAGGCATTACATGCATTACTGGTATAGTAAAATGAAATAAAATCAAAGCTAACTTTGTGAATGAATCCTTTTATTGACTATCTGGATTTTTATATGAGACAATGAAACCTTCCATTCACATCTAATTGTCTTTTCATACTGAAGCACAGAGCTCCTCAGACACGGACAGAGCTTTGCTCACCCATAATTGGTGTATTACCTAATACCCCTATAGCAGTAATGTTCCCTTCATTGTAAATAGAGTATTAAAGGATCACATGCCGTACAGTGCCATCCCATGCCGTACAGTGCCATTAGATGTTGTACAGTGCCATCGCATGCCGTACAGAGTCATTACATGTTGTACAGTGCCATCACATGCCATGCAGAGTCATCATATGCCATACAGTGCCATCACATGCCGTACAATGTCATCACATGCCGTACAGTGCCATCACATGCCGTACAGTGTCATTACATGTTGTACAGTGCCATGCAGAGTCATCATATGACGTACAGTGCCATCACATGACGTAAAATGTCATCACATGACGTACAGTGCCATCACATGCCGTACAGAGTCATCACATGCCGTACAGTGTCATTGCATGATGTACAGTGCCATCACATGCCGTACAGTGCCATCACATGCCATACAGAGTCATCAAATGCCGCACAAAGTGATCACATGCCATACAGAGTCATTATATGTTGTACAGTGCCATCACATGCCCTACAGAGCCATCACATGCTGTACAGAGCCATCACATGCCGTACAGTGCCATCACATGCCGTACAGAGTCATCACATGCCATACAGAGACATCACATACCGTAAAGAGTCATCACATGCCGTACAGTGTCATTACATGTTGTACAGTGCCATCACATGCCATACAGTGCCATCACATGCCGTACAGAGCCATCACATGCCATGCAGAGTCATCACATGCTGTATAGTGTCATCACATGCTGTACAGTGCCATCACATGTGGTACAGAGTCATTACATGTTGTACAGTGCCATCACATGCCGTGCAGAGTCATCACATGCTGTACAGTGCCATCACATGCCGTACAGAGCCATAACATGCCGTGCAGAGCCATCACATGCTGTACAGAGCCATCACATGCTGTACAGTGTCATCACATGCCGTACAGTGCCATCACATGCCGTACAGTGTCGTACCATGCCATACAGAGTCATCACATGCTGCACAGAGTCATTACATGTTGTGCAGTGCCATCATATGCCTTACAGTGCCATCACATGCCGTACAGAGACATCACATGCCATACAGTGCCATTCATTGCAGTACGGGGATGCGGATGATGGGACTGTATAGGAGTACAGTGACAGAGGGATGATTTGTATGTACAATAAAGGAGACTCTGGGGACATATCGGGGTCACTTTAGATGTGGGGGAGTTGTCAGTCTCCCTCTCCTATGTACTGTACACAGGTATGCTCTCTACACATAGCACTGTGTACATTTCAGAGAACAGACACAGGGCACAGGTCATTATGCTCCTCACCATGTTTCCTCTTCTGATATAATGCAGTACTATGTGTAGAGAACTTACCTGTGTTCATTTCTGGACATGAGAAGTGACTCTCCCCCCTCCCCCATTGGCTGGAGGAGACGCTGATACAGACTTTGAATGAGTGAGGGGAGGGGGGGAGGGAATTTGGAGGACACAGGAAGGAACATCAAAGCACAGGGGAGAGATGTTGGAATGTCACAGAGGAGAGCTTGCAGATAACAGCCAGAGAAAGTTTAAAACTTCACTTGTATCACACTGTCTCTACTTCTGGGTTTTAGCTGGGGACATGCTGCCATGGAAACAGAGGCATGTGAAGAATGTGCTCGTTCTAGATAGCAGCCTGGGTGTGCACCTCTTCACCAAACACACCCACATGTCCTTCAGAAGGAGGGAGTGAAGGAGAGGCTGGATTGTGAAGATGCTTTCACCCCCTGGAAACTTTTGAACTGAGAAAGAACCATTAGGCTGATTCTGGGTTCTTCAAAAGACTATTCTGCAAAAACTAAAGAGCTGGGGAAAGAAAAAAATGCAATGCAGGTATGAGGGTAGCATGTACTACTTATTTTTGCATACCCATACTTCTCCTTTAAGCGTTTATGGGGAACTATATTGAATGCTTTTGCAAAACCCAGATACACCAAATCCACGGACCTCCCCCTATCTAGATGACAGCTCACTTCCTTGTAGAATGTTAACAGATTAGTCTGGCAGGAAAGAGCCTTAGTACACTCATGCTGATTACTACTAATGATACTGTTTTCTTCAGCAAATTCTTGTATATAGTCCCTTATCATCCCCTCCAATAATTTACCTACTATTAATGTTAGGCTGACTGCCCTGTAGTTTCCAGGAATTGGTACTTCACTTTTGTTGTGTAACGGATATAGTGTAGTATGCATGGAGTAATCATCTATAAAAGTGAGAAAGTACCTCTCCCTTCCTGGAGTAAATTTTTCCATTGGATCTGAATGAATTAAGTCCAGAGGTTTCTTAGCTCTGATGTTACTCTGCTTTGGAAAAGCTTTCCTTTTATACAGCTGGTGTATTTTATTGTTTGATCACATGGACTCATTTTCATTCCACTTTCATAGTCATTCTCAGTTAATTTCTTTTTATTATGTCAGGACTAGGCATGGCGAACGGTTCGGCCCGAGCATAGGTTCAGGCCACACTTTTGTTGTTCGGACGTTCAGCGAACAAACAGGTCATTTGACCATTTGTTCATCCCCCCGAACTGACCACAATGCATTGCGGCACTGCACAGTGCATTGCAAGCCCTGATTTCACTGCTTCAGCAAATCAGGGCACAGAGCACTGTCAGAGTCATGATTGGACACTGTCATCATGACTTTTTCCAATCATGGCTCATTCCAGCCCCACAGTATAAAAGTATTCTTTCAATTGCAGCCATTTTCAGTGTGGTTTCGGCGTGGAGAGAGATAGAACAGGCTCTGTTCAGTGCTATTAGTTAGTTAGTGTGCTATACTGTGCTATTTTGCTTCAATTGTCAATGTAGAATATTGGTTTAGTGTCAGTCTAGGGATAGTGTGAGTGTAGTGAGGAGGACCATCATTCAGCTTTGCATAGTGTGCAGCTAGAGTAGGGGACGGCTCAGATGGTTTCACTGTAGTGTAGTGAGACCATGTCATTCATACATTCATTAGTGTAGAGTAGGGACAGCTCTAGTTTCAGTGTAGTGTAGTGAGACTGTGTCAGTAATCTTTACATTAGTGTATAGCTAATGTAGAGACAGTTCAGGTAGCACCAGTGTAGTGACAGTTGAACAGCATCTATTTGATTGCGTTACTGCTAGTTTAACGCCATTTACTTCTGTGTGCGTTACTGCCAGTTTAACGTCATATAGTTCTGTGTGCGTTACTGCCAGTTTAACACCATATAGTTCTGTGTGTGTTACTGCCAGTTTAACGCCCTATAGTTTTGTGCGTTACTGCAAGTTTAACGCCATTTACTTCTGTGTGTGTTACTGCAGTTTAATGCCATTTACTTCTGTGTGTGTTACTGCAAGTTTAATGCCACATAGTTTTGTGCGTTACTGCCAGTTTAACGCCATATAGTTATATGTGCGTTACTGCCAGTTTAACACCATATAGTTTTGTGTCCGTTACTGCCAGTTTAATGTCATATAGTTTTGTGCATTACTGCCAGTTTACTGCTATATAGTTTTGTGCGTTAGTGCAAGTTTAATGCCATATAGTTCTGTGTGCGTTACTGCCAGTTTAACACCATATAGTTCTGTGTGCGTTACTGCGAGTTTAATGCCATATAATTTTGTGTGTGTTACTGCCAGTTTAATGCCATATGGTTCTGTGTGTTACTGCCAGTTTACCGCCATATAGTTTTGTGTGTTACTGTAAGTTTAACGCCATATAGTTCTGTGTGCGTTACTGCTAGTTCTGTCCGCCTCTGTATGTTTTGCGCATTATATTGCATTATATTATAGTGTATCCGTGGAGTGTGTCTGTGTAGTGTGAGTACTCAAATTAAAGTGCACCAAACACCACTTTAAATTGATTAAAGTGCATCTTCGTACAAATTTCCACTTCTTCTTTACATTTGCTTATAAGCACTGCCCCCTCCCTCCCAATAATGTCTGGGGGGACAAAAAGGAGAGGCAGACATTCCCTTGGCACTGTAATGGGGCCAGCAACAAATGTGTCCACAGGCAAAGGTGGACGTGGTGGTCAGTCCTCAGGCAGGGCATCATTTCCTCTGTTTAGTGAGTTTGCCGTGCTATCCAGCCATAGCATGCAGAGGAAGCGGTGGACTTGCTTACTAAACCTTCCTCATCCTCCTCATACTCTGTCATGCAAGCAGAGACAAGTGTGCATTCCCTTGCAGTTGCCAGAGTGGACAAACCTGCCTCCTTGTCCACATCTATGCCTGCCATAGCCCCAACATCAGCCATTGAGGAGTCAGCTGAGTTATTTGACTACAGCATCAGCCACTTGCCCCTTGATGATGCCCAGACAATCCTGGATTCAGATGTTGGTTCTGAGGTTCAGGATGGCAGGAACATGAGCCTAGAGAGAGGGAGGAACACTGGTAGACAAATTAGCATTCATGTTCCCCAAGCCACAGCCTATTGCCAAGTTGTCTCCAGTGGTAATGATGATGATGAAGATGGAGGAGATGGAGATGATGATGATGAGGTCACTGATGTAACTTGGGTGCCAGATAGAGCAGAGGAAGAAACTGAGGGAGAGGTGGCACAACCCCAAGGAGGCTGACATCAAGAAAGAGTAGAGAGCAGCCACCCTATTCCATCACATTCTGCAGCTGTTATCTCCCGGCCCACTCCCCAAAGCTCCGCTGTCTGGGCCTTTTTCAGCACATCTGCAGCAGATCACACTGTTGCTATCTGCAAACTGTGTCCCAGGCACATCAAACATGGCAAAAACACCAGCTATTTGGGTACCACATGCTTAACAAGGCATTTAACGTCCAACCACTCAGCCCATTGGCAAGAGCACCTAAAAGCCACGTAAAAGGGGTACAAATCTGTTCCTTCCTCCTCCTCCTCCTCCTTACCCACTTCAGCCTGCCACTGCTGTACCGAGTCATTAGCTCTCAGCAGCCTCCACTGACAGGAATGATGGTATAACACAGAGGGTCCCAGGTCCTAGCAGCACATCTGCCAGCAGCATACCACCAGCTGTGGACTGTAGCCAGCAAATTTCTGCTGCAGCGGAAAAAAAATACAGTCCCTGCAACCCACATGCCCAGCGTCTAAATGCAAGCTTGTCATGGCTGTTGGCTCTCCAACTTCTGCCTTTCAGTCTGGTGGATTCTGCCCCCTTCTGTGAATTTGGAAAATGTGTTGTACCACAATGGCAGGTTCCTAGTTGCTACTACTTTTCACGCAAGGCCGTTCCATCTCTCTACCATCACGTGGAAGGGAATGTTCTGGCATTGTTGGGCAAGGCAGTCAGCCATAAAATCCACCTTACTGCTGACATGTGGTCCAGCAAGCATGGGCAGGGACAATATATTTCATTCAGGCTTGGTGCTGCAGCATGTTGTGCCCCCACATCTCTATACAGCTGGTGGTGATGATGCCAGACCTGTGAGCTCTACCCCCCTCCTCCTCCTCCTCCGCCACCTCCATGTCCTCCTCTGCAGAATTGTCCTTTGAACATCAGGTACTGCCTAAGAATTCAAAGGGCTATTCCATGAGTCAGCAAAAAGGTGCCACACAGTGCTTTAGCTGGTGTGTTTAGGGGACAGTAACCACACCGGAGCAGAGATTATTGCAGCTCTGCAAGAACAGGCCCAAAGTGGTTCCCACCATGCCAGCTGGAGCCAGGAATGGTGGTGTGCAATAATGGCTCAAACCTCCTGTCTGCCCTTAGACAGGGAAAGTTCACACATGTGCCATGCCTGGCACATGTTCTCAATTTGGTGGTGCATTTTTCCTAAATACGTACCCAGGGTTGCAAGATGTGCTAAAGCTGGCCAGAAGAGACTGTAGCTATTTCAGGCAGTCATACACAGCCAGTGCTCGGTTGGCTGAAAGCGATGGCTTTTCAACCCCAGGATCCTTGGGAGTAGTACGTGGCTGGGAGGAGGAAGTTCCAGATGCTGTCACCCTGAGTGACTCCGAGGAGTCTGCTTCTCAAGCCTCAGCAAATTTGAGGCGCATGGGCAACCTCATGCTTCAAAGCCTGCCAAAGGACCCCAGAATACGTGGCATAAAGGAGAAAGATGATTACTGGTTGGCAATCCTCTTTGACCACCATTATAAGGGGAAGGTCTCAGAACTCATCCCATCCCCACAGAGAGTGCAGAAGATAAAATCTCTTGAGGACACGTTAAAGAGGATTTTATTGAACGTTTTCCCTGACTCCAGTAGGTTACAGTGTCGTGGAACATGTCGTTTTGAGCCTTCTGTTGGTCAAGAGAGGAGTGTTGGAGAAGGTGTCTGCCTAAGTGAGGCATTTTGGAATTTTTTTTAGTTATCGCTGCCCAGGGCTGTCAGCTTCCACATCCCATTGGCAGCGTCTGCATCACATGGTGGACGATTACCTCGGGGTTAAAACAGAGATGGAGAGTTTTCCAGCTGATGATCCACTGACTTACTGGGTCATGAGAATAGACCACTGGCCAGAACTTGCCCAGTATGCTATTGAGTAGGGATAAGCCCGATGTTCGAGACGAACGTAAGTTCGACTTGAACATCGGGTGCTCACCTGTTCGCCGAGCAATATGCGGTGTTCGTGGCAAATTCGAAAGCAGCCAGAACACCATTAAAGTCTATGGGACACTAACATGAAAAATCAAAAGTGCAAGTTTTAAAGGCTTATATGCAAGTTATTGTCATAAAAAGTGTTTGGGGTCCTGGGTCCTGTCCCAGGGGACATGTATCAATGCAATTTTTTTTTTTCAAAACTGACGTTTTTTCGGGAGCCCTGATTTCTTTAATGCTTAAAGTGAAACAATAAAAATGAAATATTCCTTTAAATATTGTGCCTGGGGGTGGCTATTGTATGCCTGTAAAGTGGTGCATTTTTCCCGTGTTTAGAACAGTACCACAGCAAAATGACATTTCCAAAGGAAAAATTGTCATTTAAAACTGCTCGCAGCTGTAATGAATTGTCGGGCAATATGGATATAGATAATAGAAAAAAAGAGCATGGGATCCCCCCCATCCAATACCAGGCCCTTTGGGTCTGGTATGAATATTAAGGGGAACCCCGAATCAAAATTTAAAAAAAATTGCATGGGGGTCACCCTAAAATCCATACCAGGCCCTTAGGGTCTGATATGGAAATTAAGGGGAACCCTGCGCCAATTTTTTTTTAAAAATGGCGTAGGGGTCCCCCCAAAATCTATACAGTACCAGACCTTTATCCGAGCATGCAACCTGGCAGGCCGCAGGAAAAGAGGGGGGATGAGAGAGCCCCCCTCCTGAACCGTACCAGGCCACATGCCCTCAACATGGGGAGGGTGCTTTGGGGTAGCCCCAAAGCACCTTGTCCCAAGGTTGATGGGGGCAAGGGCCTCATCCCCACAACACTTGCCCAGTGGTTGTGTGGGTCTACAGGTGGGGGGCTTATCGGAATCTGGAAGCCCCCTTTTTGACACTTTTTTTGAGAAATGGTAGGGGTACATTTGTACCCCATTACCAATTCACACAGGGGGGGGCTGGTATCTGGGGGTGCCCTGGTTAAAGGGGGCTTCCAGATTCTGATAAGACCCCCACTCGCAGACCCCCACAGCCACTGGGCAAGGATTGTGGGGATGAGGCCCTTGTTCCCATCCACATGTGAAGAAGGTGCTTTGGGGGCTACCCCAAAGCACCCTCCCCATGTTGAGGGCATGTGGCCTGGTACGGTTCAGGAGGGGGGCGCTCTCTCGTCCCCCCTCTTTTCCTGCAGCCTGCCAGGTTGCATGCTTGGATAAGGGTCTGGTATGGATTTGAGGGGGACCCCTACACCATTTTTTAAAAAATCTTGGCGCAGGGTTCCCCTTAAAATCCATACAGAAGGGCCTGGTATGGATTTTGGGGGGGACCCGACGCAATTTCTTTTTTTAATTTTGGCTCGGGGTTCCCCTTAATATTCATACCAGACCCAAAGGGCCCGGTAATGGACTGGGGGGGATCCTATGCTCTTTTATTCAATGAGTTTTATCTATATTGCCGATACCCGACAATTCATTACAGCCGCGATCAGTTTTGAATGTCAATTTTTCTTTTAGAAATGTCATTTTGCTGTGCCACTGTTCTAAACACTGGAAAAACGCACCACTTTACAGGCATACTATAGACACCCCCCAGGCACGATATTTAAAGGAATATTTCATTTTTATTGTTTCACATTAAGCATTAAAAAATCACTGCTCCTGAAAAAACGTCTGTTTTTTAAAAAAAATGTTCGCATTGATACATGTCCCCTAGGGCAGGATCCGGGTCCCCAAACACTTTTTATAACGATCACTTGCATATAAGCCTTTAAAATTAGCACTTTTGATTATTCCTGTTCGTGTCCCATAGACTTTAATGGTGTTCGTGTGTTCTGCCGAATTTTTTGCCTGTTTGCATGTTCTGCTGCGAACCAAACAGGAGGGTGTTCGGCTCATCCCTACTATTGAGTTGTTGGGCTGCCCTGCATCCAGTGTGCTTTCAGAAGGGGCATTCAGTGCTGTAGGAGGTTTCATTACTGATCATAGAATGCATCTGTCCACAGACTCCGTGGACCATTTGATTTTTATAAAAAATGAATCAGCCCTGGATTACCAGCTATGAAGCCCCTGATGCCGATGACACTGATTAAGTCTTTTTGGGATGTGGAATCTCTGCAGGACTTCGAGGCTGCCTAGCTTCGAGGGTGCTCAATCATTTCATCTGGAAGGATGTTTTTGGTATTGGTTTCATGGACACAATTAACACCCAAAGACAAATTTTTCAGCACCTGTTTAACAGGTGCATATCATTGCAATTTTTTTTGCCTTCATCAACAGCACCTCTGTAAGGTTACGGTGGAAAGGTGCCCCCGACACCCAAAGAGTAATTTTTCTGCACCTGTTTGACAGGTGCATATCATTGCAATTTTTTACAGCAAGGCCAATTCTTGCTTTCATCAAGATTACCTCTATAGGTTTACGGTGGGGTGTCGCCAAAGACACCCAAAGACAAATTTTTCTGCACCTGTTTGACAGGTGCATATCATTGCAAATTTTTTACAGCAAAGCTAATTCTTGCTTTCATCAAGATTGCCTCTATAGGGTTACGGTGGGAAGACGCCACTGACACCCAAAGACCAATTTTTACGCACTCGTTACTTCTATCCAAAGTCAAAGTGACACCAGAATGTATCCAAAAAATCCTAATCTTGTTCCCAGTGCACTACATTGTGGCCTCATCATACACACTGGCTCCCCAGCTGTTGCTGAGCAAAATAAAGGCAGCTTGCAGGAAAAATGTCATTTTTTTTGGCTTTATAAATTTAAATTTATACATTTGTAGGTAGACTAAGGGGACCCCCCAGGCACTATATTGGAAGGATTTTTTCATTTTTATGCTTTCACTTTGAAAAATAAAAACATCACTGCTCATTTAAAAAATATGTTTTTTGTGATGGCACAACTAACTGTCATCTTGGAAGGTCACTACATTGCTATGTTTTATGAGATTCTTCACTGCAAAAATATTAGTTTCAAGTGCAGGGACATTTTTCACAAGTATCTTTCTGGTGACACTCTGGGAAATAGGACAGTAAACAAAAGCATCTTCTATTCCTTCCGATTCCATTCTTTGCCAGTTAGCTATGGTGTTTTTTTTCTGTTTTACGCTGGTCAAGGTAGATAAGTATATTTTTTTGTCATGTGACTTGTAACTCCTGAATGAACACACCATGTCTGCATAGATGAGGTGCGACTTTTGGAATGAAAAAACAATTCATTATTTGAAGCAAAATCAGTTTCTTCCTTCACACTTTTGGCCTTTTGTCGTTTAGTTTGTTTTTGCATTCTAGCTTTCCAGATTCTGCAGTCTGCTTTTAAATTACCCTGTTTCTTGCACACAAAACCTGTGCGTGTTTCTTGTTGCACATCTTTATAGCAGACTCTGCGACAGAAGCACTGTCCCTATTAATGCTTTTTGTTTTATGCTTATATTCATGCACAAGCTTTCCCTTAACATATTCCATGTCAGTTCATCATCTGAAGGTGCATCAAGTGCTGTGATAAGCGTTTCATAACTCTCAGGTAAACCACCAAGTAATAGTGCTGCGGCATGAAACTCATTTATTTAGTTTCCTATACCTCTCAACCATTTTCAAGGTGTTCCTTATGTAATCCTGCATATCCTGGCCTTGCATCAGCTTGGTTTGGTATAGCTTTCTTTTTTAGTAATTCCTTTATTTGTTTAAAGAGTCATGGAAAATACAGACATTAGAGAGATATGTCTGAAAAAATCTCCAACATAAGGATGGCTTCTGTCTAAACAATTACAGTTTATTGCTGAGATTAGCACTTTCATGCACCTTTTGTAATTCTTCCCACATTTCTTTAGCAGTTTCACACTAACATATACAGTGGCTTGCGAAAGTATTCGGCCCCCTTGAACTTTTCAACCTTTTGCTACATTTCAGGCTTCAAACATAAAGATATAATTTTTTTATTTTTTGTGAAGAATCACCAACAAGTGGGACACAATTGTGAAGTGGAACGAAATCTTTTGGATTTTTGAAACTTTTTTAATTAATAAAAAAATGAAAAGTGGGGCGTGCAAAATCATTCGGCCCCCTTGCGTTAATACTTTGTAGAGCCACCTTTTGCTGCGATTACAGCTGCAAGTCACTTGGGGTATGTCTCTATCAGTTTTGCACATCGAGAGACTGAAATTCTTGCCCATTCTTCCTTGCAAAACAGCTCGAGCTCAGTGAGGTTGGATGGAGAGCGTTTGTGAACAGCAGTTTTCAGCTCTTTCCACAGATTCTCGATTGGATTCAGGTCTGGACTTTGACTTGGCCATTCTAACACCTGGATACGTTTATTTGTGAACCATTCCTTTGTAGATTTTGCTGTATGTTTAGGATCATTGTCTTGTTGGAAGATAAATATCCGTCCCAGTTTCAGGTCTTTTGCAGACTCCAACAGGTTTTCATCCAGAATGGTCCTGTATTTGGCTGCATCCATCTTCCCCTCAATTTTAACCATCTTCCCTGTCCCTGCTGAAGAAAAGCAGGCCCAAACCATGATGCTGCCACCACCATGTTTGACAGTGGGGATGGTGTGTTGAGTGTGATGAGCTGTGTTGCTTTTACGCCAAACATATCGTTTTGCATTGTGGCCAAAAAGTTTGATTTTGGTTTCATCGGACCAGAGCACCTTCTTCCACATGTTTGGTGTGTCTCCCAGGTGGCTTGTGGCAAACTTTAGACGAGACTTTTTATGGATATCTTTGAGAAATGGCTTTCTTCTTGCCACTCTTCCATAAAGGCCAGATTTGTGCAGTGTACGACTGATTGTTGTCCTATGGACAGACTCTACCACCTCAGCTGTAGTTCTCTGCAGTTCATCCAGAGTGATCATGGGCCTCTTGGCTGCATCTCTGATCAGTCTTCTCCTTGTCTGAGCTGAAAGTTTAGAGGGACAGCCAGGTCTTGGTAGATTTGCAGTGGTCTGATACTCCTTCCATTTCAAAATGATCGCTTGCACAGTGCTCCTTGGGATGTTTAAAGCTTGGGAAATCTTTTTGTATCCAAATCCGGCTTTAAACTTCTCCACAACAGTATTACGGACCTGCCTGGTGTGTTCCTTGGTCTTCATGATGCTCTCTGCGCTTTCAACAGAACCCTCAGACTATCACAGAGCAGGTGCATTTATACAGAGACTTGATTACACACAGGTGGATTCTATTTATCACCATCAGTCATTTAGGACAACATTGGATCATTCAGAGATCCTCGCTGAACTTCTGGAGTGAGTTTTCTGCACTGAAAGTAAAGGGGCCGAATAATTTTGCACGCACCACTTTTCAGTTTTTTAATTGCTAAAAAAGTTTAAAATATCCAATAGATTTTGTTCCACTTCACAATTGTGTCCCACTTGTTGGTGATTCTTCACAAAAAATTAAAATTTTATATCTTTATGTTTGAAGCCTGAAATGTGGCAAAAGGTTGAAAAGTTCAAAGGGGCCGAATACTTTCGCAAGCCACTATATGTATGATTTGATCATCTTCAATGCTAAGAGAGATTGTGCTCTGATCTTTTTGATATTTCTCTATCCACTCATCTGAAGGGTGTTCTGGCCTGACTTAATTTGTATATTTTTACGTACCTTCTTTTATTAGCAGCATTTTTCATCTTGAATTTCCAAGACTGTTAGTTCAGGTTTGCACATGAAAGCTTTGTTGCAGCTGTGTCACTGTCTGTTTTATTTTATTCTTTTGTAGTCTTCTTTCTGTTGCTGTATTTTGCACTTATCTGCTATAGCTGGCTATGACTGGGTTCTCAGCTTTTCTCTGGGTGCCTGGGCTATGCCTAGACTCATAACCTGTTAGAAATTCTGTATATAGACCTACAGAACAGACAGTGCACAGTCCACATGGGCTTATCTGCTGCTTAACTGCAGACAGGAACAGGAAACTTTTATTATACAGAGGAAAGACATAGAGTTTATCATAGAGCAGCTACAAACCTATACACACTGTAATCTACTGGCTGATGTAGTTATTGCACAAAATACATGAACAATGTATTCCAACATCCAGTCATTCAGCCATGCAGCAGTGAAAATTTAGGGAGGAGCCTCAGGCTGGATCCTAGGCCAGGATCCTGTTTTGTTGTTTTTTATATTCTTTCACTCCAAGACACAGTGAGCAACATTGCTATACCTTATTTCTTGACTTTAATTTATTATACTGACCTATAACTAAAGAGTCTTGATCGTTTAATTTATAGACCTGGATGTGACCAACAAGTACCCTTACTTTGAAGAAATCTATATGGTGGAGATATATGCCATTGCCTGGATGAGTGATATGTAGCAACCATCATAATAAAAAGGAGCTGTAGTGACTTTTAACCATTTGCCTACTGGGAACTTTTACCCCCTTCCTGCCCAGGCCAATTTTCAGTTTTCAGCGCTGTCCCACTTTAAATGACAATAGCGCAGTCATGCAACACTGTACCCAAACAACATTTTTATAAATTTTTTTCCCTCAAATGGAGCTTCCTTTTGGTGGTATTTAAACACAACTGTTTCTTTTTTTTTTTTGCTACATCAATGAAGTCCAAAAATTTTGAAAAAGACAAAACGTTTTCATAGTTTGTTCATTCTCATTCTTAATTTTATTAGAAAATTATTATACAAATAGACAAATATGCATACATTAATGGTATAATCATACCATCAGTCAATTTACAAATATATTATACAAGCTTACATAACAAAAACAACAACAAAAAAAAGAGACAACTACAAAACAAAAAGAAATAAAGAAAAAAGACGGGGAAAATTATGGCAACACATAAACATCATGTTTTGAAAGATTATTACGTCTTATTTAGATTCTGCTCAAGTTCCCATAAATCATTCTAATTTCCTGATGACTCCCTAAAGGTCCTGCGGGGGGCCCATACCTGATGTCACTTTTCATATGTATCCAATTCATGTGCCAGGAGGGTCTCCATGCTCTCAATGTAATCCATTTCCATTATCCATTCCTTCACTGATGGCGATTGTATTGATCGCCAATGTAGCGGGATAACCAATCTTGCTGCTGTTAACCAGTGTCTAAGTAGACCCTTTTTAATATTTTTATAGGAGCCTGGGAGAATGGATAGCAGAGTAATTTGTGATGTATTGGGGACTAGCTCTCCTGTAACTGTAGTGTGCAGCTGCATGATCCTGTCCCAAAAATTATGAATTTGGAGGCATTCCCACCAAATTTGTATCAATGAACCCTTTGGCAGAATGACACCACCAACATATGTCAGATGCTGCAGGGATGCTGGACATCGATACCAATGAGAAACAAACTTATAGCTTGTTTCTTGGGCTTTAGTTGTCGGTAACAAGCAATGTGTGAGAATAAATGATTTCTCCCACTCTTCTGCTCCAATTTAAACATTAAGATCGTATGCCCATGTATTTGTAAATTCTGGAGGCTCAGGATGTTTTTTTGCAATAGGAATCTTATATATTGCTGATTTTGGTTTGGTACTTTGTAACAAAATAGGCTCCAACTAATTTAGATCTCTATTAAAAGATTGGTTTAAGGGAGTAGAGGACAGGAATGACAATACTTGCTGATATTCCAACCATTGCATAAGTGAGGGATGTTGTGTAGAAATTAAATTCATTATGTTTGCCCTGACAAAGAATCTGGCTCACTCTTCGGTGAGAATCCTTGTTCCATATTAAAAACTGTAACCGAACTACTGCAGGTGGAAATTGAGGATTGCCAAATAAGGGTGTCATGGGTCCTACTTGCGAAGAAAGCCCTAACCGCAAAATCATTTTATACCAGATGCTCAATAAATGAGATGTAAGAAAAGGTAAAGAAGAGAGCATGTCTCGTTGAGTACCACGGGAAGATATGTTTAACCAAGGGAGTGCCTGAAGATCAAACTGATTCATCCCCTGTTCTATTGAAACCCATTGTTTGGTATCTGAATGGTGAAACCAGTTCACTAATCTAGTCAGAACTGCCGCAACATAGTAATAATATAGATCCAGTACACACGCTCCTCCTTTCACTTTAGGTAATGTTAATGTTTTCCTATTTAATCTAGATCTCTTGTGCCCCCATATAAACTTTGCAAAGGCAGATTGTAAAATCGAGAAAAAAGATCTAGGAATGGCAACAGGGATAGTTTGAAAAAGTTTCAGAAAGTGGGGTATTATGTCCATTTTCAGTATGTTAATCCTCCCGAACCACAAATATAGATTAGAATCATATTTTTTAAGATCTTGAAGAGTACGTTGCATAAGAGGGGTATAATTTGTTGAATATAAATGGGTCAGATCTGAAGGAATATTAATTCCTAAATATTTTAGTGTAGAGGAGCAGAATCTAAATGAAAAATTATTCTTCATTGTTGTCACTTGGTGTGATGAAAGTGACACATTAAGAATTTCTGATTTTGATACATTTACCTTGAAATTACTCAAAACTCCAAAACGCTGAAATTCAGATAAAATAGAAGGCATAGAGATATGTGGGTTGGTAACATAGAGTAACAGATCATCAGCGAACAGGGCAAGTTTTATTTCCTGCTGATCTATCTTTATGCCAGTGATAGAAGATTTCTGTCTGATTGATATTGCTAAGTGCTCTATTACTAGGACATAAAGCAAAGGAGACAGAGGGCATCCCTGGCGAGTACCATTTTGTATAGAGAGTCAATGATCCATTAATCCTTATTCTAGCCTTGGGTTTAGAATATAGCGCTAAAATCTTATTAAGCAAATTTGGGCCCTTTCCTATTTGCCTCAAGGAATGCTCGAGGAAAGGCCACCCAACCAGATCAAAAGGCTTCCCCGCGTCGACCGAGAGAAGGCATGCTGGTATTTTAGCTGTTTGGGCATAGCCCAAGTAAGAATGTTTTTATCATGTTGTCACGTGTTTCTCTTCCTTTTTTCTCCCTACAAATGCGGTCTAGTCTTTATGTACTAGGCTTGGAATAAGAGATTGGAGATGTGATGCAATCAATTTGGCGTAAATTTTTATGTCTGCTCCAATTAAAGATATTGGATGATAGCCGGAACAGTGTCAAATCCTTATCAGGTTTAGTAATATGGGCTTCCAGTGTTTGATTCGGAAATAGGTTAATGAAGGAGATGGAATTGAATACCTGGAGCATAAATGGGGACAAATATTCTTTAAACGTTTTATAGAACCAAAGTCTTCGATAGAACGAGTATAAGATCCTTTATCTTCCAAAAACAATGGTTGAGCCAGATTATAAAGAGCTGAAAAATATTCCCTGAATGTTTGTTGAAGACATTGTGGATCTGAGGTTGTTTCCCCTGACAACTTTCTAATACTAGCATTAAAAGTTTGGGGAGGACGGGGATGTAATATACGTGCTAACTGTCTCCCACATTTATTCCCATATCTGTAACTACTTAAGGCACATCTATGTTGATATGAACTGTGAGATGCTTCCAACAACTCTAGTGCCCCCTACACACGGTCGGATTTTCCGATGGAAAATGTCCGATCAGAGCGTGTTGTCAGATATTCCGACCGTGTGTGTGCTCCATCGGACATTTTCCATCGGATTTTTTCGATACACAAAGTTTGAGAGCAGGTTATAAAATTTTCCGACAACAAAATCCGATCGCGTCAATTCCGACCGTGTGTGGCCATTTCCGACGCACAAAGTGCCACGCATGCTCAGAAGAAATTCTGAGACGGAACAGCTCGGTCTGATAAAATTAGCATTCGGAATGGATACAGCACTTTCGTCACGCTGCAATGTCAACAATAGTTTAATACAGCGCACTCTCTTCTTCTTTATAATGTGAGAAGAATTAAGTAGTTTTGCTGTTCATATTCACACAGACTTCTCACAAACTTATTTCTTTATTATTTATTGTGATTCCCTCAATATATTTAGATTTGTCACATCTGACCAATTTTTTTTTGTTGGTTTCTAAATATTTTATGTTTTTTTCAAGGCTGTTTATTTTTTTTTTTTGTGTTTGTATTTTTTTCAAGGCTGTGTTTTTAAATGTTTTTTTTGTGTTTTACTCCATAATATTTTTGTGTGTGTTTTGTGTGTAAAGTTACCACAACACCATTGTTATCTTGTATTATTTAATCTCAAGGCGGTTGCTTGGTGTTGGTGTCTCTTGTTAATTTCACATTGTATTTTAGAAATTGACCTGCTTCCTCACAAACAAAATGTCCTTTTTGAATGAAAACACACATAGGCGAGTACAATTGAAAACAAAAATTCCTTTATTAAGGGCTCAGAACCAAACAAAGAGGGAGGCAACGCTGGATAAACAGTTGAAATTTGTGAAGCCTTTGACCCCCAGGGCAGACATCAATTCTTTTCCATCAAAATTGGTGGCCTGAGGAGTCCTTATCTAAGGGAGTGCAGTCTGGTCCAGAAGTCCCAGAGATCCTGAAAGCAGCAGATGACATCTATGTCCCCAGGCTGTGGAACTACAAGAGACTGCATCTTTTGCCAGACCAGACTGAACCCAGGTCATCACTCTCTGGTCTTCCTTAGACGCTTCCTTCCATGCTGTGGCTGTGGTGTTGGAGATGTGCCAGGAGGAGGAGTAGGACCTGGAGGAGGAGGAGGACCTGGAGGAGGAGGAGGAGGACCATGTGTGAGGTCACAAATGTGGGTAGCAGTTGTTTTTTCACCCCTCAACCCCTTATTGAGAGCTTCCAAAATTAGGAACTCACACAGTACTCGTTGGACCTCCTCCATCCGCATCATTTTGCAGACAGTTCTGCCAGCAAAGTCCTCCTCCACACTGTGGGGGGTTCTCAGGGCCTCTGCAACCACATGTTGCTGCTTGGAAGGCCCAGGTTTGGCGTCAGAAGCCTCAGCTGGGAGGGAAGGAAGCGTGGAAGGAAGAGTGGAGAGTGCTGGCCTGGGTTCAGTCTGACCTGCCAGAAAATGCAGACTGTCATAGTACCACAGCCTGGGGACATAAATGTCATCTGCTGCTCCTGATCTCTGGGAATCCTGGACCTTCTTGCGCTCCCTTAGATAAGTGCTCCTCAGGCCACCAATTAGGATCTTCAAATAGGTGATGTCTGCCGTGGGGATCACCGTCTTCACAAATTCCAACAAACTATCCAGCGCTGCCTTCCTCTTTGTTTGGTTCTTATAATGTGGGTGGTTTATCTGCCACAGACAAGACAGCTCCCTGAACATATCAATGAATATGGCCATAAATTCATCCTCTCTAAAGATATCCATTTTCACTGCAAGACACAACACAAGACAAACCCTAATGTCAGCCTATAAAGTCTACTAAGCATGTGCAAATACAGGCCTCAATCTAGAAGCAGTATAGGCCCAATGTAAAATCTTACCTTCGCTATCACGATCGCCGCCTCCGTTACTCCTTCCACCGCTCACAGATCATACGTACTACGCACGCGTGTTATGCTTTATTGACACTGCGCATGCGTGAAACTCCGTCCGTCCCTGACGTTCTTTCTAGTCTATTCCCCGCCCCTTCTCACTCGTCGCAGTGGGGAAGAGCACATGGCGGAGTCAGAGCAGGTGTCAGATAATTACAGCAATGAGGAGGAGGAGGAGGAGGAAAGCCCAGAGGCAGAAACGCCCCGATCCCGGAAGAGACGATTTAAGGCATCAAATATGTCCTTTGGGGAGATGTTGGACATCCTGAAGAAGACCGACTATGATGGAAAGTATGGACCTTACCCCAACCCCAATGTCAGAAAGGCCAAGATCATGGCGAAAGTGGTCAAAAGTCTGCACCGGAATTTCGGGGTACGACGATCCAAGGATCAGCTCAGGAAGCGGTGGTCAGATCTGAAATTAAGAGAGCATGAGCAGTACAGAAAGATCCGGAGAGTGCTGCAAAAAAGTCAGTAGTTGTGCTGTGTTCCTATTCTTTTCATGTTTATTACGTTTGTGCTGCTGCATGTGCTTTTCTTTACTGTTATCCAGTTTAAAATGGCAACTTTCATGTTCATGGGCACATTATTCATTCGTATCAAACATAGTTCGTTTGGCCATATGCAATTGCCATCATTTTTTGGGGCCTACTTGTGTGAAAAGAATTGGGTGGTGTAGATGTGTTTGTAACTAGAATGAAATGCCAACTAGATTCTGTGTAAGGAGAGGACACTCAGCAGCAGTTTACACATCTGGATGCTGGAGCACTACTGTGGGACCCCAGAACAGCCTTTTTATTAGGGGGCCCACACAGGCGCTCCAGTGTATATTATAGGGGTGTCTCCATCTGTGAAGCCTACCTATTTATTTTTACATAGGGGATAAAAGACTCGGAGGACACCCCTCATCCGAGGAGACCAGAGACGCCCCACCTCTGGAAGAAGGGGAAATCCCCCAAAGCCAAGCAGAGCAGGAGGAGGAAGACGTGGTGGAAATTGTCACCACATCAGGTGAGTGTCTGCGACCCCAGGCTCACGTAAGAGATGGATGCCGGCATATTTATAATGCCTTTTTTTTTTTTGGTTTCTCTCTTTTTAGGGGATCGTGATGTTGTGGATCCAGATCCTTTCACCTCGGAAAGTGCCCAGATCCTGATCGGGGAGATCATGGGGTGTAATAGGGACTTGGAAAACATCAAGAAAAACATCAATGATGTTCTTCAAAAAAATAAGAACATCATTGATGTTTTAGGGAGAGTTTAAAAGCCCTCAAAATCCCTTTGTTTTTTGGTGTGCTACAATTTTTGACCATTTTTTGACAAATATTAGAAAAGCCAATTTTTGAAGAGGCACACAGTGTGTCAACATGTGCTATCTGCCATCACGGGAGATCAATGGACACGTTTTGGGGGTGCAACCCCTTCCTCAATAATAAAGTAGCTGTGAGGAAGGGGTTGCACGCCCAAAACATGTACCTTGATCCCCCGTGATGGCAGCTAGCACATGTTGACATTCGTAAATTTGTGTGCATCTTCAAAATTTGGCTTTTCCAGGGGTGACTTCCCCCCATCTGAACGCAATATCAAACACAGTTTGTAAATACTCATGTCTGATATTGCCTTCAAGTTATACCAAATGTGAACTTTGTAAGTTCAAGATTTGTGTCTTTCTAGTTGGTTTTAAACATGCCTGTTTTATCTGAAATGGACAATTTCTACTTTTTCTAATGAGACCCCAAAAATTGTTATACAACAAACATGTTGGTTTGTTTTAAAAAACCTTTTCTAAATGCACATGTGATTGTGCTGGTATTAAAAAGATTGTTAATCAAGAATGTGTGGATTATTGTCTCAACGCTACAACACTTTTGTGGTGCTCTAATTGCTGTTTTCAGTGACAATGGGTGTTATTTCCTAAGGGCAAATCCACTTTGCAATACAAGTGCAGTTTCAGTGCAGTTTCAAGTGCACTTGTAGTGCAAAGTGTCTTTGCCTTTATTAAATAACACCCAACAGTGCTTTGTAATGTTACACAATCATGCCATTTTTAGAACTCACCACATTTGTGTCAGGGTCAGTTAAAACAAACACAAGCAGTGAATGTCACCAAAGCTTTTTTTTTTTAAGTTTTTTATTTTAAAAATGTTTTAGACATTGTCTGGCATATTGATGGCCCCCCTACCCGCAAAGAATTCAAGGTATCTTAGCCGGACATCACGGGCACTCGGGGGGGGGGCAAGCCAGGACGGCCACTTTCAAGCGCTGTCAGGGTTGGTTCATTTAGAATTCAGGCCCAACTGAGCCAGCATAGTTGGCAGATTGTTTCCGTAAAAAGTTGTGTAGAACACAGCACGCCAGGATAATGTGATTCAGTTTGTACTCCGCCATGTGTATGGGTGTAAGAAATAGGCGGAACCGGCTGGCCATGATTCCAAATGTGTTCTCCACCACTCTTCTGGCTCTGGCCAGCCGGTAATTAAAAACCCTCTGGTCCGGGGAGAGGGTCCTCATCGGGAATGGCCACATAAGATGGTCCCCCAGCGCAAAGGCTTCATCCGCAACAAAGACAAATGGGAGTCCTTACACATTGTCTTCTGGAGGTGGCAAGTCCAAGCTGCCATTCTGGAGATGCCTGTAAAACTCTGTCTGGGCGATGACTCCACCATCGGACATCTGGCCATTCTTCCCCACGTCCACATACAGGAACTCGTAAGTAGCCGACACCACCGCCAACATCACAATACTATTGAACCCCTTGTAGTTGTAATAGTATGACCCCGAGTTGGGTGGTGGGACGATGTGGACATGTTTCCCATCAATTGCCCCTCCGCAGTTAGGAAAGTCCCACCGCTGGACAAAGTGGGAGGCCACAGTCTGCCATTCCTGTGGCGTGGAAGGAAACTGTGGAGTCAAAATAAAATCACAAATTAGTCATTTTGCACATAAACAGGGAAAGCAGATTAGACACAAACATTCTTGGCCAACATCAAGATAAAATTTTTTGTAGGTATTTTTTAAAGACCAAAGTATTAGGTACAACTATCAGATCCCCCCCCTCTGATGGGCCATTTATAACACTATAGGGGGGGAACTCTTGGACAGGTAACCCTCTTGACTTCATTGAGACATGAATGCCTAAATAATGGGTAAGACTTTGGCCAGCCCCTCCTTAGTTACACTATTGGCAGCCCACTGGACAGGTAAGAAGTGTCATAATACAAAGATATAAATACACATTGTACACATTTTAGCACATTTGGACATTCTGCTATTACCTATCAAAATAATAATAGAATACAAAAACCTTAAACAGTACCATTTAAAAGTATACAGGCAGGCCCTTGCACTACATGCTTTGGGGAATTCATCCATAAATCTGACCAGTAAAGAGATGGGTATAGTGTGTATGGGTTTGTCAAAGTCAACAGATAGATGATTGAGGATAGATAGAGAATTGGTATCAGCTGACTTAGCAGTTGGGGGGAGGGAGGGTTAAAAATGATTTGGGGACCCCAAAAAAAGCCTCTGGCACTCTGCCTGAATTTAAAGCACAAATCACATTTCAAAAACATTTTAGGGGGTGTTTGGGGTAAAGCACTACTATGGAGCTGACAAAATACATTGTTAAGTGACTACATGAGGTGAATAAAGGGCCAGGAGAGCATGCTGGGGAGGTAAGTGAAGGCAAATATGTATGAAGGACAAAAAAAATAATTACATAAAAATCCATCATGCATGAAGACAAAGGGGACATTCACAGCATATTACAATCATGGTAATTAGGGAATGAGGAAAGAAATACAATATATTATCAAACATTATATACAATAAAATGTGATGTTAAAGGATACAAATCTTACCTTCATATACTCCTTCTGCAGGACCTGTATGATGGCAGAACAGGTCTCTGGGATAATGATCCTCAGAGCCTGGGGGGAGATGCCTGTCGAGTACTTCAAGTCCTGCAGACTTCTCCCCGTCGCCAAGTACCACAGGGTGGTGACTTGCCGGAGTGATGGCTTGCTTCATGCAGGCATCCTGCCTGCTGATAAAGGGGGTCAGCAAAGCCAAAAAACGGTGAAATACGGGGTCCGTCATCCGGAGAAAGTTCCTGAAATCATCAGGATTATTCTCACGGATCTCACGGAGCAAAGGCATATGACAGAACTGGTCACGCTAAAGCAACCAATTCTTGGTCTATGAACTCCTCTCCACCCTGTTCATGGACTGGACTTGTGTCAAGGTCAGGACCCCAACACCAAGCCCCCGCACAGCACGAACTCTACGAGGAGTAAGTATACGCAACATGGCTAGAAAACTGTCGGCTGCTCAGAACGAAGTAACAGAACGCACTGAAGAACAGCAAGGCCTGTGAAGAGCAACCTGAAAAACAGTAACGAACGAACAAGAACACAATGACAAGTCACGCGTAGCTTGCTGCACGCACTGAAGAGCAGATATAAACCCACAAGCACAAACTGAACAGCAGAAAACGATCTGAAAACCACGAGTCTGAAAAAGCGTGAATCGTCTCTCACCAAACTTTTACTAACACGAGATTAGCAAAAGGAGCCCAAAGGGTGCCACGCTTGGTTCTGAACTGACCTTTTCTAGTCTCGTCATACGTGGTGTACGTCACCGCGTTCTTGGCGATCGGAAATTCCGACAACTTTGTGCGACCGTGTGTACGCAAAACAAGTTTGAGCCAACATCCGTCGGAAAAAATCCTAGGATTTTGTTGTCGGAATGTCCGATCAATGTCCAACCGTGTGTACGGGGCATAATAGTGATGCCCTATATTAGCTAGTATTTCTGTAGATTGTGAGGCTTTATGTAGAGTTTCTAGGGAATGAAGCTTTGATAGAGTATTTTCAATAGCCACAGTTCTTACTTTTTGGAGATGAGAACCATGTTGGATAAACAACCCTCCAAATACCGCTTTAAGAGCTTCCCATTTTAGTGGTAACGCTGTTTCATCCTGTTCAGTGACAAAGTTGCCAATTGCCTCCACAATTGCTTGGTGACAAAATGGGTTTGACATATGCGTATCATTCAAATGCCAAGACCAACTTGTGCCCCGAGTCTGAGGGGGATATATTGATAAAAATACCGGTGAATGGTCAGACCAAATAAACAATCCTATTTCCAAAGAAGGCTTCCACTTCAAAACCTTTGGGCCCGATAAACAATAGTCTAGTCTACTATAGGATTTATGGGCTGATGAAAAATATGTATAATTACGATTTTTAGGATATAGAATCCGCCATAGATCAAGTAACTTATGATCAAACAATTGTTTTTTAAGAGCTCTCAACTGGGAGTGAGAAATACTGGAATGCTGAGCAGAGGTGTCCGACTGGGGCTCTACGGCTAAATTGAGGTCTCCTTCTACAATAATGACATCTTCTGAAAAATCCGCTAGGAGCCAAAGATAACGAGGAATTGTAGTGGTCTGATCATGATTCGGAATATAAAAATTAGCAATTGTAAAAAGTTTATCCCACAACCGAAATTTAAGTAAAAGATATCTACCATTAGGATTAGCTATATGTTCCAACTGCTGAACCGGTACATTTTTATGAAAAGCGATGGAGACCCCTCTTGCCTTTGAATTAGGCATAGTGCTGTGAAACCACTGGGAACAGTGTTTACTAGAACATACAGGAATGCCATCAGTACGAAAATGGGTCTCCTGAAGGAGTATGATGTTGGCCCTAGCTTTATGCAAACTATATAGGATCTGACCTCTTTTTAACTCATTATTAAGGCCTTTGACATTATAAGGAAAAAATTTCAATGAAGATACCAAAATTAAACTTGTTGCCATCTTAAAAATAGTTTGTTATAAAATTTTGTAAACAGGTAATTTTTCTAGGCAGAGAAGGAGGCGCTTCTAAGTGCAGTAATAAAACACTTTAATGACAAGGAAGGGTTAAAAACACTTACAAGATGGGAGTGAAAAGCAGGCATATAAATCAATCCATAAGTTCAACGGGATGCCTCCTGGGAGTAAAGACAGCTGCAGGTGGAAGTTCCAGCCGACCAGCGGTGGGAAACACTATCTCTCTGATCCGAAAAGGAGGGCCGTGCTGTCAGGGCCAGCATGGAATCCAGGAGGCCATCATATGAAAAATTCAGAAAAAAACAGCATGGAGGTACCCCCTATCCAGACCAGCCCCCCTCCCCCTTCCTAAAGAAAACACCCATGTTGAGGGCATGTGGCCTGGTGTGGTTCAGGAGGGGAGGAGCTCAGTATCCCCCCCCCCTTTCCTGGCTTGCTAGGCTGCATGTTTGGATAAGGGTCTGGTATGTATTTAGGGGACCCCACGCCATTTAAAAAAAAGTTGCCAGATTTGAAGGGCCTGGTATGAATGGGGGGGGGGGGGCACGCTGTTTTTTTTATGTTTTAAAACAGGCATTTGTAGAGTTTATATTCTGCTGTCAGCTAGGAATCCTGCTGACAGCAGATGTGTCATGGTTGTTAAGGATGCAAACGGCCACCCACTCCTTATCTATTCTGATTTCTGAATATACAAAAGCAATGCTGAAGATATGAAACAAATACCAAAATTATGAAAATGAATTGGTCCAATATTGAGTCAATGGACCAATTTGTTTTCAGAATTTTGGAATTTGTTTTGTTTTGTATTTGTTTTGTATTTGTATTTGTTTATACAGAATAGCATAAAAAAATTAAAAAAAAAACAGTGTGAAGCCCCCCCAATCCTTACCAGGCCCTTCGGATCTGGTATGGATTTTAAGAGGAACTCCATGCCAAAAAAAATGTAAAAAATGGTGTGGGGTCCTCCACAAAATCAATACCAGACCCTTATCCGAGCATGCAGCCCAGCAAATGAGAAAAGGGGGGGACGAGCGAGTGCCCCCCCTCTCCCTAAACCATACCAGGTATGGTATCATTATTTCACTTTTTTTTTTTATCAGGAATAAAAATGTTAAAAAAATAAATAAATAATTTAAAACTATAGTACACAATTAAATTAGATAAACCACCTTAAATACAGACTTGTGCTACATACACACGGTCAGAATTTCCATAAAAAAAGTATGATGGGAGCTTTTGGTCGGATATTCCGACCGTGTGTATGCTCCATCCAACTTTTTCTATCTGAATTTCCGCCAGCAAAAGATTGAGAGCTGGTTCTCTATTTTTCCGACGGAAAAAGTTCTTGACAGAAATTACATTAGTCTGTATGCAATTCCGACGTGCAAAAAACAACGCATGCTCAGAGACAATTCGACGCATGCTTGGAAGCATTGAACTTCATTTTCTCAGCTCGTCGTAGTGTTGTACGTCACCGCGTTCTTGACGGTCGAAAGTTCCGAGAACTTTTGTGACCGTGTGTATGCAAGCCAAGCTTGTGCGGAATTCCGTCGGAAAAAACATCCAAGATTTTTCCAACGGAAATTCCACTCATGTGTATGGGGCATTAGAGTCTCCTCTTTGGCAAGCATTGCAAAAGCTATTCACCAGTTAGCTTATTGCAAATAATTCTTCCTGTCTCCCCAAAAGGCCATAGAATACATTCCCCTGAACACTTTGTAGGGGTCAGTGCTTTTAAATTCTAAAGCCTCGTAAACACGATCGGACTTCAAACAACTTTTCCTTGGATTTCTGTCCAAAGGGCGTTGGCCGTGAACTTGGTATGCATACACACGGCAGGACTTTTTCAGCCAACTTTCACCAAATCACGTGGTTTTTCAGCTCTTTACCGCCACCCTTTGGTCAACTTCTGTATTGTTGTCTGATCTTTTGCATTGGTTCTGAGCATGCATGTTTGTACTTTGGACTAAAGTCCGATGGGGGACTTCTGTTGCAGGAAAATTTGTCTGTTTGCACAGCCAACATTTGTCCGATGAAAACCAAAAAAGTTTGTCCGACGGAGTGTACACACAGTCGGATGTCGCCTTAAAACAGGTAATTTGCATGTTTGTTGTCAAAAAGTCAGATCGTGTGTATGGGCCTTTAGTCTCATTCTACTAGAGGAAAACTCATCTGAGACAGAAAGGCAATAGAAATTCACTGCAGTTTATTCACAAGCAGACATATTTACAGGTGTGTCTTTATTCGCATAATAAGGCAACTGTTAATTTACTTTCCTTCTTTTCTTTCAGTTTGAAGCTTAGCTATCCATATTAAAAAGTGTATCTGAGCACAGCTTCAATAGTAGATAACAAACAGTTTCCTTAATTCTGGATCTGTATTTTAACAATGCTTTGATCACAATAGAGGAAAAAACTCTCCATACAATATAATTCAAGAACAGCTAAGCAGGCCTGCACTCTGCTGATAACAATATCAATAGAATTGCATCTTTTTCGAAAATCCCATGAACATTACTGTTAATGACAGCAATGAAAAGAACTTGATCTGGCAGGATGGACAATGAATATCACTTAATCTTTCTTAATCAAGGGTTACCTCCTGTATACAGAGAATATAACATGACTGTAACCTACTAAACAACAAAAGAAATATCATAAGTTTGTTAAATGATTTGAATGTCAGATTTGAAGCTTGAGTGTTCTGTATTGTTAGGAAGAAATGGAAGTTTGTAATAATGTGTGCCCTGTATTATACAAATGCCAATGCTAGATTAGTGTATTTTACACATTTAATTTCAGTCTAAAATTTGTTTTATTCTTTTGCATAGAGTGAGGATAGGTTAGAACCTTGGTCAGATTTATTGGGATTTTTGCATCCTTACTGGGAGATTTCCTCTTATTTCCTCTCCTGACTATATAAGGAAAATAAGTTATGTGAAATTTAACAAAGAGGAACAGCAACAGCAAAAAAAATAAAAAATTTTGATTTTTTTTCAAAAGACAGGTACAATGCTGTTAATGAACACTGATCATAATGCTCTATGTATGCTTTTTGTAAATGACAGATGCTAAAGTAGATTACTCTATAAATTATTCTTTATTTTGATTCCACCTGGTGTAAAAAGGATGCTGACAAAAAAGTCAGAATTTTCAAAATGCAGTCCTGTGACAGGGTCTTTAGAGACATATGCGACACTCATCCCAGTGTTGCGTGCAGCAGAATCTCCAAAGAGATTAAGTCCTTTTGTTTCTTTACACTTCATTTGTGCGTTGTATAAGAAGACTTCTGTCCCCTGAAAGTCCAGATATTCAGCTCCAAAAACTGGAATCATCATGATGATTTTGTGATTCATTTCTATTTTCATTACTGTATTGCATTACTATAGAATTCACTGTAGCCAATATTCTGTTTATTTACATACACTACTGACCTAGAAAAGTGAAATAGTTTTTGGTCATTTATATTATTTGAAGGCTGTGACTCACTTTTTCTGCTTCAGGTCTGTGTAACCTTTTGTCTACTATGTTGTTTGGTATTCATTCCTTTTTTTTGGACTCATTAGGTTTTCTTAAATATGGACATATAAAAGGTACACGCAAATTTTTTCCAAGTACAGTCAACTGACAGTTGCAAATGAGGAGGCAAATAGACTCTGCACTTTGCAAGTGCAGCTGCACTCATTTTTCCCAGTGCTTTTTTTTTCCTTGCACCAAATTGGGTATTCTTTATGAAGTGAAGCTTTACCACAATTATTAAGCACTGAGGAAAATTAGTGCAACTGCACTTGCAGAGTATACACTCTATGTGCCTTAAAGCGGAGGTTCGCCGACATTTTTTTTTTAAAAGTTAGCAGCTACAAATACTGCAGCTGCTGACATTTAAAATATGGACACTTAATTGTCCATGGCGCCCGCACTGTCGGTACCCGAAGCCGACCTTTGGCTCGGCTCTCGGGTGCTGCCACCGCCATCTTCGATAAGGGAATCAGGAAGTGAAGCTTTGCAGCTTCACTTCCTGGTTCCCTACTGCGCATGCGCGAGTCATGCTGCACAATCTGGATGGTCCCTGCTGTCTCTGGGACCTGTGTGTTTCCCAGCAGACAGCGGGGGGGGGGGGGCGGGAAGAGGCGTAGACTTCCATGGGAATCTATGCCCAGAAGCGGGTGCAAATACCTGTATTATACAGGAATCTGCACCCCCTCACCCCTGAAAGGTGCCAAATGTGACACTGGAGGGGGGGAGGGTTTCAAAAAGCAGAAGTTCAATTTTTGTGTAAATCTCTGCTTTAAGCAAATCCAGACCCATCTGATCATAGTTGCAAGCGATTTGACTTTTTTTTTTTAGAGGATTTTTTTGTATAACAACTAAACTGTTTAATGCTTCCTTACATGATATTAGCAAGTGCTTTCAAACCATAGCCAGATCATTTACAAGTCAACCTAAATAGAAGCATTGGGCTTGATGGATGTCTAGGGGGCCCAACTACAACTTTCATGCTCTTGCCATAACCAGCGTTTTTTTTAAAACTCATCAAAGCTGTGAACCTTTCTGTAAGGTAGGATGCACTTGTAGGAGTACAAACAGGGATATTTCTATATCCTATCTTTTTCCTTATCAACGTCAGTCGAAGGGAATGGGTAGGGGAGCAAAACTGGTATCTTTTCTAGAGCTCAATTGACCCTTAATTTATCTTTATTCCATGCATTAAAGGACATATTTTACAGTTTTACTTAGTTCCTCCATCCTAAAAGTGTTGCCCTCCTGGTATTATACCACTTTCAGTCCCCATCCAGCAGTCTTCAATGGGCATCCCTACTTTGAGCTGCATAGACTTTGCTCCACAAAATAGCACCTTAGGACTGTGCATGCATGCCACATACAATTTATTCAAGAAAGCTGTACTCTGAGGGAAGCTTGAGGCTGCCATTTCCCATAGGAACGATAGGAATGAATGTGACTGTATGCAAAATACAAAGCAGCCGTTTCGGAGGAACAACTGTGTGACTTGGAGTGAGGCTGCTCAGTAAAGATAGCTGCATCAGGGCTCAGGGGAAAAACATATTAAATTTGAGTTGTACTTTAGGTTTCCAACTGTAGTTTCCTTTTCTTTGTACACAAAAGAATGAGATTCTGATCATTTGTTCATGGTGTGTCAACATGTCAACTGTGTTGGGAAAAGGGAACCGATCATGGGTCTCTACAGCTACAAACAAGGACAGGCAGCTGTCTCTCCATCCACGATTCTTGGTGAAACAGTTTTCTATCTATGGCCAGATGTATTTAGATCACTGTCATTTGTTATATTTAAATGCAGCTCACAAACTGGGAATGGTTAGAGACCTACACATTAAGTAGTTTATATATGAAAAATGAGCTAACAAGAAAATGTTCTTGTTAGCACACTTTCCTTATATAAGCCCCATAAGAGGTTAACTGCAAAAATAATTGTCCGTTTCCTCCTGTTACAGTTAATCATATTTTTAATGCTTGCTAACAAAGCAGGCACAATTACTGCATTCAGGGCAATGAACCCAGTAACATAAAAAAGAAAAAAAAAACAAAACAATGAAACACTGTTGTTAAATAGATTGTTTATTATGAAAAATAGGCTGCTAATTATTTCTTTGCCACTAAACAGTTCAACTTGAATAAAAGTTAATCTTACTTTAAAAACAGAGAAGAAAATCTCATCTATTTGAAAACGCTCTTTTACTTTAGGTAATATTTTAGATATAATGGTTCCCCCACGGTCACTGATACACAATTAAAATGCAGTGAATTAGTGGATAGGGAACCATATAAAGAAACAATTGCACAGCAGCCTGCACATTGCTCCTGCCATGCTCCAGAGAGAAGAAAATCAATAGGTAGTTTGAGTCACCAAGTGTTTCTCTTACAATTTATCAGGAAAGTACCAAAGGCACATGAAAGAGACGAAAGGGGGGTTCAGGATAAAGAAAATTAGAATAAGGAGAAAACATGCCGCTTGTCACATGTACTATATTTTTTATGCTCAAAAGAAAACGACAGCATTTTAACTTAGCCTTAGCCTGCACTATGTCCCCTTGTGTATAACATAAAAGTTTTGCATTCATTATAAGAATTTACAAAGCTCTGCAAGATCCAGTGACAGGGGGTTTTTGGGACTAGAGTATAACACAAACATATCTGAGCGTATTTGATATGGCAATACAAAGATGAGCAGTGATGTTCAAAGTGCTGAAGCAAAAAGATTTAAAAATCATCTTGGTTGAACTATACAGATGGGGTGTGGGTTTGCTACCAGGTTGGTCCTGCAGTTAATTTTTGTTGTTCACGCTTCACCCAAATGGTGCCCAAAATATTTTTGATAGGGTCGTTTATATTTTTTATCTGGGTTAGTAGCATGAATTAGTTAGCTACCCTTTGTTAGCAGCACATCACCACACACTACTGCAGTCCACTTTACTGCACAAAATTACCACAATGTCAAGGGCACTAAATGTTACAGATTTTGACACATCAGTCCAGAGCACCTGCTGTTATTTTTCTACACCCCCAGTTCCTATGTTTTCATGCATAGGACATGGAAACAAGGCTAAGCAACTCAACTATGCACAGAAACATTACCGGAAAATTGCAGCAGGCGTCCTCGCCTGATGAGTCAAAATGTGAAATCTATGGCTTTAGCAAAAGGCCGTTTGTTTGCAAACTATTTCTGAAAGCATTCTTAATTTACTTTTTCACACCTGTATCAGACTTTTGCACAGTACTGTATGTCTTGGTTGTATACTGTAACAGAATATGATCCGGATTGATTGTATCCATTTGCATGGGTTAGTAGCTGGTTCATTTGAGTTTGTTTACTTTTTAGGTGCTTTCCACCAAGCTTCATCTTTCTCCTTCCCTTTACATGAACCAATTAGAGACAGGAGCATATTGTGCATTTATATAATAATTTAAAATATTTTAACATTTGTTCTTGATACCTCTCTCATGGCACTATGTCATTTGTATTTCCATGTTTAAACTAATTATACTGATTCCTGTTTACATCACATTGGAATATATGACCTGTGCTTTCGCTTTTATTTTAATTGTTTCATTTTTTTTTCTTTTTGATATTGTAAACTTAAAAAACTTTTCAATAAAAAAAATTTGGAAAAAAAAAAACATTATCCAAAAGCAGTAAAAACAAAGGGCCCCACCAAAACAATCACAGGTGAGCCAGCCCAACAAGAAAAAAGAAACTGTCAAGTCCTTGGTGCGAGGCCGGATTGCTGAGAGGGCGCCCCTTGCAGCTAAGTGCAGTGTACCCCTGGGAGTGAGACAGGGAGTACGGTGCCCAAAGGTGCCCCAATTGCCGATTGCTGTTTGCTGGGTAGCTGGGTTGCTGAGGGCAGCTGGGTTGCGCTGGTAGGGCAGATTGGGCAGCCGTGCGTGGAAGGATCCCAGTGGAGCGACCAGGAACAGGGTCAAGCCAGGCCAGGGGTCATACACAACAGGATCAGTCCAGGAAGAGGTACAACAGGATAAATCAGTAACAGAGTCATAGCCAGGCCAGGGGTCAAACACTCTGCGGACAAGCGAAGGTACGGGAGTGCAGACGGGAGCGTAGTCAGGTCCAAGCCGGGGGTCGATGCAGGGGGAGAGCAGGAAGAGTCAGGCAAGCCGAGTAGTCAACAGGAATCAGATGATCAGATACAGGCAGCAGGTACAGGGGACAAAGGAAGCTGATGATAATCCAGCAACCTGCATACATCTGCAGCAGGCTTAAATAGGCCAGAAGGCGCCAACCACTGTCACTGTGCATGTGCGTGCACTGACAGGCGTCTGTGTGCACCTGCTGTAGTGCACATGCATGCACCCGCCGTATCGCACCTGCATGCACCCATCGTCACGCACCTGTGTGCGCGCATGCGTCTGGGGATTCGCCCGGCAGTTTTTTTTTTTAATTCTTTATGTTTCATGGGTTTCACAATACAATTCATTGCACTCATATAGTGCCAGCTTAATACATCTTAAGTAAATCTATTCATCTGCACATCATATGTTACCTTTAATTGACACTTTAATTACTTGTGAATTCCCTTTTTCTACTATTAACCTCTACTCCAGGCAGTTTTATGTTTTAAGCAAAGAGACATGGAATACTGGATGTATTTTATAGGAAATTGGTAATGTCAGTTCAAATGCCACTGGGTTAATTTCCCGTTTAATTATAAATGGCCCAATAAACCTAGGTCCCAGCTTCAGGGAGGGACAAGGAAGCCTCAGATTTGCCAAAGAGAGCTATACCTTACCTCCAACCTTAAACACAGGTTTCTTTCTTCTTTTGTCATACTGCCTTTTGTAATCCTCTTGGGCTTTTTGCATAGTTACCTGGAGGGTCTGATAGTTAGCCTGGATAGCGTTTAACCTGTCCTGAACGGCTGGAACTGAAGCCTCCAGAATGACATTGGGCAGAAATGAGGGATGGAACCCGTAGTTGGCCCAAAAGGGGGATTGGCTGGTGGTTGCATGAATCAAATTATTATATGCAAACTCTGCACATGGGAGTAAGGAGATCCAATCGTCCTGGGAAAAAGAGCAGAAGCAGCGAAAATATTGTTCTAAAGTTTGGTTTGTTCTTTTGGTTTGACCATTGCTCTGGGGGTGATAGGCAGAAGATAGATGTATTTGAATTGACAGCATTTTGCAGAGCTCCTTCCAGAATCTGGAGGTAAATTGTACCCCTCTATCGGACACAATACTGTTAGGTAAGGTCTGACTATTTCTCTTATGAAAATTTTTGCCGTGTCAGCGGCAGATGGTGTACCCATCATGGGCAAAAAGTGAGCCATCTTGGACAGACGATCCACGACTACCAGAATAGTTGTAAACTCTTCTGAGGGAAGTAATTCTACAATAAAGTCCATTGAAATTTCTTTCCACGGTTGCTCTGGCACTGGCAATGGACGTAACAAACCCCAAGACTTAATATTGGACCCCTTATTCTGCTGACAGGTGGTGCAAGAGTTAACGTATTTCCTACAGTCAGACTTCAGAAACAGCCACCAGAAAGATTGTTGGACCAGCTCCATTGTTTTTCGCACCCCGAAATGGCCAGCAAGTTGATGGTCATGCAAGGTCCTTAGGACCTGGATTCTGGTTTGCTGCATGTCAGAAGAAGCCTTCATTCCGGTCCGGTCGTTTTTCTCGTATTCCCGGCGGAACGGCGTTTCGGCGCATGCGCGTTCGCGGTTCGGCATTACGGGGCTCACGCACGCGCACTGGTGCACACCCAACGTGATTCCCTGGGCAGCCTATAAAAGGCGCTCAGAGGATCAAACAAATTGCTGGTTTGTCTCAGCTTCCTGTAGTACCTGAACCTGTATCCTGAATCTCTGCCTGACTACCTGTTGTGACCCGGATTTGCCCTTGGACTTCTCTTGCCTCTCTCCTGGACCTGACCTCTGCCTGCTTATCGGATTCCCACCAATCTCCTGTGTTTGACCCTCGGCCTGTTACCTGGACTGTCTCCTGTCTCCCAGCCTGACCCCTTGCTTGTACCTGGACTTTCTTGATCTTGTCACCTTACCTTGCAGATCCTGTAGTGCCATAGCACCTTTCCAGTGTTTGACCCTCTGCCCAGCTCTGGACCTCCTGCCGGTTGCCTCTGTCTGCACCCGCCTACCAGTACCTACACAGTGGCTCCTCTCTACAAGACCTCACCAGCAAGCCACCTACGGTCCATTGGGGAGCTTGTGCCTCTTTGTGCCGTTCACGCCCTGTCCCAACTCCAGGGGGCGGACTGCGCTTAGTTGCAAAGGCGAAACCGCTCTCGGCATCTCGGCCTCGGTAAGTACTCTGACAGTACAAACCAGCCATGTCTGAGGCCGACAGAGCGCGTTCCCCATTGGAGATCCTGTGTCAGCAGGTCTCGGCCCTCACTGAGGCCGTTCAGAAATTGCAAGACGGCTACGCCCAAATTGATGGCCACCTTCAGCAGCTTTCCGGACCATCTCCAGCTCCTGCCGCGGCTTCTATACCTCCCAGTGGAGCTTCCTCTCCTCAGATGCCAACTAATCCCACTGTGGTCATGGCCGCTCCAGAACCCAGGGTTCCCACACCAGAGCGCTTCTCCGGCAATCGCAAGAAGTTCAGGGCCTTTAAAAACGCTTGCTCCCTGTATTTGGCTCTGCAACCTAGGACCTTTTCGTCAGAGGTGGTAAAAGTTGGGTTCATCATTTCTCTCTTGGCCGATGAACCACAAGCTTGGGCTCACAGCCTAATGGAACAGAGGAACTCTATCCTGAATTCAGTAGATGCCTTCTTCGAAGGTATGGCACAACTTTACGACGACCCCCAGCGCACGGCCACGGCCGAAACCTTACTGCATAACCTGAGCCAAGGACGTAGGCCTGTAGAGGACTACATTGTAGAATTCCGGAAAAGTTCAGCCGATACTAGCTGGAATGAACCTGCCCTTAAATATCAGTTCCGTCAAGGGCTGTCTGAAGCACTGAAGGATGAGCTGGCCAGGATTGAGACCCCTGATTCTTTGGAAGACCTCATCCAAATTACCACTAAATTGGATCGTCGCATGCGTGAGCGACGCACAGAGCGCTTTCAGACTTCTCGCCCTACCTGGATGATGCCTAAATCGACTCCTGTCCATCCACTTTACACAGCTCCACCGGTTCCTACCACTCCTGAAGCTGAACCAATGCAGCTTGGCCTAGTCCGTGCCCCACTCACTTCGGAGGAAAGACTACGTAGACGCCAGGGCAATCTGTGCCTTTACTGTGGGGGTTCTGGACACTTCCTTCGTTCTTGCCCCGTGAGACCCAGTAAGTCCTGCTTACGGCCTGCTATTAATCAACAAGTTACCGGGTCTTCTCAACCTTACGTTACTCTTTTTGTCTCCTTACAGCTCCCGGAAAAGGAGGTTCACCTACCCGCTATAATTGACTCCGGAGCGTGTAGCTGTTTTTTGGATGCCTCATTAGCCGCAAGCTTGCATGTTCCTTTGACTACGAAGAACCAAAGTCTACGGATCCACCTAGCCGATGGGTCTCTTCCCCGCTCAGGGCCCATCACGCAAGAAACCAGACCCATCCTTACCACCACTGATACTGGCCACCAGGAATACCTCCGCTTCGATATTATCTCTTCTCCAATGTTCCCCATAATCCTGGGACTCCCATGGCTTCAAGCCCACGAACCACAGATTAACTGGAATAAGAGAGAAGTCTCTTTCTCATCTCCATATTGCTCCAGACATTGCCTTCTCCCGGCCCCAGCTTCTGTTTCCACCATTGCAACCACGTCCAATAATCTGCAACATGTACCTGAGAGCTACCTGGAATTCAAAGATGTATTTGACAAACAACAGGCAGACCGTCTACCACCTCATCGGCCTTACGACTGCCCCATAGACCTGTTGCCGGGTGCTGAGATTCCTTTTGGCCGCATTTTCCCTCTGTCCGAAACAGAATTAAAGGCTCTTAAAACATACATTGACGAAAATCTTGAGAAAGGGTTCATTCGCTCCTCCTCATCACCGGCTGGAGCTGGTATTTTCTTTGTAGAAAAAAAAGATGGATCCCTCCGACCTTGCATCGATTACAGGGAATTAAATAAAATTACCGTCAAGAATCGGTACCCGCTTCCTCTCATCCCGGAATTATTCCAACGCTTCAGATCCGCCCGCATCTTTTCTAAACTAGACTTGCGTGGCGCCTACAATCTCATCCGGATCCGAGCAGGCGATGAATGGAAGACCGCCTTTAGATCCAGGTTTGGACACTATGAGTACCTGGTAATGCCGTTTGGACTCTGTAATGCCCCGGCCACGTTCCAACACTTAGTGAACGATATCTTTCGTGAACATCTTGACAACTTTCTAGTAGTCTACCTTGACGACATTCTCATTTTTTCAACCACCCTGGAACTCCATCGGGTGCATGTCAAACTGGTTCTCTCGATTCTCAGAAAACACAAATTATACCTCAAGGCAGAGAAATGTGAATTTGAGAAAACTACAGTGCAATTCTTGGGATTTATAATTTCGACTGACGGCGTTGCAATGGACCCCCAGAAGGTCAAAGCAATCCAGGAATGGCCAGCCCCTGTAGACAGAAAAGGGGTACAACGCTTCTTAGGTTTCTCCAACTTCTACCGGAGATTCATTGTAGGATTTTCAACTATCGTGGCCCCCATTACTCAACTGACACGCCAGCATAGTCGTTTTCAATGGTCCTTAGAGGCCCAGGAAGCATTTCTAAAATTGAAAGCACTATTCTCGTCTGCACCAGTCTTACGACACCCGGATCCAGCCCTGCCTTTTATTCTGGAAGTTGATGCCTCAGAGACCGCTACTGGTGCCATCCTCTCACAGAGACAAGGACTCAAGGCTCTATTACATCCTGTGGCTTTTGCATCCCGGAAATTAAGCATTCCCGAGAGAAACTACGATGTAGGCGATAGAGAGTTACTGGCCATCAAATTTGCCTTAGAGGAGTGGAGATATCTGTTGGAGGGGGCGTCCAATCCTATCATGATCTTTACTGACCACAAAAACCTGGAGTACCTGCGAACTGCTAAACGTCTAAGACCCAGGCAGGCCCGATGGGCTCTCTTCTTTTCCCAATTTAATTTCCACATATCTTATAGACCAGGTTCAAAGAACGGAAAAGCGGACGCACTTTCAAGGATGTTCCATGAAACTTCCCAGGTAACAGAGCCAAGTACCATCTTGTCCCCGCAAAATTTCCTTCTGGTTACTCAAGGAGATCTAATGTCCGCAATCAAATCCACATCTGCTCAATGCTCTGAACCCCAAGTAACTTCTATGGAGAAACGCAATGATTTATTTTGGTCTCATGGAAAAATCTTCGTCCCGCTGGAATCAAGGCTCCTAACCCTACAGTCCTTTCATGACCACAAGCTAGCAGGCCATTTTGGGTCACAAAAGACCATGGAATTGATCTCACGTTTCTTTTGGTGGCCAGGCTGGAGACAAGACTGCAAAGACTATGTTTCATCCTGCATCCCGTGCCAGCGTAGCAAGGGCTCAAATACAAGGTCATGGGGTCTGCTCAAACCCTTGTCTATCCCTGAACGCCCATGGGCGGAAATCTCCATGGACTTTATTGTGGATTTACCTCCATCAGGGGGATTCACAACTATCTTTGTCGTAATTGACCGACTCTCAAAAATGGCACACTTTCTGCCTATGGTGGGTACTCCCTCTGCCTCTGCTACTGCTAGCATGTTTTTTAAAGAAATTATCAGGCTTCATGGTACCCCAGTGAGCATCACCTCTGACAGAGGGGTTCAATTCACTTCAAAGTTTTGGAAGGAATTATGCAAGACCTTGGAAATAAAGATTTGCTTGTCTTCTGCTTATCATCCTCAAAGTAATGGCCAGACGGAGAGGACAAATCAAACCCTGGAGCAATACCTCCGATGCTTCTGTTCCGATTCCCAGGATGAATGGTCCTCCCTCCTACCTTATGCAGAATTTGCATATAACAACTCCATCCATTCCGCTACCAACCAGACACCTTTTTGGTCCAATTTTGGATTTCACCCTTCCTTTCTTCCGGTTTCCATCCCTGAATTATCCGTCCCTGCAGTGCAGGACCGAGTAAACTCTATCCAGTTAAATTTTCAAAAGATCAAAGCAGCGATGCAAAAGGCTCAGGATGACTACCGAAAGTACTACAACAAGGGAAGGAAGGAGAACCCGGCCTTCAAAGTAGGCGAAGAAGTATGGCTATCAACTATCCATCTCAGACTGCCAATTCCCTCTCGGAAACTGGGGCCAAAATTTATAGGTCCTTTTAAAATAAAGAGGGTAATCAACCCAGTCGCTTTTGAATTAGCCCTTCCTGATGCTTACAAGGTACACCCAGTCTTCCATGCATCCCTCTTAAAACCTATGGCTCCCAGTCCTTTTCCTGACAGAGAAAAGCCTCCACCACCACCGGTTCTAATCGACGGAGAAGACGAGTTTGAGGTAGAAAAAATTCTAAGTTGCAGAAAAAATGGCAGACAGCTACAGTATTTAATCAAATGGAAGGGGTATCCTTCTGAGGATAACTCCTGGGAACCAGCCAGGAATCTACATGCTCCCCAACTTCTCCAGGCTTTTCACCGAGAACATCCAGAACTGATGTCAACCTTGGGTGTCCAGAGGCCACCCCTCGGGGGGGGGGCACTGTCAGAAGAAGCCTTCGTTCCGGTCCGGTCGTTTTTCTCGTATTCCCGGCGGAACGGCGTTTCGGCACATGCGCGTTCGCGGTTCGGCGTTACGGCGCTCACGCACGCGCACTGGTGCACACCCAACGTGATTCCCTGGGCAGCCTATAAAAGGCGCTCAGAGGATCAAACAAATTGCTGGTTTGTCTCAGCTTCCTGTAGTACCTGAACCTGTATCCTGAATCTCTGCCTGACTACCTGTTGTGACCCGGATTTGCCCTTGGACTTCTCTTGCCTCTATCCTGGACCTGACCTCTGCCTGCTTATCGGATTCCCACCAATCTCCTGTGTTTGACCCTCGGCCTGTTACCTGGACTGTCTCCTGTCTCCCAGCCTGACCCCTTGCTTGTACCTGGACTTTCTTGATCTTGTCACCTTACCTTGCAGATCCTGTAGTGCCATAGCACCTTTCCAGTGTTTGACCCTCTGCCCAGCTCTGGACCTCCTGCCGGTTGCCTCTGTCTGCACCCGCCTACCAGTACCTACACAGTGGCTCCTCTCTACAAGACCTCACCAGCAAGCCACCTACGGTCCATTGGGGAGCTTGTGCCTCTTTGTGCCGTTCACGCCCTGTCCCAACTCCAGGGGGCGGACTGCGCTTAGTTGCAAAGGCGAAACCGCTCTCGGCATCTCGGCCTCGGTAAGTACTATCTCTGACACTGCAGGACAAAGATTTTATGCTTTTAGCAAAGGAACCCATAAAAGGTTTCTTAGGGAAGATGCTTCTGGTTCAGAGCAGTGGGGGGAAGCCTGTCTGAGTGAGAAGCTCAGGTCGGGTTACATCATAAGAAAGTTCTGTGGTGACGGGATGGTGCTGGGAGCCACCTCTTTGGGAGTATCAGAGGACATTCGGGACAGAGCATCTGCCTTCCCATTCTTGGATCCAGGGCAGAAGGTTATGTGGAAATTGAATCTGGCAAAGAACAGAGTCCATTGAGCCTGTCAAGGTCTTAACCACTTTCCAGTGCAAAGGTACTCTAGGTTCCTGTGGTCCGTGAATATCATTATGGGGTAAGAGGCACCTTCAAGGAGATATATCCACTCCTCCAGAGCAGTCTTAATGGCCAAAAGTTCTCGATCACTTACATCATAGTTCCTTTCAGGCTGGCTCATTTTCCGTGAAGAGAAAGCCACGGGATGCAGTAACAACTTAGGCCCCTGGCGTTAAGACAGAACTGCCCCAGTGGCTACTTCAGAGGCGTCAACCTCCAGGATGTAAGGCAGAGCGGGATCAGGGTGTTGTAGGATTGGGGCTGAGGTGAATAGAGACTTCAGCTTGTCGAAGGCAGATTGAGTTTCTGGAGACCACAGGAACCGAGCATGTAGAAGGGTTACTTGGGTTACAGGTGAGATGATAGAAGAAAAGTTTTTAATAAACCTTCTATAGAAATTTGCAAAGCCCACAAATCTTTGCACCCCCTTCCTCCTGTCTGATGGAGTTGGCCAACCTAGGATTGCCTGCACTTTTTGTGGATCCATGGCTACACCACCCGTGGAGATGATTAACCCCAGAAATTGAATGGAAGACTTTTCGAAATCACACTTCTACGCTTTCACGTAGAGTCTGTGTTTCCTCAGTGTGTGTAGCACTGTGTTTACATGTGTCCGATGAAGCTCCGGGGTAGTTAAAAATATAAGGATATCATCCAGGTAGATGATGACATAGAAATCTAGGTATTCACGGAAAAATATAATTTACAAAATATAAAGTAAAAAGAGCAAGTGGTGGGACTTTATATAAGCACACGGGAGCAGTAATAAATAAAAGAATAATTAGCTTTTAATGAATTCAGATTATCATAAAGTTTTTATATTCAAATAATTCAATGCATTTTGCTATATATAACCATTTGTATAACTTTACAATTCATTGAAGCCAGAAAAATATACATAAATACATATTCCAACAAGGAATTAATACATGATATGAAATATAAAAAACTTTTGGAACATGGTTGCATGATTGAGTTGATAAATATACAGGTTAGGAGATCAAAAATAAAATTAATAAATAAAAGGAAAGAGCAATTGTATTGGAACAGCCTGACCAGATGCATCATTATATACACTAGGTTGTTGTTGGCTCTACGTATTTCAAGGTCTTTATGCCTATCATCAGGAGAAAAAAACCATAGTGATAATCTAAAAATAAAAATGGGAAATATATTAAAAATAACCCAAAAACCAAAAAAACAAAAGTACAAAAAGACAAAAAAAACAAAAACAAAAAACAAAACAGACAAGAGGGGTCCCCCCCTTCCTGGACCCAGCCTGCCCATACACTTACATGGTGGTCCTCACAGTGATGGTGCGGCCATGAAATCCCCAGACCGAACCAGAAGGTCCCGCACGGGAGCTGAGGGGACATGCTGCGGTGGACAAAACACAAGAATGAACGACGCCCCACAAGGGTGACAATGTGGGAAAAAGTGATAGGTCAGATAGAAAAAATCTAAGGAGAAAAAAGGGGTTGCTGTAAAATGGACAAGAGCAGTAAGTGAATAAAAGTGAGTAGGAAAGGTGAAGAAAATAAGTGTACAGGAAGGAACAGAGTAGGGATGGAAGCAAGAAAGAAAGCAAAGGGGGAATTAGGCTGGAAATGGGAACCAAAGAAATGGTGGTAGGAAGGAGATGTGTATACCTGAATAGGAATATCCACAAACAAAGGTGCCTGAGTGCATGATGCTGGACAAACAGGTGTGTTCAATGCAGAGTGTGAGATCCATGTGGGGAAGAAGCCCATAATGGCCATGCCCCCACAAACATATCCCCAACGTCAGACGTTGGTCCACAGATAGGGAGAGAAGGGAAGAATGCCAACAGCTCAGGAGCCAGCCCCTCAATGGTCCCACAGCCGACGGCGCCAACCATGTCATCCCCCCAATGGGCCAGCAGATAGCAAACACTCGATCGGCAGCGCTGTGTTTAAGAAGACGCTAGCGTGTCCGGCCGGGATGTGTGACGTCGATGCGCAGTGAGGACAAACCCCGCCCACCCCACGTCACAACAGGGTGGAGGGAGGGTCCGCAGTGAGTGTCGCAGCTCCCGAACGGGACAAACAGGCAAGACCTAGCTAAACCACAGACACATACACCACTGCGTGCATGTAAGAAAAAAGAACAAAAAATAAATAGCAAAAGAGCTGTAAAGTAGAAAACAAAAAATAAATAACAAAAAAGCTATAAATTAAATATAGAGAAATTATATATTTAAATGGGGAAGTAGTATACTAAATGAGAAAACATTTAAACGGCTGACAAGCAGGCGTGTGGGTATTGAAAAAGTTCCTATAGTTAATGCGGCCGTGTGCTTAACATCCCTAATTAGTTAGTAATATAAAAGGAGAACATTGGTGGGACTTTGAGTGAGGTATAGGGGTGCCGCTCAGGTCCCCCCCTCCATCCCAATTGGATAATATAAAGTAAAAAGAGCAAGTGGAGGGACTTTATATAAGCACACGGGAGCAGTAATAAATAAAAGAATAATTAGCTTTTAATGAATTCAGATTATCATTAAGTTTTTATATTCAAATAATTCAATACATTTTGCTATATATAACCATTTGTATAACTTTACAATTCATTGAAGCCAGAAAAATATAAATAAATACATATTCCAACAAGGAATTAATACATGATATGAAATATAAAAAACTTTTGGAACATGGTTGCATGATTGAGTTGATAAATATACAGGTTAGGAGATCAAAAATAAAATTAATAAATAAAAGGAAAGAGCAATTGTATTGGAACGGCCTGACCAGATGCATCATTATATACACTAGGTTGTTGTTGGTTCTACACGTTTCAAGGTCTTTATGCCTATCATCAGGAGAAAAAAACCATAGTGATAATCTAAAAATAAAAATGGGAAATATATTAAAAATAACCCAAAAACCAAAAAAACAAAAGTACAAAAAGACAAAAAAAACAAAAACAAAAAACAAAACAGACAAGAGGGGTCCCCCCTTCCTGGACCCAGCCTGCCCATACACTTACATGGTGGTCCTCACAGTGATGGTGCGGCCATGAAATCCCCAGACCGAACCAGAAGGTCCCGCACGGGAGCTGAGGGGACATGTATTTTCAGTCAGTGTACTGTATCCTGTGCAGTGTGCAACTAAAGCTAACTGCAGACAATTGCTGGTGTTCTCTTCCTAATAATACCTCAGGCAGGCAGTTGATTCAGCTAGCTGCAGTATACCCTGTATACCCTGTTTCCCCGAAAATAAGACCTAGCGTGATTGTCAGTGATGGCTGCAATATAAGCCCTACCCCCCAAATAAGCCCTACCCTGTTTCCCCGAAAATAAGCCCTACCCTGAAAATAAGACCTACAAGGACTTTAACTAGGGCTTATTTGGGGGGTAGGGCTTATATTGCAGCCATCACTGACAATCACGCTAGGTCTTATTTTTGGGGAAACAGGGTATTAGTGTATTGTATACTGGGCACAGTGTGCAACTAAAGCTAACTGCAGACAATTGCTAGTGTTCTCTTCCCAATAATACCACAGGCAGGCAGCTGCAGTATTTTCAGTCAGTGTACTGTATCCTGTGCACAGTGTGCAACTAAAGCTAACTGCAGACGATTGCTGGTGTTCTCTTCCTAATAATACCACAGGCAGGCAGCTGCAGTATTTCAGTCAGTGTACTGTATCCTGCGCACAGTGTGCAACTAAAGCTAACTGCAGACAATTGCTGGTGTTCTCTTTCTAATAATACTACAGGCAGGCAGGCGATTTAGCCAGCTGCAGTATAATCAGTATATATATACATCCCAGCTTTGTGCAGCTACATCTCAATGCAGGCCATTCCTTGTGTACCTATTCTAATACATCAAAGACAGTATGTCTGGAAGGCCAACAAGGAGAGGAAGACAGTCACAGGCCAAAAAAAGAGAGCAAGCAGGCTCTGTGTCTAGAGGCAACAGTGCTGGTCGTGGACACGGTGCATCCTCATCATAATACCTCAGGCAGGCAGCTGCAGTATTTTCAGTCAGTGTACTGTATCCTGTACACAGTGTGCAACTAAAGCTAACTGCAGCCAATTGCTGGTGTTCTCTTCCTAATATACTTACAGGCAGGCAGCTGCAGTATTTTCAGTCAGTGTACTGTATCCTGTGCACAGTGTGCAACTAAAGCTAACTGCAGACAATTGCTGATGTTCTCTTCCTAATATACTTACAGGTAGGCAGCTGCAGTATTTTAAGTCAGTGTACTGTATCCTGCGCACAGTGTGCAACTAAAGCTAACTGCAGACAATTGCTGGTGTTCTCTTCATAATATACTTACAGGCAGGCAGCTGCAGTATTTTCAGTCAGTGTACTGTATCCTGGGCACAGTGTGCAACTAAAGCTAACTGCAGACAATTGCTGGTGTTCTCTTCCTAATATACTTACAGGCAGGCAGCTGCAGTATTTTCAGTCAGTGTACTGTATCCTGTGCACAGTGTGCAACTAAAGCTAACTGCAGACAATTGCTAGTGTTCTCTTTCTAATAATACTACAGGCAGGCAGGCGATTCAGCTAGCTGCAGTATAATCAGTATATATATACATGCCAGCTTTGTGCAGCTACATCTCACTGCAGGCCATTCCTTGTGTACCTATTCCAATACATCAAAGACAGTATGTCTGGAAGGCCAACAAGGAGAGACAGACAGTCACAGGCCAATAAAAGAGGGCAAGCAGGCTCTGTGTCTAGAGGCAACAGTGCTGGTTGTGGACACGGTGCATCTTCATCAGCATGTGGCCGTGGGGCATGCTTGTCCTTTTTCTCAGCAGCTGGCCGTGTTGAGCCACAACATGCTGAAGAGTTTGTAGAGTAGATGACCAAGCCGTCCTCATCCTCCTCATCCTCTGTCACCCAGGCTACCTTGGCTGTCAATGCAGGTGCCAAAGCGGCCTCTTCTTAGGACTCAAGGTCATCATCAGTTATTCCTTCCTTGGCCCCACCGGATCAGTCCCCCAAACTGTTCGACCACAGTGTCGGGTACATGCTGCAGGAGGATGCGCAGCGTTTTGAAGGCTCCGATGATGGTACCCAGCTTGAGGAAGGCAGTAACGTGAGCCCAGAGAGAGGGGTTGCCCAAAAAGGACAACAAACTGGCAGTCATGTTCCCCCAGCTGCAGCATACTGCCAGGTTTGCTCCAGTGATGAGGAGGGAGGGAATGATAAGGAAGTCACTGACTCCACGTGGGTGCCTGATAGGAGAGAGGAGGAGGCGGAGGAGGGGGAGGCATATTTCCAATGAGGCAGAATGCCCTCCAGGGGCCAGCTTAAGGGCAGCCAACCGACTGCATCACACCACAGAGCTCCGCAAGTGCAGGGTGCTGGTGACTCGCGTTATTCCAAAAGTTCTTCGGTGTGGGCCTTTGTTGAGATGTGTGCAGCAGATCGCACCATTGCTATTTGCAACATATGTCTGAAGCGTATCAAGCGTGGACTAGACAGCAAGCGCTTGGGCACCACATGCTTAATCAGACATATGTCGAACTCCCATGCAGCCCCTTGGCAACACTACCTAAAAGACCCACACCAAAGAACAAGGCGGACCTCTCCTTGCTCCTCCTCATCAGCTGGGATCTCTAACCCCACTATACCTTCAGTCCTCTCTGAAACCTGCACTGAGAGGAATAAAGGTGTAGAATTTGGTGTGCCACTGCCAAGTACTTGTGGGAAATCTGCTATCGGTACACCAACGTCCGATTCTAGCAGGCAGATTTCCCTACCCCAGTAGTTCCACCGGCAAAAGAAGTTCGCTCCCAGCCATCCACATGCCCAGCACTTCAACTGCTGCCTTTTCAGTTGGTAGACTCTACCCCCTTCCGTGAGTTTGTGGAATGTGCGGTACCTCAGTGGCAGGTTCCCAAACACCACTTTTTTTCATGGAAGGCGATTCCGGGTTTCTACCAGCATGTGGAAGGCAATGCCCATGCCTCGCTGGACAGGGCGGTCAGCGGTAAGGTGCATATACCGCTGACTCATGGTCCAGCAGGCATGGACAGGGGCGTTACCTATCTTTCACCGCGCACTGGGTGACTCTTCTGGCAGCTGGGAAGGATGCAGGACAGGGTGCAGTAGTTTTGGAGGTTGTTCCACCACCACGCCTCCAAAATTCTACTATTGGTGATTCTGCAACACCTCTCTCCTCCACCCCCTCCTCTTCTTCTTCCTCCATGGCATCTTCCTGTGCTGATTTGTCCTCAGAACCAGTGGTGCTCCGTAGGCGTTCAAGGGGCTACGCAAGCATGCAGGCAAAAAGATGCCATGTGGTGCTTGAGCTGGTGTGCTTGGGGGACAGGAGCCACACTGGGGCAGAGATTCTGTCAGCTCTGCAGGGGCAGGTTCAGAGGTGGTTGACGCTACGCCAGCTTAAGCCAGGAATGGTGGTTTGCGACAATGGCACCAACCTCCTCTCCACCCTCCGATAGGGACAACTGACCCATGTGCCCTGTTTGGCTCACGTCCTTAACTTGGTGGTGCAGTGGTTCTTGGGCAGGTAGGCTTACAGGATCTACTGAGGCAGGCCAGGAAAGTCTGTGTGCATTTCCGCCGGTCATATAATGCCAGTGCTCATCTGGCGGACCTCCAAAAAGAATTTAACCCGCCCAAGATCCACCTAATCTGTGACATGCCCACCAGGTGGAACTCAATGTTGGCCATGCTGCAGCGGCTGCACACACAGCAGAGGGCCATCAGTGAGTACCTATGTGACTACCTATGTGACTATGGCACCAGAACAGGGTCAGGGGAGCTTGTTTTTTTCCCCACGCCAGTGGGCCATGATCAGGGATGCATGCACTGTCCTGTCAGCATTTGAGGAGGCCATGAGGATGGTGAGCAGTGACAGTGCATGCATGAGTGACACTGTCCCTCATGTCCACCTGTTGGAGCACACGCTACGTGGAATAATGGACAGGGCACTTGAGGCAGAACAGAGGCAGGAAGAGGACTTCCTTACCTCTCAAGGCCTCCTTTATCCAGACAGTGTTCCTGGATGCCCGACGATCACACAAGAAGAGGACGAGGAGGTGGAGCAGGAGGGTTGTGTCAGCATGGAGGTTGGGCCTAGCACTAAGCATCAGTAGCAGTCTTCAAGGGATCATTTACAGTCTGAAGAAACCCATGGACTTGTACGTGGCTGGGAGGAGGTGGCTGTGGATCATGTTGTCCTTAGTGACCCAGAGGACTCTGGACCGAATGCCTCAGCAAACCTACGCTGCATGGCCTCCCTGATCCTGCAAAGCCTGCAGAAGGATCCTCGTATTTGTGGTATCAAGGAGAGGGATCATTACTGGCTGGCAACCCTCCTTGATCCATGTTACAAGGGTAAGGTTGCGGACCTTATCTTGCCATTGCAAAGGGAGCAGAGGATGAAACATCTTCAGGAGGCTTTGCAGAAAGGTTTGTGCAACGTGTTTCCAGAGCCTGGGAGGCTACAATTTTCTGGTCCTCCTGGACAACGTGTTGCTGAGGCTTCAGTCAGTCAAAGAAGAAGCGGTGGAGAAGGTGGCCATCTGACCGCTGCGTTCAGACAGTTTTTTAGTCCGCAGCCCCAAGGTATGATCGGTTCCAGCAACCATCGCCAGCATCTGATTCACATGGTGTAGGAATACCTAGGGGCAAGATCAGACTTGGACACCTTTCCCACCGAAAATCCTCTGGGTTACTGGGTCTTGAGGATGGATCACTGGCCAGAGCTTGCACAGTATGCAATTGAGCTACTGGCCTGTCCTGAATCCAGCGTTCTTTCAGAACGCACATTCAATGCTGCTGGAGGCTTTGTAACCGATCACAGGGTGCGCCTGTCAACCGAATCGGTTGATCGGCTGACCTTCATAAAAATGAATCAGGCTTTGATCACCAGCTACCAAGCACCTGATGCTGATGTAACCGATTGACTTTTTTTTAATGTGAGATCCCTTCAAGACTATGCTGATGCTGAGTGACTATCCTGTCAACTAGAGTATCTGTGAGGGGTTGCAGTGTTGTGGCACCAGCACCAGTGCCTTAGGCCTAATTTTTCAGCCCCTGTTCAACAGGGGCATGTAATTACAATTCTTGATCTAATATTTCACAGCAGGGCCCGTTCCTGCACCCACCAAGCGTAACTGTGAGGCCTTACAGTGTTGTGGCAACACCACCACGCCATCCACCACCAAGGCCCAAGTTTTCTGACCCTGGTCAACAGGGGCATGTAATTACAATTCTTGATCTAATGTTTCACAGCAGGGCCTGTTCCTGTGCCCACCAAGAGTAACTGTGAGGCCTTACAGTGTTGTGGCAACACCACCACACCATCCACCACCAAGGCCCAAGTTTTCTGACCCTGGTCAACAGGTGCATGTAATTACTATTCTTGATCTAATATTTCACAAGAGGGCCCGTTCCTGCGCCCACCAAGATTAACTGTGAGGCCTTACAGTGTTGTGGCAGTGTCTGTGCACACCTGCCATAGCGCACCTGCCATATCACACCTGCGTGCACCCATCGTCGCGCACCTGTGTGCGCGCATTCGCCCGGGGATTCGCCCGTCGCGACCATGACAGTTACTGGCAAGGGCAATAAACCTTTCATTTCAATTAGCATTTGCTGAGACTAACTGATTGACCTTATAGAACTAAGAGAATGTGTGTAAAGGAGACCAGGTTGCAGCCTTAAAAATCTGAGATGTAGAGCCCTGATGACAAAAAGCCTAAGAAGTACTCACTACCCTAGTGCCAGTGGCATATCATCCATGTGTGCAGGGTGTGTGGTGAACATGGGCCCCCAGGGTAGGGGGGCCCACTGTGCCCTGACACTCACTGCCCACATCGATAAACAGGAATAAATTCTGGACAGCCGCACTCATAGATTTGCTTTGTTTATTTGGAAGGTTCACATCAAATTCAAAGATGACAGCAGACAGGAAAAGAGCTGACGTTTCGCACTAACGTTAGTGCTTATTCATACTCACTGCCCACATGGAGTAAGTAAAAACTGGTCCATAACATTTCCTTGGGCTCCATATTTTCAGAGGGGCCCAAGAGGTGGGAGCATTGATGGACTTTTTTTATTTTCGACTCACAAGCAGAGACAGCTAGAGCCGCATTTTCCAATGCTAGGATTATAGTTCCAGCAACTCAGAGACTCCAGGGGGTGGAGGAGCTTGGTTGGTGGTGCCATGCTGTATGCTCACAGCAAGTCAGTAGTGTGCCTGCTCCCTGTTAGGGGTGCCCCTGCACTTGTGTGTGATGACTGAACACAGAAGAAGACGTCTTCCTTCACAGGCTTTAACTGAAATTTGATTCTTTGTGACCTGCATCTGTCAGCTGCAAACCAGTCTGTGAAGGAAGACTTCCTCTGCTGTGTCCATCGATTGCAGGTATGTGCTGGGGGCAACCTCTTTTATAACTTTCTGGAATAACAGCCAGAGAGTCCACCTGCCCAAAAGAAGCAGTGGCTGAGAGGTAAACCCTGATGACCCTCACTACATCCAAGCAATGGAGTGAGAACTCCTTGGAGTGAAATGGTACCAGACACAGGGAAGGTAACAATATCATATTAAGGTGAAAGGTAGAGAGTAAGAATTAGGTCCTTGGTCCTAAAATAACCTTACCTTCATGTAGGATCAAATGGAGCTTCTTGCAGGACAACACTGATAACTCAAAACCCTTCTAGCTGAAGTGATGGCCATAAGAATGGCTACTTTACGGAGTAGTAATGTCAAGCAAGTGTCCTAAGTATTTTCAGAGGGGAAGGGTGAGTCTTTAAATTCCATAGTTTGAGTGGAGGCCTAAGAGGGAAGCAACTCATGCAACCCCTTGTATGACAGTACAGATCGGTGAATTGTTACTGGGATGATTTTGATACAGAATGAACAAGGCAGAGATACAAATCATTAAAAAAGGAATGATGGAAAACACTTCATTTTGGTGGAATTTTTAGGTCAATGAGAACCAAGCCCCGACACCATGTAGGAGATTTACTAAAACGGGAGTGTGCAAAAATCTTGTGCAGCTCTGCATAGAAACCAATTAGCTTCCAGGTTTTATTGTCAAAGCTTAATTGAACAAGCTAAAGTTAGAAGCTGATTGGTTACCATGCACAGCTGCACCCCATGGTAGATTTTTAAAGTGCAAAATATAGCCACAATTAAAAAAAGAAACACTTTCCTAGTATTTTGGAGAAACAACTGCTTAGTTAAATTTGTCTGATGGGGTCTGTGATGGAACGTCCCACACTCCGCTTGAGTGCTTACGTCAGTATACCACTTCCTCTCAGTCTGACTCTAGATATCAGATATTCCAACCACGCACAAAGCACAAAACAAGGCGAGACTTGCTTAGCTGCTAACATGGACTGTTTTATTATCACACATGGACACAACAGATAAAATAACTCAGAGACTCTTCCCCCCCACCCTTGGAAAAGAGGGCGGGTTAAACTGTCCACAGACAATGGACACACAGGTCAGGTGTGTTCAAACTTCTCCTCAGTAAACAGTCTTATCAATAGGGGGGCTGCTGGAGGAACCCCCCCCCCTCCATAGAGATACACATCCCAAATGATCACAGCAAAGAGTCCACAAGAGAAAGAGACAACATACAATATATACATATATACAAGATTGAGTCTGATTAGTACAGATCAGACTGGATTTCTCATTCACCTCGCAAAGAGTATTGTTCCCTTGAAAATCCAGGGCCAATAATCAAAAGGCAAGAGGCTTGCATTGAGTCCTCTCCAAAAGCCTCTGTCCCGGCTAGGTCTGTCACATTTCTCCCCTTTCGGCAGGAGACTAACACAGGAGGAGACCCCAGACGGGTTGACTCCAAAGTTAGTGAGTAGTTCCAGTCCTCTAATACTGGTAAGCACACAGTACACCAAACAAATTGTTTCAAACAGAGTATTACTCACCCAGCCAACCTCTGCCTCTCTCAGAGAACATATCCGCCGCTGGGGTGAGGCCTGGACTAGCCCTTCTCCCTGGAGTCCTTTCTGCCACTGGAGAGAAGACAGGGGGACTGGGCTCACGCCGTCATGCTGTTTGGGATCTGGGCCGACTGCCCAGCATCCCTGGGGTATACAGGTAGGGACTGAAGCCCAATCAACCGACACCAGATCAAGCTGCAGTTGTGAGGTGACGACTGCATTCTTTCCTTGGATCCTGATCTGCAGCTCGCCATAGACTGCCACCTCCTCACCCTGGGCCTCCACAATTGCTGCAGGTGGGGGGCAGAGGTCTTGGACCCTCTGTCCAGTTTCTACCACTTCTGCTGGGGGTTTGCTAGGTGGTTCCTCCTCTACAGAAATGTCTATTAAATCCCCAGTCTCTGGAATTGCTAAAAATGGGGGACAGAGGTCTTGGACCCTCTGTTCAGATACTAGATCTTCAGCTGGAGAAGTTTGTTGTAACTCCATAGATGCTGCTGGCAGAAAATCACATGTCTCTGTCAGTGTTGTGGGAGAAAGGCCGACTACCTCTTCTCTCAAGAAGGCCAAAGCCACTGTTGGTGCTGGGCAGAGCACAGTGAACTTTGGCCCTGATAGCAGCTCCTCTGCTGGAGGCTCATCAGGTTGTTCTTCCTCAGAAGAAAAGTCTATCAAATCCCCTGTCTCTGTAATTGATGTCTGGGGATATAGGTTCACCATCTCCTGTCCATGGAACCCAGAAGATGCTATCAGTGCTGGGCAGAGGTTAGCAGAGCTCTGTACTGTTGTCAGCACTTCAGGTTTGGGGACGGCAATCTCCAGATTTTCCACTGCCGATTCTCTGGCATGCTGCTGAACGTGTTCTAGCAGTTTCCTGTATGCCCTTTCCAGATGCTGTTCCTTCCTTAGCAAATGGTCTAGATCAGGTTTGAGCTCTGAGAACCCTGCAAGACTGAGCATAGCCTCTCTATATTCTCGCAGGTCCTCAAGGGCAGGTTCTCCTTCATCGCCAAACACAAAACGATCTGTAAGGCTCTCTCACAGCAATCCAGGGCCTCCAAAGTCATATCCTTCTGGAGAGCATTATGTTGTCTCCCCTAAATATCCCTGTTCTGCGTGCCATTGCAGAGCCCAATAATGATTGTCAAGCTCTATCTCCTGCTGGACTAGCCTGTCCAACTCAGTCACCCATTGCTCCTGGGGCCGCTCTCCCAGGAATGCCATCCGCAATGCCCGTTGGTCACTGGCCCGTTGCTCTTGGGTCGGAAAGCACTTGCCCTGTTTTATACCAGCGAGCTGGAGGGCTCCAATCCAGAGCTCCACCCGAATTTGCTGCCTAAGCTCCAGGTATTCATCCTCAGACACAGTCCTGGAGTATGCTGAAAGGACGACCCGCAGTAGCCCTGGGAATTCTGATGCCAGGTCCATATCTCCGCTGGGGTGACCGAAGTCTGCTATCCTGATCTTGGATCCAGGTGGAAGTTTGGATGTCCCAGACTGCAGGAAGCATCCCACCGCTTGCCACCAATGTGACGGAATGTCCCACACTCCGCTTGAGTGCTTCCGTCAGTATACCACTTCCTCCCAGTCTAGATATCAGATATTCCAACCGCGCACAAAGCACAAAACAAGGAGAGACTTGCTTAGCTGCTAACATGGACTTTTTTATTATCACACATGGACACAACAGATTAAATAACTCAGAGACTCTCCCCCCCCCCCCCACCCTTGGAAAAGAGGGCGGGTTAAAATGTCCAAAGACAATGGACACACAGGTCAGGTGTGTTCAAACTTCTCCTCAGTAAAGTCTTATCAGCAGGGGGGCTGCTGGAGGAATCCCCCCCCCATAGAGATACACATCTCAAATGATCACAGCAAAGAGTCCACAACAGAATGAGACAACATACAATATATACATATATACAAGATTGAGTCTAATTAGTACAGATCAGACTGGATTTCCCATTCACCTCACAAAGAGTATTGTTCCCTTGAAAATCCAGGGCCCATAATCAAAAGGCAAGAGGCTTGCATTCAGTCCTCTTCAAAAGCCTCTGTCCCGGCTAGGTCTGTCACAGGGTCTACAATCAAAGGAAGATAAAAAATAATCCTCTGGAGGATCCTGAACAGAATAGGAGATGTTAGGCATCTCTGCGTCAGACTCTTTTACGTAAACTCGGTTTAACCCCAGGGATCAGGGATTGCCACAAAAGGTACATGCTTTGTGACCAAGTGTCACTGCATGTGTTCCTGGTTGCAGCAGGCTGTTGAAGGAGAAGTTGTATTCCACTGAAATTTTCTTTGGAGATGTATAAAGAGTTGCTTCACAATGCTGTTTCAAACAGAGAAAATTCCTCAACACAGTAAAGCCTGTTATCCACTAAAAATAGTGATTCAGAGATGAGGACAGAAGAACTGCTGCAGCTCTGCTCCTAATAACTCGTGAAGGAGTCACCAGATACACTGACTTGACTTTAAAGCAGAGTTCTGTGCTAACTGGAACGCAGAGGGGCTGTCATCAATGTTGACCGCAGTACCATTACAAAGAGAGAACCAGTATACTATATGAATTCGGAAAGCTTGCTCTCATTAGCTAACTGGAGAGGCTTCTAGGAATTGCTATACCCAGCTTCTCTCTACCAGCAGCTGTTGATAGTAAACAACATTCCTCCAATTCAAACAAAAAATATGGCAGAAAGGAAAAAGACATCCATTCTCCCACAGACACTAAGTTAAACTGAGAAGATTGGAAGAGATATAGCCCCAAGGGGGTTGGCTTTCAGTTTATCATGTGCCTAGTATCCATTTCTCCTGTAGGTGGCAGAATAATCCTAGGTTTAGGAACGATCAAGCGGTATCCCTTGATGCAAGATGGAAAAATTATTTTGTCAGGTAATGTTAAGCAAAACTCTAGACAAACCTTTACATACATCGTTTAAATACATATACTGTATATGAACAGTTTTACCTGCAAAGATTTGTAATTCTATCTGAATATTTCAGTTGCCTAGGTTGTCTTTCTGGTTCCAGCCTGCTCTTTGAACAGTGAATTGACGTCAGCATATTTTTATGAGGTATTTTATATCATGAAAACCAGTGATGCATTTTTGTTTCAACTCATTAAGGTTTTTGCAATGTTAAATAGAGTTTCACTCTTGTATCTTTTTTACTATTCAATGACTAGAACTGAGAAAATTTGGCTTTAGGGATTGCACTTCCACATTGATAATCTGATAGAGTTCTTAAACTGGTACTACGGATGTCTTTTGCTTATAACTGTTTGCAATCATAAATGCATACTTCAATTGACATTATCATCATGAGAATGATGAAGGAAGGGGCCACTCCGAAACTGTTCCCACAAAGTTGGCAGCATGAAATTGCCCAAAATGTTTTGGTAAGCTAACACCTTAAGATTTCCTTTCACTGGAACTAAGGGGCCAAGCCCAACCCCTGAAAAACAACACCACACCACTCAACAGCTATAGCCTGGGAGTTTCTCACTTTCCTGCCTAATCTTGTCCCTGGGTGAAAGAATGTCTAGCTTTGCCAGTGGCGGCCCGTGCATTAAGGGCGCACAGGCACTGCCCCCTCTCTCCTGCCTCCCCCTCTATCACCAATATCTATGGCCGCTGCTATCACCCCCTAATTAGGCGCCCGGCCCCTTTTCAGGTGCAGGGCACCTGACTTACAGCGGCGGGGGGTGTTTTCGAAGCACCTGATTAGAGCCATAGACTCTAATAGTCTTCAAAATAGGTGACCTGCGAGCGCCATGCTGGGCGTTCGCAGGTCACTCAGCTGTGTGTTAGAAAAGCAAATGAATATTCACTTTCCTAACACTAAACCGCCTCTCCACCAATCAGGTGCTCGGGTCTGTTACCTGTCACCTGATTGGCTGAAACGACAGGCGCCACTATTGGACGCCCAGCAGGAGGAGAGGACAGGAGATGAGGATGGCAGGTGACGCATGGAGGACCCCGCTCGTTGCCGTCACCCGCTTCCCCACCAAGACAGGGTAAGTGCTGGGCAGACAGCAGGCGGGCGGGGGTCACACTGGGGTCATTCAAGGGCACACTGACAGCATTTAATGGGCACACTGGCAGCATTTGATGGGCACACTGGCAGCATATGATGGGCACACTGGCATCATTTGATGGGCACACTGGCAGCATATGATGGGCACACTGGCAGCGTTTGATGGGCACACTGGCAGCATTTGATGGGCACAGTGGCAGCGTTTGATGGGCACAGTGGCAGCATTTGATGGCACAGTGGCAACGTTTGAGGGCACAGTGGCAGCATTTAATGGGCACAGTGGCAGCATTTAATGGGCACAGTGGCAGCGTTTAATGGGCACAGTGGCAGCGTTTGGCACAGTGGCTGCAATTGATGGCACAATGGCAGCATTTGAGGGCACAGTGGCAGCGATTGATGGCACTGTGGCAGCGTTTGATGGCACAGTGGCAGTGTTTGAGGGCACGGTGGCAGTGTTTCATGGCACAGTGCTTGCAATTGATGATTTTTTTTCAAAAATGTTTTGCACCCCCCCAAACTTTTGATTACCAGTCGCCACTGACCTTTGCCACTGTGTCATATATCCATTTATAGAAACCAATATAGAACACTGATGCACCAAAGCCAAACAAAGTGTAAATTCTAGTATGTCCTACCATTAGCAATAAAAACAGTCTAGGACAAAGGGAAAAAGACGAGGAAGAAATTCTGCAGGAAGCAGAAAAGTTAAGCTGTTCCAAAGGCAATATATACACAGGCAATACAAAGAAAAAGCAACCACATTACATACTTCACCTCTGTTTACTGAAGCCTGCAATTCATTGCTCAGATATAGCCCAGTTTTTTTTTATCCTAATCGATGCTTAATGTAATTTACTGCAGAGCTAAAATCCCTGTTGTAAAATGTTCATTGTTATCTTTCATGCCAGTGAGCAATGTTTAGTAAGTAATCAATGGAAACCTGCCTCACAAAAACTAACACAGTAACATTTCCAAACCAAATTTATTTGGAAATCTTTTGTGTTTCTGGGGAAAGAAGAAGTATTTTCATTGATGTGGTCAGGCAATAGCAGGGCATCCAAACATCAAATTGTCATCTTTTTTTGTTCATATAAACATCTGTGCTCATATCTCATACATGTGCATTTTTACTTGAACAGCAGACTATATAACTGTTATGCCTCATACACACAATCGGACATTCCGACAACAAAACCGTGGATTTTTTTCCGATGGATGTTGGCTTAAACTTATCTTGCACACACACGGTCACAGAAATGTTGTCGGAAATTCCGATAAGCAAGAACGCGCTGACGTACAACACGTATGACGGGACTATAAAACGGAAGTTCAATAGCCAGTGCGCCACCCTTTGGGCTCCTTCTGCTAATCTCGTGTTAGTAGAAGTTTGGTGAGAGACGATTCGTGCTTTTCAGCCTTGTGCTTTTCAATTTGTATCTATTCTTCAGTTTGTGCTTGTGGGTTCGTATCTGTTCTTCAGTGCGTGTTGTCAGTTTGTATCTGTTTTTCAGTGCGTTCTTGTCCACTTGTTTCTGATTTTCAGATCATTCTTCTCAGGTTCTTTCTGATTTTCAGTGCATTTTGTTAGTTCATTCTGACCAGCCGACCGTTTTCTAGCCATGTTGCAGGTACGTACTCGTCGTAAAGTTAGTGCTGTGCAGGGGCTTGGTGTTGGAGTTCTTTCTTTGACCCAAGTCCAGTTCATGAACAGGGCGAGGAGGAGTTCATGGACGAAGAATTGGTTGCTCCAGCGTGACCAATTCTCGCACATGCCTTTGTTGCGAGAGATCCGGCATATAATCCTTATGATTTCAGGAATTATCTCTGGATGACGAACCCCGTCTTTCACCGTCTGTTCCCTTTGCTGTCCCCTTATATTACCAAGCAGGACACCTGCATGCGGCAAGCCATTACTCCCGAGCAGAGGCTCATCGCCACCTTGCGGTACTTGGCAACGGGGAGAATTCTGCAGGACATCAAGTTCTCGACATGCATCTCCCCCAGGCTCTGGGGATCATTATTCCAGAGACCTGTTCTTCCATCATTCAGGTCCTGCAGAAGGACTATAATAAGGTAAGTTTTATCCTTTAACATCACATTCTATGTATTTAATGTTTTCTAATGTATTGTATTTATTTCATCATTCCCTAATTGCCATAATTGTAATATGCTGTGAATGTCCTCTTTGTCCTCATGCATGCTGTAAGCTTTTATTGCTCCTTTTTTGTCCTTCATGCATATTTGCCTTCACCAACCTCCCCAGTATGCTATCCTGGGCCCATACACACCTAGCCTAGTCACTTAACAATGTATTTTGTCAGCTCCATTGTAGTGTTTACCCTAAACACCCCCTAAAATGTGTACAGATGTTATTTTTGTCCTTAAATTCATGCATAGTGGGCCAAAACTCATTTGGAACCCTACCCCCCAACCGCTAAGTCAACCAATACCAATCCTCTATCTGCAGACTTTGCCAAACCCATACACACTATACCTAGCTCTTTTTTGGTGAGATTAATGGATGAATTCACCAAAGCATGTAGTGCAAGTGCCTGCCTGAATACTTTCAAATGGTACTGTTTAAAGTTTTGTTCTCCTATTATCTTGATAGATAACTGCAGAATGTAAAAAAGAAAAAAAAGAAAAAATATAATAGGGACCTGACTGACTACCAGGGTGGGGTTGTGTTCGAGTGGCAGAAAAAGATTCTGGCGGAACAAGCAAATGTTGGTAATGTGGTCATGGAAACGGTCCAACAAACAGGTGGACACATTGGCCAACATTCGGTAGGGCCACAAATTGGTCTTGGAGAGTTGCAGCAAAACCTCCCAAGACCTCCCCCCCAGAGGTAGGAGAGGCTCCTACCAATCCCCCTATAGGACCCAGACTAAAGGTAGAGGTGGGCCCCAACCCAATTTTCATCAGCCACAAACCCAACATCCCTTTAGATCCAATTATGGCCCTGGAGGTGGCCGTGGACTAGGTACACCGTACTATCCTCCCTATCAGGGGCGTTCTTTTCAAACACATACATAGGGACCTTACCCAAATGGAGGGAACATCAATCTCCCTTCTTTTCAATGTCCTGGCCCCATTCAACATACCAATTACAATCATGGTCCAATATATGCCCCTGGCCCTAGCAATTTTGAACCACCTACCAATTCTGATATTGTTAACAATGGCGAATATGATTTTAGTGGTAATCCACAGAACAGCTTTTACCCTTTACGCGATCTGTCATGTCCTTCAAGTAACGTAGAACAGAGAACTGTTACCCAATATGATATGGGCATTAATAGTGCCCCCCGGTTCCCTTAGTGCCCAACAGTGGTAATGGGCTTGAATATGCAGGCTCCGGCCCGTTAAGTCATGAACCAAATCAGTGGGGTTTTCACAGACCTGGCCAGGGCACCAAGCGCGCCATAGATCGAAAAGAGGAACTAGAGGGGGGAGAAGGGTACGAGCTAAAGCAAAAAAAGCCATAGTTGCAACAGGAATTTTTAATTTAAGCACAGTTGTTTTGAATGATTCCGAAAAACTAGTGCTTGATAAAGGTCTTAAATTTGCACCTCCCTGTAGGCTCAATAAATTTGAAACCTACATGGACGTACATAAATTTATTTGATAATTAAATATTAAACGATATATGCTTTCCAATCCGGTCAGTGATATGAGAGTAACAACCACAGAATACCAACATTCAGGGCTCTCAAATGCTTCCTTGTTCAACCCCCCAGAAGCTTTAGCTCCCTCCATCAGGGTCTTTAGAGATGTTCTCCTTAGGGACCTTGATGAGATGCCCGTCAAAAAGGTGAGAACAAGGAGCTTGTTATTAGGCCGGCAGATAAGGGTGGGGGCTAGTCATCCTTAATAGGGTTGACTATATGTCTGAGATGCATAAAATTTTAGGTGACTGTGATACGTACACCCCTCTTAGATCTGACCCGAAGTCCACATATCTCAGGCAGTTGGAGGGCATCGTCGGTAGAGGCTTTAATCAGGTCATTTCCAACAAGAACTTTTATGTGGAATTTCTCATTCAAGTCATATTTTCACTTTTTATCACTTTGTTGTCACAATATATATTTATAATTTTTTTCACCTTTATATTTTTTGATTGGGTTGTCATTTGCAAATTTTATTTCTGCTCACTCAATAGAACCATATTTGTGCTCACATTAAATTTTTTTTCACATTGGTTTATCACTAAGTATTTTCACTATTTTAGCGCAGCTATTGTTTTTCTATCTGATGGTATATGTGTGTATTTCATATGTTAGTTGCTGCTTAGTTTTAATTTTTTTATTTTGTTCAGAGAGCGGTATTTCTCCCCCTTTTTTCATATTTGTTCTCCTATTATCTTGATAGGTAATTGCAGAATGTAAAAATGTGCTTCGATTTCTACAGTGTGTATTCCTATTTTTGGATTATGACACTTCTTACCTGTCCAGTGGGCTGCCAGCAGTGTAAGTAAAGGAGGGGCTGGCCAAAGTAAAACACATTATTTATGAATTCAGCTCTCAATGAAGTAGAGAGGATTACCTGTCCAAAGCATCTCCCCCCCCAAAAAAAATGTTTACGATGGGCCATCAGAGGGGGAGGAACCTGATAAGTGGACCTTACACTTTTGTCTTTAAATACTCCTTAAAAGAAATGTTATACTTATGTTGGCTAAGAATGCTTGTGTCTAATCTGCTTGCAATGTTATGTGCAAAAGTACAATTTTTTTTTCTGGTTTGACTCCACAGTTTCCTTCAAACCCACAGAAATGACAGACTGTGGCATCCCAGTTTGCTCAGCAGTGGGACTTCCCTAACTGCGGAGGGGCAATAGATGGGAAGCACGTCCACATCGTCCCACACCCCAACTCGGGGTTGTACTATTACAACTATAAGGGGTTTAAAAGTATTGTGATGTTGGCGGTGGTGTCGACGACATACGAGTTTTTGTATGTGGATGTGGGGAAGAATGGCCGGATGTCGGATGGTGGAGTCATCACCCAGATGGAGTTCTACAGACGGCTCCAGAATGGCAGCTTGGACTTGCCACCTGCAGAAGACAACGTGGCTGGTCTTCCGTTTGTGTTCGTTGCTGATGAAGCGTTTGGGCTGGGTGACCGTCTCTAAAGGCCATTCCTGAAGAGGACCCTCACCCCGGACCAGAGGATTTTTAACTAATGGCTGGCCAGAGCCAGAAGAGTCGTGGAAAATGCATTCGGAATAATGGCCAGCCAGTTCCACCTATTTCTGACAGCAATACACATGGTGGAATATAAACTGAACCATATTGTACTTGCCTGCTGCATTCTCCACAATTACCTCCGAAAAAATGAAACAAACTATGTGGCCTCAGTTGGGGCTGAGGGTGGACTTCAAAATACAACTCTGAAGGCACTTGAACCTCGCTGTCCTAGCTTGCTCTCCCAAAGCGCCTGCAAAGTCTCCTAGGTTCTCCAATGTGTTTTTTTTTTTACCATTTTCTTCAATAGTGTGTAGCGCTGGTAGATTTGCAATCTACCATATGTTAGGTAAATTTAGTAATTTGTTCGTTAGATAGGTTAGTTTTGCCTCTGTTCCAGCTTGGCTGACGTTGTGTGTGTTTCCATACTGACCGGTGGGTGTCACTGTTATCACTGGTCAGTGTTGGAAAGGCAACGTGTTGAAGCGTATGGATGCTCTTCTGTCCTGGAGACAACTCGGTGGAGGTGGTCCTCCGAGTTGCATTCTGAGCGAGGGTATTTATGGGACAGACGCCATATTGTGGGGTTCGTTTTACAGCCACCTGCTGGCCCTCCTGGCCGACAGGTATGTGTTAGAGAGCAATCTCGTGGTCCTCCGTTCCGGAGGCCCACGTCGCTGCGGCCCAGGAGTGGGCCCAGGAGCTTGTCTGGGGCCTACCACAGCGGCCGAGGAATGGTCCTGAGCTGTCTATCCAGAGGGAAGAAGCTGGACAACCGAGGAGATCCCAGGGGAGGACCCATCATGGAAGGATCACGCAGCGTGCTGGTCTGGAGAGTGGCCTGGTGACTCGGTTGGAGGACGTATCCTAAAAGTAACTATACAGCATAGTGTTGCCGGGTTGGCTTAAAGGTTCAAGCACTCTGACTGACGTTCATTGCAGACAGACCAATACATCCTGTGGCAGAGGATCGTACAGGTTTATCCCAAACAAGTCTGTGGCAGAGACTTTTGTTTGTGCTACATACTGGCTGCTAGGCAAGTGAGAAAGGCCTATCCAGGCGAGCAAAGAGTGTGTCCCATGAGGGGAGTGCATTCTATTGTAATATCCAAATTCTACCAGGACATTTGTCAAGAATCTTACAAGAAGATATTTGAGTTTCTTCTGCAGTTTCCCTTCTGCTTCTTTCCTGCTATTACTTAGTAAATCGTTTAATAAAGCATTGAAAACGCACTCAAGTGTTGGTGCGTGTGTCGTCCAGAGGTAAACTCAACGGAACCCTAGACCCGCTGCTGGTAAAACAGAGGAAAGGAGAGTGAAGGTAACAAGCCCGCTTAAACCAGCAGCTCCACCGAGAGTTATTGCTACAAGTGTAAACGTAATTTCTTTGATATATGGGGTGACAATCTCTTCTTCAGCTAACTATTATTATGTTGTGGGTCTGCGACACACACACCTTGATTTTATTGTTAGTGTATGTAATGCATTAATGATAAAAATAATCATCCTTTTCAGCTCCAGGAATTAATTGCTTCGAGTCCCTAAAGTGGCTTGATTGGAGCAAATTTTAGTGCACTGTGGGGGTTATTTACTAAAGGCAAATCCACTTTGCCATTGTCACTGTAAACTACACCAACTTATTGGTAGTGAAAATTTGGATTTACCTCCTGATCCCATGCCTAATGTTAACTAATCTAATTCCCGATTGCACACCATTAGGGATGAGCTTCGCGTTCGAGTCAAACCCATGTTCGACTTGAACATCGGCTGTTCGATCGTTCGCTGAATTGGGAACGATATGGGCCGTTCACGCCAAATTCGTATGGCGTGTCACAGCCCCTAATTCATTGCGGCATCGCAGTGCATTGCTGGCTGATGATTAGCTGCACTTACAGTGTATTGTGTATATATGCATCCCAGATGTTGTATATATATATATATATATATATATATATATATATATATATATATACACACTGTATTCAGTTTAGCTAGATCCGTTCCTGTTATCTTCCTACTGACAGGCAGGCTTGTCTTGTTACAGTATTTACAGCTACCTGAAGAAAATTGCTGGTGTTCTTTTGATCCTATTAGTACCACAGTCAGGCAGCTAGACTATTTACAGTTAGTTTAGTGCGTCCTCCTCACAGTGTTCAGCTAAAGCTACAAGTTAGCTTAGTGTGACCTCTGCACAGTGTTCAGCTAAAGCTACAAGTTAGCGTAGTGCGTCCTCTTTTACAGTGTTCAGCTGAAGCTACAAGTTAGTGTAGTGCGTCCTCCTCACAGTGTTCAGCTAAAGCTACAAGTTGGTGTACTGCCTCCTCCTCACAGTGTTCAGCTAAAACTACAAGTTAGTGTAGTGCGTCCTCCTCACAGTGTTCAGCTAAAACTACAAGTTAGTGTAGTGCGACCTCTGCACAGTGTTCAGCTAAAGCTACAAGTTAGGGTAGTGCGTCCTCCTCACAGTGTTCAGCTAAAGCTACAAGTTGGTGTAGTGCGTCCTCCTCACAGTGTTCAGCTAAAACTACAAGTTAGTGTAGTGCATCCTCCTCTCAGTGTTCAGCTAAAACTACAAGTTAGTGTAGTGCGACCTCTGCACAGTGTTCAGCTAAAGCTACAAGTTAGTGTAGTGCATCCTCCTCACAGTGTTCAGCTAAAACTACAAGTTAGTGTAGTGCGACCTCTGCACAGTGTTCAGCTAAAGCTACAAGTTAGGGTAGTGCGTCCTCCTCACAGTGTTCAGCTAAAGCTACAAGTTGGTGTAGTGCGTCCTCCTCACAGTGTTCAGCTAAAACTACAAGTTAGTGTAGTGCGTCCTCCTCTCAGTGTTCAGCTAAAACTACAAGTTAGTGTAGTGCGACCTCTGCACAGTGTTCAGCTAAAGCTACAAGTTAGTGTAGTGCATCCTCCTCACAGTGTTCAGCTAAAACTACAAGTTAGTGTAGTGCGACCTCTGCACAGTGTTCAGCTAAAGCTACAAGTTAGTGTAGTGCATCCTCCTCACAGTGTTCAGCTAAAACTACAAGTTAGTGTAGTGCGACCTCTGCACAGTGCTCAGCTAAAGCTACAAGTTAGTGTAGTGTGTCCTCCTCACAGTGTTCAGCTAAAACTACAAGTTAGTGTAGTGCGACCTCTGCACAGTGTTCAGCTAAAGCTACAAGTTAGTGTAGTGCGACCTTTGCACAGTGTTCAGCTAAAACTACAACTTAAACCCAACTATTGGTAATGTGAGTGCTAATGCCTCCCTTTTGACTCACTTCCCACCACTGCGCCTCAGATCGAAGATGAATAAAACCTAATCTAAAGCTGCCACTTTAAAGAATCAGGATACTGTAAAAGGTGCCTCTCTGTGTGCAAACCGGATGCAGCTATGTGACACAAAAAAACACAGTGGCGCTAGCACTATGAATATATTGAAAAAAATATATCCAAAACTATTCCTTATAACAAGTGAACAAATAAATATAAGTAAATAAATAAAAAAAACATAAATCTTTAAAAAAAAACTGCAAAAATCCAAAACAGTCCTTTAAGTATTGACTTTTTCCTTCTTCGGCTTCCACCACACCCAAGTGTTCGGTGATCCCACTCCCTATGGAAATCCACTCACTGACTTCTAATGCCCACACTCTCATGTTTAGGGCTTAAAAGCTTGTTGACAAGCTTGATCACACGGGTCACATCGGCAGATCAAAATATCAGAATTGTGTGCAGGGATCGTTCCACATGTGAAACACAAAGAATACTCCAATATTGCAAAAACGTATATAAATGTATTTAAAAGCACTCAAAATCTTCAGTATAAAACTCACATGTTACAAGTATCAAACAAGCAGAGAAACACTTCCACAGCAAATCGATCTTCACAGCACAGCAAAAACGCATAAAAACCAGCCACTACTGAGTTGTGGTCACGGCGGACCCGAGGTGTGCAGGCGTCAGACTGTTTCTCTCACCTACTCCCCGGCACCTCCCCGCTCTATCGATGTGTTACTTCCTCATACGATGCGGCAGCGTCACTCGTCATTGGTGGGGTACGTCATACAGCCACGCCCCGACATGTTTCGTCATACACCGACTATCCCATGATTAAGTCGGTGTATGACGAAACATGTCGGGGCGTGGCTGTATGACGTACCCCACCAATGACAAGTGATGCTGCCACATTGTATGGGGAAGTAACACATCGATAGAGCGGGGAGGCACTGGGGAGTAGGTGAGAGAAACAGTCTGACGCCTGCACACCTCGGGTCCGCCATGACCACAACTCAGTAGTGGCTGGTTGCAGTATACTGCCAAGTTTGCTCCAGTGATGAGGAGGGCGGGGATGATGAGGTCACTAACTCAACGTGTGTGCCTGATAGGAGAGAGGAGGAGGAGGCACATCACCAATGAGACAGGATGCTCTCCAGGGGCCAGCCTAAGGGCAGCACACTGACTGCATCACACCCCAACGCTCTGCATGTGCAGGGCGCTGCAGTCTCTGCGCGTTATTCAAAAAGTTATTTGGTGTGTGCCTTTTTTGAGACGAGTGCATCAGATCGCACCGTGCTATTTGCAACATATGTCTCAAGCATATCTCGCGTGGCCAAAACATCTCCCGCTTGGGTACCACATGCTTGACCAGACATATGTTGACCTGCCATGCAGTTCGTTGGCAAACGTATTTAAAAGACCCACACTAAAGAACAAAGAGGACCTCTCCTTGCTCCTCATCAGCTGAGATCTCCAACCCCACTATACCTTCAGTCCTCTCTGAGACCTGCACTGAGAGGAATGAAAGTGTAGAATTAGGTGTGTCACAGCCAAGTACTTGTGGGCAATCTGCTTTCGGTACACTGACGTCAGATTGTAACAGGCAAATTTCCCTGCCCCAGCTGCTGCACCGCCGAAAGAAGTTTGCTCCCAGCCATCCACATGCCCAGCGGTTGAATGCTAGCTTGGCAAAATTACTAGCACTTCAACTGCTGCCTTTTCAGTTGGTAGACTCTGCCCCCTTACGTGAGTTTGTGGAATGTGCGGTTCCTCAGTGGCAGGTACCCAAACGCCACTTTTCTCACGGAAGGCAATTCCGGCTCTCTACCAGCATGTGGAAGGCAATGTCCATGCCTCGCTGGACAGGGCGGTCAGTGGTAAGGTGTATATTACCACTGAATTATGGTCCAGCAGGCATGGACAGGGATGTTACCTAAGTTTCACCGCGCATTGGGTGACTCTGCTGGCAGCTGGGAAGGATGCAGGACAAGATGCAGTAGTGTTGGAGGTTGTTCTGCCATCTCTCCTCCACTCCCTCCTCTTCTTCTTCCTCCATGGCCTTTTCCTGGGCTTTGTCCTCAGAACCAGTGGTGCTCCGTAGGCGTTCAAGGGGCTACGCAAGTACGCAGGCCAAAAGATGCCATGCGGTGCTTGAGCTGGTGTGCTTGGGGGACAGGAGCCACACTGGGGCAGAGGTTCTGTCAGCTCTGCAGGGGCAGGTTCAGAGGTGGTTGACGCCACGCCAACTTAAGGCAGGAATGGTGGTTTGCGACAATGGCACCAACCTCCTCTCTGCCCTCCGACAGGGACAAATGACCCATGTGCCCTGTTTGGCTCACGTCCTTAACTTAGTGGTGCAGCAGTTCTTGGGCAGGTACCCGGGCTCACAGGATGTCCTGAGGCAGGCCAGGAAAGTCTGTGTGCATTTCCTCCGGTCATATAATGCAAGTGGTCGGCTGGCGGACCTCAAAAAGGAGTTTAACCTGCCCAAGCATCGCCTAATCTGTGACATGCCCACCAGGTGGAACTCAACGCCAGCCATGCTGCAGTGGCTGCACACGCAGCAGAGGGCCATCAATGAGTACCTGTGCGACTATGGCACCAGGACAGGGTCAGGGGAGCTTGTTTTTTCCCCCACACCAGTGGGCCATAATCAGGGATGCATGCACTGTCCTGTCACCATTTGAGGAGGTCACGAGGATGGTGAGCAGTGACAGTGCATGCATCAGTGACACTGTCCCCCTTCTCCACCTGTTGGAGCACACGCTGCAAGGAATAATGGACAGGGCACTTGAGGCAGAACAGAGGCAGGAAGAAGAGGACTTCCTTAGCTTTCAAGGTCCCCTTTATCCAGACAGTGTTCCTACGTGCCCGCCTATCACATAGGAAGAGGACGAGGAGGAGGAGGATTGTGTCAGTATGGAGGTGGAGCCTGGCATTCAGCATCAGCAGCAACCTTTAAGGGATCAGTCCCAAGAAACACATGGACTTGTACGTGGCTGGGAGGAGGTGGCTGCCGACCATGTCATCCTTAGTGACCCAGAGGACTCCGGACCGAATGCCTCAGCAAACCTACGCTGCATGGCCTCCCTGATCCTGCAAAGCCTGCGTAAGGATCCTCGTATTCATGGTATCAAGGAGAAGGACCAATACTGGCTGGCAACCCTCCTTGATCCACGTTACAAGGGTAAGGTTGCGGACCTTATCTTGCCGTCGCAGAGGGAGCAGAGGATGAAACATCTTCGCGAGGCCTTGCAGAAAGGTCTGTGCAGCGCGTTCCCAGAGACTGGGAGGTTACAAACTCCTGTTTCTGGACAACGTGTTGCTGAGGCTTCGGTCAGTCAAAGAAGGATCGGTGGAGAAGGTGGCCATCTGACTGATGCGTTCAGACAATTTTTTAGTCCGCAGCCCCAAGGTATGATTGGTTCCAGCAACCATCGCCAGCGTCTGTTTTACATGGTGCAGGAATACCTAGGGGCAAGATCTGACTTGGACACCTTTCCCACTGAAAATCCTCTGGGTTACTGGGTCTTGAGGATGGATCACTGGCCAGTAGACATGTGCATTCGTTTTCGTCCGAATGCATTTTCATCCAATTTTCAGGTATTGTCGTTATGATAACGAAAGTGCAGAATCCGAAAAACGAAAGATCCGACATAAACAAATGCTTTATTGGGGGGGAGCTGGCATCGGACATGTGAGCAGCTCTTCACAGGAGCTCTGGCGGGATGCAACATACTGCCTTAATCCTGAGTGTCAGAGACACAGATCCTTTACAATACCGGCACCCCCTCACTCACCGGATCCTACAGATGGTCTGGGTATGGTTAAATACGGGCCGGCATCCATGGAACCGGCCGCGGAGCGTCTGTTCCGCTATGCCTGGGGAAGCCAAGATGCCGGCACGCATGAGGCGGCGGAACAAGGCCCCAGCAGAACACAGCGGAGCGGAGCTGACAGAACATCCCCACAGCCTGGGAAGGTAAGCCTGCTGCCCCACAGATCTCCGGGTAGAAAAAAGAGGCTTATCCCTGGATAGACTCCCCTGTGATGGTATAAAAGATACAGAGTCAGCAGATGGTGCAGAGGAACCCTCTTTAAAGCAAATTATGGAGGCCATTTTACACATGCCAAACTACTTTGACTGAGCATATTGATGGGATGAGGGCAGAAATGTCCTTTCTGAAGCAGGATGTGCAGACCATTAGAGAGAGGGCCTCGGAAGCTGAGCAAAGAATTAGTGACATGGAGCATGTGGTGCGCCCTATGGAGGATAAGGTACAATGTCTACATAGAGAAATAAATGCACACACAGATAAGCTGGGAGACATGGAAGACAGACAAAGGAGGAACAATGTCCATTTTGTAGGTTTCCCTGAAAAAGCTGAGGGAACGCAGCCGGAAGATTTTTTGGAACTTTGGCTTAAAGATAATATGGCTGACACTACTTTCTCCCGCTTGTTCGCCATAGAAAGGGCACACAGGATTCCTTCTAAACCGCCTCCTCCTGGAGCACATCCGCGCCCTATGATTGCACGCATTTTACACTTCAGGGACCGTGAAATCATGCTTAGAGCAGCACGCACTGGAGGTGAATTGCAATATAATGGGAACCGTATATCCATTTATCCCGACTTTTCTGCGGCTACTCAGAAACAGAGAGCCAGCTTCATCCATGTTAAAAAGAGACTCTGAGACTTACAACTTTCTTACAGCATGCTGTACCCAGCGAAACTAAGTGAAACTAAGAGTGGTGGATGGGGGAAAGGTGTCGTTCTTTAATAATTCCTCAAGATGGTTGGATACCAGAGGGCGTCGCAGCCCAAATGGTCACCGGTAACTGTGTAAGGGGATACTGCTGAATACACATGATGTTTGTTACAGAGCACCCTATACCAGTGTGTAGAGGTGACCATGCTCTGTCCATTCGAAATGAGACTTGCAAGCTATTATTCCTGGGTACTCTGCAATTGTTCTTTTCTACACGTAAATGGAGGGTAAGATAACGCTGTTGTCATGGAATGTGCGTGGTATGAACTCCAAGATTAAGAGATTTCTCATCTTTGACTTCATAAAACGATACAAACCTCATATCATACTATTGCAAGAAACGCACTTGCAGGGATCTAAGGTTATGGCACTAAAAAAAGCTAATGTGATGAGAGTACTGCTGAATACTCAACGTATTCTAGGGGTGTAGCTATTCTAGTCACAAAAAAAGCAGCAGCGCACATTTTGCAAGATCCGAATGGCAGATATGCTATCCTGGTTTGTCGAATGTATAATGTGTCTTTGACATTGGTGTCTATATTCCACCCCCATTCTCCTTCCCAATACTAGATAATATTATTAAGGAAGCTATACTGATTGCTGAAGGCCCATTACTACTTTTAGAAGATTTTAACGCAGTGTGGGATGGAGTTCTAGACAGACATGGGACCATTTCTGAGTCCCGACATAATTTATCTTCTTGGTTGGAGAGTTATGCACTCACTGAAGTTTGGAGAAAGAGGAATCCTGGTGTCAGCGAGTACTCATGTCATTCTGAGACCCATAAGACACTCTCTAGAATAGACTTGGCACTGTCATCTATAGATGGCCTTCCTTACATAACCGCTGTCAGGCATCTCCCTAGAGCTATATCAGACCATTCCCTTTTGGAGGTTACGTTGGATCTGAACGCTCCACGGGAAAGGAGACAATGGCGGATGAATACAAAATGGCTCCAGGAAGACTATATTAGTATAAAATGCAAAGAGAGAATTGGTCACTATTGGAAGGAGAATGGGAAGGAAACAACATTGGCTACTCAATGGGATATTCCAATGTTTGGAAAGTATATGTTCCATCTTTCTGTGTTGGCTATGAAAACCCGTAATAAAGCGTACCTCCGGTTCTTCCGGGGGTTTGGTAATCTTGGGTTTCTTGCCTGGCAAGTACTGGTTGTAGGCCTGTTCTATCAATGATGTAGGATAACCTTTCTCTAGAAACTTGTTTTTGAGGTGCGTACTCTGAGTGACATAATCGCAAGTTCTAGTGCAGTTCTGTCTGAGCCTGCAGAACTGCCCTTTCGGGATATTATTCTTCCATAGAGGGTGGTGGCAGCTGTCATAGTGCAAATAAGAGTTTCCAGCAGTGGCCTTGGTGTAATTACGAGAAAAAATATGATCACCTTCATGATTGAGTTCTAAATCAAGGAAGGCTAAGCTATCCCTGTTCCAGACTGCTGTAAAGGAAAGGCCCAGGTCATTGGTGTTACAATGGGCGACAAAGTCATCGATCCGGGAGGGGGAACCATCCCAGATGACGACGATATCGTCGATGTAACGACCAAAAAAGACTATGTGCTTGGCAAAGGGGTTGTTATTCCAGATGAATAAATTTTCCCAATGACCCATGGTCAGATTGGCATAAGACGGGGCAAAATTTGCGCCCATGGCAGTGCCATGGGTCTGTAGATAAAACTGATCTTCAAAGTGGAAATAATTGTGGGTAAGGGAAAATGACGTCGCTTCCAAAATGAAAGCAGCCTGTCTAGTATTGAGCATAGGGTCTGTTAATAGAAAGTTCTGTACAGCCAATAAACCCACCTCATGTGGGATAGACGTATATAACGAATTAACGTCAAGAGATGACCAGAAGTCATTTTCGGTCCATTTATAGGGAGACAAGCGTTCCATTAAGTGTGTAGAGTCACGTATGTAGGACTGTAAGGCTTGGGCCAAGGGTTGCAAGAAGGAGTCTATATATATCGAGAATCCGCAAGTGATGCTATTCATGGAGGCCACAATTGGTCTACCAGGTGGATTTTTTGCATCTTTATGTAATTTGGGCAAATGATAGAAATAAGGCGTGCTGTAAAAGTCTTTACGTATAAAGGCGGCTTCCTTTTTGTCAAGAACATGATCATTAATGGCGTGTGTGATAAGGAGATCAGCTTCTGTGCGAAAGGAGGGTAGGGGGTCGCAAGACAATTTTTTATAGGTTTTACTGTTTGGTAAGCACCGTCGTTTGGTTGAATTAGGTAGCGACAAACACAGTGTACCACGTCATTTTTTAAAATATCATGCTCGCTCCACTAGAGGCCTACAAGTTTGGGTCATTGAGTCCATACCAAAAGATCTGTCTGAAGCCGAGCGTTTCTGGATTTACACCCTTGACACGCTTGCCCCTAATGGACTCAATGAGGAACTGGAAATTAACACTATCCTCCAAACATTCAGAATGGTTTCTGTTTTATTTGTCTTGGTTTAGCTTGCCTGCCCACTATCGGCTATTTGGTAATAATTTTATTCGCGCATTGTTGCATATATCATTTTCATGCAAACAAATACATACAAACAATATATACATACAAATCGCATACAAATGCGATCATGTATGCGAGGTACTGGAAATCAACACCTTCCTATATATATTCAGAATGGTTTCTCTGGCATTTACCTTTGTTTAGTTGGTTTACTTACCATTGGCTATCTAATAATGTTATTCACTCATTTCCTGCACATATCATTTGTATGCGATTATGGGTGCTCCATAAGTCGCAATCCAATATATTTAACATTTTTAATTGTCGCACCAATCATTCAGGGGTGTGACATTCAGCATATTGTATGTATAATGTATAGCAATAATCCTTTATTTTTATTTTTATTTTTGTTTCCATTTTTTCATTATTTTTTCATTATTTTTTCATTATTTTTTCATTAGTATAGAATGGTTTCTGTTTTATTTGTCTTGGTTTAGCTTGCCTGCCCACTATCGGCTATTTGGTAATAATGTAATTCACACATTGTTGCATATATCATTTTCATGCAAACAAATACATACAAACAATATATACAAACAAATCGCATACAAATGCGATCATGTATGCGAGGAACTGGAAATCAACATCTTCCTATATATATTCAGAATGGTTTCTCTTGCATTTACCTTTGTTTAGCTGGTTTTACTTACCATTGGCTATCTAATAATGTTATTCACGCATTTCTTGCACATATCATTTGTATGCGATTATGCGTGCTCCATAAGTCGCAATCCAATATATTTTACCTTTTGTTTTAATTGTCGCACCAATCATTCAGGGGTGTGACATCCAGCATATTGTATGTATCATGTATAACTGTGAAAACTAGGTATCCTATATGCTCACGCCCTCTGCACGAGAAACACCTCCACCGCGCCAATAACTCCCTGATTAACCTCAAAAATTACTAAATAAATATATACACCAGTGAAAGTGATTAGATGGTTCACAACAACAGTGACAGTGATTAAATAATAAGTAGATTGGTGAACACAAAGAATGTTGAGCTGCCCCCTTAAATGCACAATATAAATCAATAATATATTTAATCCTAAATATCGGTTAAAGACCAAAAAATGGTGAACCGACACCTAGGCTAAATGGAAGGCGCTCAGAAACAAAATAGGTATACCTTGCAGTGTACAATGATGGTGACAATCTCTAATAATTAACAGATTACCTGGGTGAAAAAATATATACCGTATATACTCGAGTATAAGTCGTTCCGAGTATAAGTCGAGGCCCTAATTTACCACAAAAAAAATGGGAAAAACTTATTGACCCGAGTATAAGACGAGGGTGAGAAATGCACAGCTATTGTAAGTGGAAAAGAGGGTCAACAATGCCCATTTGCAGCATCACTGTTCCCATTTGCATGCCTCACTGTGCCCATTTGCAGCCATAGGTCCCTTGAACTTCAAACTCGGTAGTTAAGGGTTCCTAGATGCCCCCTAGCTGCAGCCAAAATTTGGGGTCTCTGAACCCAAAGGGTCCCGAAATGACATTGCTGCAGATGGACACAGTTGACCGAATTTGGGGCCCTGTATCTTGGGGCCACTTAGTGCTAAGAACCCCAAATTTGGTGTGCAAACCCAGTGGAACTAGCACCATAACATTTCCAAAGCTGGTGTTACTAACACCAAGTTACCCTGAGATATGGGGCCCCAAATTAGGTTCAGAAAATGTCAAGCACTTTTCTGCAGCAGAGAATGACATTTTCCGAACCGATTTTGGGGCCCCGTATCTCGGGGCCACTTAGTGCTAGGAACCCCAGCTTTGGATATGTTGTATTGCTAGTTCCACTGGGTTTGCACACCAAATTTGGTTCCTAGCACCAAGTGGCCCTGAGATACGGGGCCCCAAAGTCGGTTCGGAAAATGAGATTTTTTTCTGCTGAAAAGTGCTTGACTCGAGTATAAGTCGAGGGGGGCACTTTCAGCACAAAAAAATGTGCTGAAAAATTCGACTTATACTCGAGTATATACGGTATATACTTTGCAGTGTACAATTGTGGTGATAACCTCTATTAGTGAATCAATCACCTAAATATAATAATGGTGATGCCCCCTATCAGTGAACCAATCACCTGAGTGTGGCTCACTATATTAGCAGTGAACCACAAAAATCGTATCTATAAACCTGTGAACATAAAATAGACATTCATATATATAGTGTGACCATGTAGATTAATACACACATATAAATGTGACAGCAACTAATAAAATGATAAATGTGACAGCAACTAATAAAATGAACACATGCAAGTGTTTCAATTCATGCTGCAAAAATTAAATATTCCATAAACAATTCAGTAAAAAAACAGCCTCCAAACAGGTTGCAAGTGACAAAAGATGGTGACGATAAAAGTGAAAATCAAATGTCCCACACAAATGATTCCTCAGTGATAAATGTCAAATGATGAGTAACTCCGTGCTTCTTTCACCTCACCACCGTGCTAGTGAATCACACTCTCCAGACATGCACTCACCGAAATATAATGCCAGCACTCTCATGCAAGGCAAAACACTCTCTCTTTACCACACTCCAGGGTAAATAGTGTATACGAGGTTCAACGATGGTATTCAATGGGTCCACATAAAAGAAAGTAAATGCTCCAATAGTGTAATTCAGCAACAACAATTTATTAAAAATCACTGCAATCCTCACACATAGCACTCACATTAGTGTAAAAGTAAACAGGCACAGAACGTGTAATCAACAGCAAGCCTCAACTTTGTGGATAAAACAGTAACCAATGGTCACGGCGGACCCGAGGTGTGCAGCTGCTGGGTATACTCTCACCCCTCCCTCTGGAAACCTCCGTCCCTCCGTGCGCTCGTAATCCTATCCTCCTGTGTGGCTAACAGCATGTACGTCACAACTCACAGCCACGCCCCGACATGTTTCGTCATGGATCGACTTCTTCATGGGATTGGCTGTGTACGCTGCCACTCAACCCTTTTATCTGCTCTCAAACCCACGCCCACTGGGTTGCGTACTGCGCATGCGCACACCTCGCGTCCCCGTGCGCCGGATACAATGACATCTAATACAGCAAATACAATTGGGATTCAGGCACATAAGAATATTATAATACTGATTAATACAGTCCACGGGATTTAAGCAGTCTACTATAATGATATGCTTATATCAGGGTAAACCGCAATATCCTCAATAAAAATTGCCATTTAAATAACAACCGGCAGCTACACTGATTTTTCACATGGCTAACCCGCTGCCTGAATACGATGGCAATTCATATAGCAAGCCCATTGCAGGGTCCAGAAGCTGAGATGGAATATTAATAGGTCTGGGCCCACTTATTTCCCAGTCATGATACATATTGAATATAAATAGATAAATATAAGGCCATATTCCTCATATATAACACAAATTCAATCATATTCAAATTACATAAAAATGCTGAACTAAATTTCTAAAATTCATAAAATTAATACAGATCCTCTAATGAAATATAAAAAACATTAAAAAACATTAGATAATAAGAACCTAAGTTTCGATGTTGAATGCCACTTAAGGAATAAACGCAAATTTAAAATATGTGAATGGACTTCTAAAAATATGAATAGATATCTATACTACATAGATATTCTAACCGGATACCAACCAAAAAGGACAAAAACCAAATACAGCTATAACTAATCCCCCCAAGTAAGTACTGAACAACGATACCTAACCCACCGTAAGTGGGTATTCAGTAATCTATAAATCCAGGGAAATAACTGAAACCTTATAACAAACATATAAAATGTCTGTTTAAAAGCCGGCTCCCTTCTCTCCCCTCCTCTTCGGGACTAATTTCTTACCAAAAAATACATAAATTAATAAATTAATAAGGGTAACACTAGACACATGATCTGTAATAAACGTTTCCCCTACTCCCCCTACTACAGCATATACATGAGTGGGGGCATATATGCCGATACCAATTCCTGAGATATTCCCTAAAAAAACACACTGACAATATAAAGATAGCACTCACCGGGATAAAAACATTCTAGAAGACATAATGGCGATCACAGTATAAAAAGCCAAAGATCAAAGATCAGATATCATATACCCCCGATCTAAACTGTTTCATTAACAACTTTTAGACTGGGTCACCCAAATCACCCATTATTTGCTTTAGGTATTGGATCTCGGGGGTATATGATATCTGATCTTTGATCTTTGGCTTTTTATACTGTGATCGCCATTATGTCTTCTAGAATGTTTTTATCCTGGTGAGTGCTATCTTTATATTGTCAGTGTGTTTTTTTAGGGAATATCTCAGGAATTGGTATCGGCATATATGCCCCCACTCATGTATATGCTGTAGTAGGGGGAGTAGGGGAAACGTTTATTACAGATCATGTGTTTAGTGTTACCCTTATTAATTTATTAATTTATGTATTTTTTGGTAAGAAATTAGTCCCAAAGAGGAGGGGAGAGAAGGGAGCCGGCTTTTAAACAGACATTTTATATGTTTGTTATAAGGTTTCGGTTATTTCCCTGGATTTATAGATTACTGAATACCCACTTAAGGTGGGTTAGGTATCGTTGTTCAGTACTTACTTGGGGGATTAGTTATAGCTGTATTTGGTTTTCGTCCGTTTTGGTTGGTATCCGGTTAGAATATCTATGTAGTATAGATATCTATTCATATTTTTAGAAGTCCATTCACATATTTTAAATTTGCGTTTATTCCTTAAGTGGCATTCAACATCGAAACTTAGGTTCTTATTATCTAATGTTTTTTAATGTTTTTTATATTTCATTAGAGGATCTGTATTAATTTTATGAATTTTAGAAATTTTTTGTATTTGAATATGATTGAATTTGTGTTATATATGAGGAATATGGCCTTATATTTATCTATTTATATTCAATATGTATCATGACTGGGAAATAAGTGGGCCCAGACCTATTAATATTCCATCTCAGCTTCTGGACCCTGCAATGGGCTTGCTATATGAATTGCCGTCGTATTCAGGCAGCGGGTTAGCCATGTGAAAAATCAGTGTAGCTGCCGGTTGTTATTTAAATGGCAATTTTTATTGAGGATATTGCGGTTTACCCTGATATAAGCATATCATTATAGTAGACTGCTTAAATCCCGTGGACTGTATTAATCAGTATTATAATATTCTTATGTGCCTGAATCCCAATTGTATTTGCTGTATTAGATGTCATTGTATCCGGCGCACGGGGACGCGAGGTGTGCGCATGCGCAGTACGCAACCCAGTGGGCGTGGGTTTGAGAGCAGATAAATGGGTTGAGTGGCAGCGTACACAGCCAATCCCATGAAGAAGTCGATCCATGACGAAACATGTCGGGGCGTGGCTGTGAGTTGTGACGTACATGCTGTTAGCCACACAGGAGGATAGGATTACGAGCGCACGGAGGGACGGAGGTTTCCCGAGGGAGGGGTGAGAGTATACCCAGCAGCTGCACACCTCGGGTCCGCCGTGACCATTGGTTACTGTTTTATCCACAAAGTTGAGGCTTGCTGTTGATTACACGTTCTGTGCCTGTTTACTTTTACACTAATGTGAGTGCTATGTGTGAGGATTGCAGTGATTTTTAATAAATTGTTGTTGCTGAATTACACTATTGGAGCATTTACTTTCTTTTATGTGGACCCATTGAATACCATCGTTGAACCTCGTATACACTATTTACCCTGGAGTGTGGTAAAGAGAGCGTGTTTTGCCTTGCATGAGAGTGCTGGCATTATATTTCGGTGAGTGCATGTCTGGAGAGTGTGATTCACTAGCACGGTGGTGAGGTGAAAGAAGCACGGAGTTACTTATCATTTGACATTTATCACTGAGGAATCATTTGTGTGGGACATTTGATTTTCACTTTTATCGTCACCATCTTTTGTCACTTGCAACCTGTTTGGAGGCTGTTTTTTTACTGAATTGTTTATGGAATATTTAATTTTTGCAGCATGAATTGAAACACTTGCATGTGTTCATTTTATTAGTTGCTGTCACATTTATCATTTTATTAGTTGCTGTCACATTTATATGTGTGTATTAATCTACATGGTCACACTATATATATGAATGTCTATTTTATGTTCACAGGTTTATAGATACAATTTTTGTGGTTCACTGCTAATATAGTGAGCCACACTGGATTGGTTCACTGATAGGGGGCATCACCATTATTATATTTAGGTGATTGATTCACTAATAGAGGTTATCACCACAATTGTACACTGCAAAGTATATATATATATTTTTTCACCCAGGTAATCTGTTAATTATTAGAGATTGTCACCATCATTGTACACTGCAAGGTATACCTATTTTGTTTCTGAGCGCCTTCCATTTAGCCTAGGTGTCGGTTCACCATTTTTTGGTTTTTAGCCGATATTTAGGTTTAAATATATTATTGATGTATCATGTATAGCAATAATCCTTTATTTTTACTTTTGTTTCCATTTTTTTTTTTTTTGATAGTTTATCATAAATGCTCTGATATATATGCATATATATATATATACACTCTTGAGACACATCTTCTTTTAATCATTCACCCTTTGTAGATATATAGTTCTCTAGTAATAATTTTTTTCCCCAAAATAATTTTCTTCCCCAGCTTTCTTTTATCAGACATCCAGCTTACTCATAAAGATACAGATTTGTGCTCCGGCCTTGTTATATAACATTGCTATTGTCCGTGGTTCATTTATTGACACTCCGGCATTGATACAATCAGCTGTGAACGTCCACCCATTACCTGCATTGATACAATCAGCTGTGATACAATCAGCTGTGAACGTCCACCCATTACCTTTGATCTGCTATAAATAGCTCTTCACTGGTTTCCCTACTCTACACTTGATAAAGGAGCGCGCATGTGCCGTACAGACCCTGCGCAGGCTCAGAAACGCGTTGTGTTTTTTCTCCTCATTGACAACATTGCCAGCGGCTTCCTGGGCTGCCACTCCGTCCTCCCGCGGAGACAGGCTGTGTACCGTCCTGGCCTCCCCGTCAGACTGCGTCGTGTTTGGAGGCATCCCCGGGGAATCACTGACTGTTCCCTTCCCCCTCTTCTATCAGGAATCACATCTGTCTGTTCTATATACCGCTCCTAAATGTAAGTTGATACTTTGTTTTTATATTGGTGAATAAATGATTTTACTTAGTGGCGCTCCTCTCTCTCTTTTTTACCTGGATATTTCATGGATCAGACTTTTGTATAATGACCCTCGAGCAAGTATTAGAGTAAATGGCTCTGTTTCTGCTTTTTCAAGATCTATAGGGGAACGAGACAGGGTTGTCCCCTGTCTCCTCTCCTATTTGCTTTGGCCATAGAGCCACTGGCTACTAAACTTAGAACTAATGACACTTTACAGGGGTTTCTGGTTGGAGACCTGGAAGAGCGTGTGTCGCTATATGCAGACGACATGCTCCTATACTTGAGAGATTCAGATGAGTCGCTGGCCACGGCAGTCTCGTTGATCCGGGAGTTCGGAGATTTCTCTGGCTTCCGAATCAACTGGACCAAGTCAGTCCTCTTTCCGCTGGATCCACAGCCGGACTTAATACTTCCAGCCCAGTGCCCTCTGGCTATTGTAGAGAAGTTTAAATACCTGGGAATAGTGGTCGAATTACCTGTAGATTAATTAATTGAGGCCAATTTATGGCCTATAATCAGAACGTTTAGTGAAAGAATACAAAAATGGAAGGATCTTCCGCTTACACTCTATGGCAGGGCCAATCTATTTAAAATGGTCTTCCTTCCGAAATTTTTGTACGTTCTTTCTAATGCACCAATATATATCCTGAAAAAAATATTCAAACATATAAACTCCCTATTGACATCTTTTTTATGGGGCAATAAGGCTGCAAGGGTCTCTCTTGAGGTGTTACAGCTACCAGTTCACAGAGGTGGTTTGGCAATACCTGACCTACGATTGTATTTTCTAGCATCCCAATTGGTATTTATCCATTGGAGAATGTTCCCACAATTAAATAATGCTGCGGTTGCAGTTGAAGCAGCAGCTGTGACTTCATATGAAACCTTACTGAATTTCTTTTTTAGGGGAGAAGTCCCCACTGAAGGGGGCAAGGAGATACTAAAATCTGCTAAAAGGATATTGGGGATCTGTATAAAACATATAATAGATAATCCCCTTCACTTATCCCCTAATGCACCGTTGTGGTTCAACCCTAACCTGAAAGAATTTTTCAATTTGGAAGACGGATTTAGATGGGCTAAATATGGGCTCACATACTTACACCAATTGTATATCAATGGGGAACTAAAAACCTTTTCACAGTTGAGAAGAGAATTGAATATCCCGGAGGCATGGGAATACCAATATACCAGATTGAGACATGCTGCCTATACTCAGTTTGGGGTTGGACCGGTGCCACTGGAGAATTCTAAGATAGAAAGACTACTTGCTAATCCAGATCATACTAAACGAATATCTACATATTACAATACACTAGCAGAAAGGGAGAATCCTAGAGAAAGTAAACTTAAAGAAAAATGGGTGGAGATCATTCCAGAAATTACAGATGGTCAATGGGAGGGAGCTCTTGCATCATACTTACCTACGGTTATTTCTGCCAGAGACAAACTAATACAGCTTAGGTACTTGCATCAAATGTATTATACCCCTTTGAGGCTCTATAAAATAGGATGAAAGGAGGATCCTATTTGTCATAAATGTTTGAGGGCACAGGGCTCTTTTATACATATGGTATGGGAATGTGACAGATTGAGGCCATTATGGTTCCAGGTGACCCAATTTATTGCTGACACTTTAGATATACCAAACGTATGTAGCCCACTTATAGAGATGGGTTATTCCCGCGCTATCATATATGGAATCGGCTAAAAGTAGAAAAGCTGCATGCACTGTTAAAGGTAAGCACCTGACCTTGTAAATAAATCTAGAAAATGGGTAGTGCTGCGCTAATCCTAGGCATTTATCAAAAAAATGTATAATCAATGGTATGCATACAAAACTTGAATGCGTGACTGTTGTTAAAGTCAGATAAGCGTAAGGTGGTATTAATTAAAGGTGTGATGGCTAGAATAATGGTAAATGCAATAAGAGTACCCCCTGGGATCTGAGCAGGGGTCTATATCTAGCATACGGGGGCGGCGATAGTTTTGAGTGGAATCAATAAAATTGAGTGGGATCAATAAAAAACAATATAAAAACAGTACTAATATAAGATAATATATAGCATAAGTGACTGTCAATAATAAATATAGTGCATAACAATTGGGAGTAAATGCATCCACAGTGGGGGGTAACCAATGCTAATTGTGCTAATATAAAGTGCAGCGTGACAAGCCTATTTAAGGCAGTGAGGTAGTAGTGAACTGCTAATTCATACAGTGCATATGTGCAAAAATTGACTATACAAAAAATGAATAATAAAGTGTCTCAAATCCTTGTAAAAGGTTTGGCAGGGAGAAAGTCTTATAAAACCAAAAAACACAAAAGTCCATAAAAATTCAACAAAATGTGACGACAACGTCTTGACATGCACACGTTGCAGTTAAAGTGCTCAAGTGCAACACATCCAGTGCTTCTTCGTGTGACACCACTCAGGTTAGGTAGTGGCCCCTTACCTTTAGGTAATAGGGCAACAGCATGTAGCCAGAATGACTCTTTAGGATCCTCCTATGAGCTCCAGCGCGTCCCTCACCAACCTACGTCCTGGGATGGGGTTCCCTCAGGTATAGTGCCAGGGCGGGGGGTATGAAAGATGATAGGCAAAAAGGAAAAGGCCAATAGTGTAATCCCGTTTTTGGTAGATTGAACCTCTTTTATTAAAAGTATATAGGTACTCACATTAAAAATGAACAACAGCGAATGTAGTCCGACGAGCGGCGAGCTCGTGTGCCTCTGTGGTGAATGCAGCCTGTCTCGTCCCTACGCGTGACGTCACACCACACGTGACTTCATCAGGGGATCATCTGCTAAAAGGATATTGGGGATCTGTATAAAACATATAATAGATAATCCCCTTCACTTATCCCCTAATGCACCGTTGTGGTTCAACCCTAACCTGAAAGAATTTTTCAATTTGGAAGACGGATTTAGATGGGCTAAATATGGGCTCACATACTTACACCAATTGTATATCAATGGGGAACTAAAAACCTTTTCACAGTTGAGAAGAGAATTGAATATCCCGGAGGCATGGGAATACCAATATACCAGATTGAGACATGCTGCCTATACTCAGTTTGGGGTTGGACCGGTGCCACTGGAGAATTCTAAGATAGAAAGACTACTTGCTAATCCAGATCATACTAAACGAATATCTACATATTACAATACACTAGCAGAAAGGGAGAATCCTAGAGAAAGTAAACTTAAAGAAAAATGGGTGGAGATCATTCCAGAAATTACAGATGGTCAATGGGAGGGAGCTCTTGCATCATACTTACCTACGGTTATTTCTGCCAGAGACAAACTAATACAGCTTAGGTACTTGCATCAAATGTATTATACCCCTTTGAGGCTCTATAAAATAGGACGAAAGGAGGATCCTATTTGTCATAAATGTTTGAGGGCAGAGGGCTCTTTTATACATATGGTATGGGAATGTGACAGATTGAGGCCATTATGGTTCCAGGTGACCCAATTTATTGCTGACACTTTAGATATACCAAACATATGTAGCCCACTGTTGGGCCTTCTAGGGATCATAGAAGATGAAGTTATGAGCAATAACATGAGAACACTACTAAGATTACTGTTTTACTATGTAAGGAAACTAATTGCACTTCACTGGATCAGAAGAGACTATCTTACACTGAATGCCTAGAAAGGTTTGGTTAATTCCAATATCACCATGTATAAAATGACGTATGAATCTAGAGGATCGAACAAAAAATTTAATAAAGTATGGGGAAGATGGATTAATTCTGAAAACACGCTACAATCTGTCCTGTAACTACGCAAGGTATTAATATCTATTAGATAGGAACTAAATGATCTTGTGGGGAGTTGAATCACAGCAGCACACAGCACAAAGGGTTTTTGAAGGACATTTCCCTCTGGTTTTCTCTTTTTTTTTGCAATATTGTATGACCGATATAGTTTCTGTTTATAGAAACGTAAGATAGCTTTTCTGCTATACTACTGTTTAGACTAAGTTCAGTTAGTCCCGATTTTGAAAAAAACAGCCAAATATTTAAAGAGTAATGACAAAAGTAATATAATAAATGCACTATTCTTTTATTTGTATGCAATATTAGAATCTGAATACATTTTGGATTGTATTATATATATATATATATATATATATATATATATATATATGTTTGTTGCATTTTGCTAATAACATGTATAACTATTTGGCAAATAAAATCTTTAAAAAAAAAAAAAAACAAATGCTTTATTTTCATTTTCGTTGCTAGAACAGTTCGATATAGATAGGAGATTCGACATGATGATGACAATAACAATCTGTGTCCATCAAACCTGTGGTCGAATGTGCCTAACCTTAACTCTATTATTCCAAGATTATTCTACCCTGTTTCCCCGAAAATAAGACCTAGCGTGATTGTCGGTGATGGCTGCAATATAAGCTCTACCCCCCAAAAATTCCCTAGTTAAAGTCCTTGTAGGTCTTATTTTCAGGGTAGCACTTATTTTCGGGGAAACAGGCTAGGGCTTATTTGGTGGGTAGGGCTTATATTGCAGCCATCACTGACAATCACGCTGGGTCTTATTTTCGGGGAAACAGGGTACATAGAGAGAAAAGATTCGACATAGAGAGAAAAGATTCGACGTAGGGGAGAAAGATTCGACGTAGGGGAGAAAAGATAAATAAAAATAATGATGATGATCAATGTTATTGGCTGATTGTAACCAAAGAGGAGGAGCAGTAAAATAGCTAGAACTAAGTACACACGTAGTTTGGCTTATGGTGTCTGTTGAAAGTTCTAAGAAGATTTGACGGAGCAGGTAAACTATACGGCGTCGTACAGTTTAGCTGCTCCGTCGAATCTTCTTTGAACATTCGACAGACACTATAAGCCTTCAATGACAGATTCAACCTTAATTTTGATTTTCGGACGAATGCAAGTTTTAACGAAAAACGAAAAAAATAAAAACGAATTTCGGGAGTAACTAAATAAATTTATTTTTCGGACGAAAACGAAATTCTGAAATGAAATATTTCAGTGTGCACATGTCTACTGGCCAGAGCTTGCACAGTATGCAAATGAGCTACTGGCCTGTCCTGCATCCAGTGTTCTTTCGGAACGCACATTCAGTGCTGCTGGAGGCGTGGTAACCGATCACAGGGTGCGTCTGTCCACCGATTCGGTCAATCAAATGACCTTCATAAAAATGAATCAGTCTTGGATCACCACCAGCTACTAAGCACCTGATGCTGATGTAACCGAATAATTTTTTTTAGAAATCTCAGATCCCTCCAAAGACTGACTATGCTGATGCTGAGTGACTATCCTGAGTAATTATCCTCCTCCTCCTCAATGATCATGCTGATAGCTTGTAAGAACATTTTTGGTTCTGGGCGCCGCCACCAGTGCCTAAGGGGCGTGTAATTACAATTTTTGTTGCAATATTTTGCAGCAGGGCTCGTTTCTGCTTTCCAACTAAAGTATCTGTGAGGGGTTGCAGTGTTGTGGCACCTGCACCAGTGCCTAAGGCCCAATTTTTTAGCCCCTGTTTAACAGGGGCGTGTAATTACAATTTTTGATGCAATACTTTGCAGCAGGGCTCGTTCCTGCGTTCCAACTAGAGTATCTGTGAGGGGTTGCAGTGTTGTGGCACCAGCATCAGTGCCTAAGGCCCAATTTTTCAGCCCCTGTTTAACAGGGGCGTGTAATTACAATTTTTGATGCAATACTTTGCAGCAGGGCTTGTTTCTGCGTTCCATCTAGAGTATCTGTGAGGGGTTGCAGTGTTGTGGCACCAGCACCAGTGCCTAAGGCCCAATTTTTCAGCCCTTGTTTAACAGGGGAGTGTAATTACAATTTTTGATGCAATATTTTGCAGCAGGGCTCGTTCCTGCGTTCCAACTAGAGTATCTGTGAGGGGTTGCAGTGTTGTGGCACCAGCACCAGTGCCTAAGGCCCAATTTTTCAGCTCCTGTTTAACAGGGGCGTGTAATTACAATTTTTGTTGCAATATTTTGCAGCAGGGCTCGTTTCTGCTTTCCAACTAAAGTATCTGTGAGGGGTTGCAGTGTTGTGGCACCTGCACCAGTGCCTAAGGCCCAATTTTTTAGCCCCTGTTTAACAGGGGCGTGTAATTACAATTTTTGATGCAATACTTTGCAGCAGGGCTCATTCCTGCCTTCCAACTAGAGTATCTGTGAGGGGTTGCAGTGTTGTGGCACCAGCACCAGTGCCTAAGGCCCAATTTTTCAGCCCCTGTTTAACAGGGGCATGTAATTACAATTCTTGATCTAATATTTCACAGCAGGGCCCGTTTCTGCTCCCACCAAGAGCGAGTGAGGACTTACAGTGTTGTGGCACCAGCACCACCACCACCAAAGGCCCAATTTTTCTGCCCATGTTCAACAGGGGCATGTAATTACAATTCTAGATCTAATATTTCACAGCAGGGCCCTGTGAGGGCTTACAGTGTTGTGGCCACAACAACACCTAAGGCCCAAATTTCTGCTGAGTATATAGGGCAGGCCCCTACTTTCAAACATCCAACTTACAAACGACTCCTACTTGCAAACGGAAGGAGACAACAGGAAGTGAGATGAAATCTACCCCTAGGAAGGGAAATTCTCTCCTGTAAGAGAGACTTTTCTCCTTTCCACTGATGCTTTATAACCAATCCTTGTTTCACAAAAAAACCCAAATTTTCAAAAAAAAATTGTCATTGGGACAAAAAGTAAGGTGAAATCAACTGTCACAAATGTCACACGGGTGATAACCCTTCCCTATGTTTTCCAAAAAGCTTAAAATAGATTTTTTGGCTGGAGCTAAACACGTTAAAAATGTACCAGTTCAGAATTACAAACAGATTCTACTTAACAACAAACCTACAGTCCCTGTCTTGTTTGCACCGCCTGTATACTGCTGTTCAGAGTACAGAGCCTGTATACTGCTGTTTCCTTTTTTAATTTGGGTGCGGGGTTCCCCTTAATATCCATACAAGACCCAAAGGGCCTGGTAATGGACTGGGGGGTACCCATGCCATTTGTCTCACTGATTTTCATCCATATTGCCAGGACCCGACATTACATTAAAGCCGCAAGCAGTTTTAAATTACTTTTATTCCTTTAAAAGTGACATTTTGTGCAGTGACTGTTCTAAGCATGGGAAACACGCGCCACTTTACAGGCATACTATAGACACCCCCCAAGTACGATATTTAAAGGAATATTTCACTTTTTTTCTTTTACTTTAAGCATCATTAAAATCACTGCTCCCGAAAAAACAGCCGTTTTTAAAAGGTTTTTTTGCATTGATACATGTCCCCTGGGGCAGGACCCGGGTCCCCAAACCCTTTTTAGGACAATACCATGAAAATTATCCTTAAAAATGAGCACTTTTGATTTCGAACATTCGAGTCCCATAGACGTCAATGGGGTTCTAACGTTTGTGCGAATTTTAGGTCCGTTCTGGTGCGAACCGAACCGGGGGGGGTTCGGCTCATCCCTACACACCATGATATCCCCAATAAAAAAAAGAGAGAGAGAGAGGAGTGCCTCTAAGTAAAAATGCTTTATTCCATGTAATAAAAAGAAAATAGCCACTTACATATTGGCAAAGAACAAAGCTCTCCACAAGTCGGTAACTGGTAGTAGGCTGCAAATAAAACCACAAGCTGGAGGAGTGTCACTAGTCCGTGGAAGGAGAGGACAGCTCGCCGACCCAGTGTGTGACGTCAGCCGGGTGAAGGAGACACGCTGGCTCTGCAAGCTGTCCTCTCCTTCCCCTGCATGAGCGACTGTTCCCGTCCCAGTTACTTGTCATCATTGTAGTCACGGACTAGTGACACTCCTCCAGCTTGTGGTTTTATCCGCAGCCTACTACCAGTTACTGACTTGTGGAGAGCTTTGTTCTTTGCCAATATGTAATTGGCTATTTTCTTTTTATTACATGGAATAAAGCATTTTTACTTAGAGGCGCTCCTCTCTCTCTCTTTTTTTCCCTGGATGATTTCGAGCTGGCTTCACTCCTGAGAAGAGCTGCCCTTTGCTGATGGTGGTAATTATTTCCTCTACTAGCAAATCATCCATCACCAGTAATTATTGGTTTTATATTTATTTTATATTTATTGACTTATTTATGGACCTAATTGTTCTATATCTAATTCTAGATTTTTGTAGAGTTTTTATTGCCTGTTTGTTGTTTTCCTATCAGCAATTCTGAGCGTCAGTTTTATATGTTTTTTTCTATGATCTCCCCAATGAGGATGTGTGCACTTGCACTGGTGAAATGAGTTTCATCTCCACAACAACCACCACATCACCTAAAAATAAAAAAACACACCATGTATTATAAATATGCAGGCATATATCTATTACCTGAAGCTGTGGTCACAGACACTGACCTGTTGTGCTCACTATTTCGCCCACTTCCTGAACCTCTCCCTCCACATCTTCTTCAGGGTTTGTGGGGATTTCCCCTTCTTTAGGAGGTGTGGGGTTCTTGGTGTCCTCAGATGTCCCGGGTCTTTTCTCCCCTATGTGAAGAAAAAATAAGGTATACTTAGCACACAGATATTTTGAGGCAAGAAAAAGGAATATGAAACATTGCTTGGTTATGTCGTACAATTTTCAGTTTTGGCAGAGTTCCAAGCTGAAAATCTGTTTTTTTCCCTTTCTAAAGCTGGAATGCTTACCTTTTTTGTTATTAAAGTTTCACAGGTGGAGAGACCCCTAGTATCCACTGAAACACCTGCGTGGAACACCCTAAAAAGGGTTTTCTGGTGTCCCACACTAGTGCTCCTGCGTCCTGATGTGTAAACAGCTGCTGAGTGTCCTCTCCTTTACACTGAATCAAGTTTGCATTTCATTCTAGTTACAAACACATCTAGACAACAATGTACTAAACTTCTTTTCATACAAATAGACCTGAACAAATGTAGTTAACTTGCATCTGCCAAAAAAATCGTATTAAGGGTCGAATGATATTTAGTGTGAGCGAATGATGTTTACTGTGAATGACAATTACTGTTGCCACAGCATTTTAAAATGTACAACAGTAAAGAAAAGCACATGGAGCAGCATGTAAGTAATAATAATTGGAACACACAACAAAATACTTCTTTTTTTTTGTAGCACTCTCTTGATCCTTCTGTACTGATCCCGCTCCCTCAATTTGAGGTCTGACCAGTGTTTCCTTAATTGCTCCTTGGATCGTCGTACCCCAAAATTCTTCTGCAGACTTCTCACAACTTTAGTCATGATCTTGGCCTTTCTCACATTTGGGTTGCTGTACGGTCCATACTTCCCATCATAGTTGGCCCTCTTCAAGATGTCCACCATCTCCACCATCTCTACAAAGGACATATTTGATGCCTTAAATCTCCTCCTGGATCGGGACGTTTGTGGCTCTGGGCTTTCGTCGTCCTCCTCGTTGCTGAGATTATCATGCACCTGTTGTCTCTCCTCCATGTGCTCTTCCACTCCGCCGAAAGAGAAGGGGCGGGGAATATACTAGAAAGAAGGTCAGGGGCGGAGTTTCACGCATGCGCAGTGTAGATAAAGCGTAACATTCGTGCGTCGTACGTATGATCTGTGAGTGGAGGACGGAGTAGTGTAAGCGCCGATCGTGCAAACAAAGGTAGCATTTTAACTTGGGGCATCAGTGGTTAGTGGCTTATACTGCTTTTAGAGATTGAGGCCTATATTGGGACAAGATTAGGAGAGTTTAGCCTGACATTAGGGTTTGTCTTGTGTTGTGTCTTGCAGATAAAATGTATACATTTAATGACCATGACTTCCTCCCCAACTTCATTGATAAGTACAGGGAGCTGCCCTGCCTGTGGCAAGTGAAACACCAATTTTATAACAATAAGCTAAAGAGGAAGGCAGCGCTGGAGCAACTGTTGGAATTGGTGAAGCTGGTGATTCCCACAGCAGACATCACCTATTTGAAGTGCAAAATTGGTGGCTTGAGGAGCACATATAATAGGGAGTGCAAAAAGGTCCAGGATTCCATGAGATCAGGAGCAGCAGCAGATGACATTTATGTCCCCAGGCTGTGGTACTATGACAGACTGCGGTTTTTGTCAGACCAGAGTGAACCCAGGCCATCACTCACAACTAGGGATGAGCCGAACACCCCCCCGGTTCGGTTCGCACCAGAACCTGCGAACGGACCGAAAATTCGCACGAACGTTAGAACCCCATTGACGTCTATGGGACTCGAACGTTCGAAATCAAAAGTGCTCATTTTAAAGGCTAATTTGCATGGTATTGTCCTAAAAAGGGTTTGGGGACCCGGGTCCTGCCCCAGGGGACATGTATCAATGCAAAAAAACTTTTAAAAACGGCCGTTTTTTCGGGAGCAGTGATTTTAACCGGTTCAATACAGGGCAATTCCACCCCCTTCCTTCCCAGGCCAAATTTTAGTTTTCAGCGCTGTCGCACTTTGAACGTCAATTGCGCGGTCGTGCGACGTTGTACTCAAAAAAAATTGACGTCCTTTTTTCACCACAAATAGAGCTTTCTTTTGGTGGTATTTGATCGCCTCTGCGGTTTTTATTTTTTGCCCTATAAACAAAAGAAGAGCGACAATTTTGAAAAAAACACAATATTTTTTACTTTTTGCCATAATAAATATCCCAATTTTTTTTTTTAAAAACAAATTTTTTCCTCAGTTTCGGCCGATACATATTCTTCTACATATTTTTGGTAAAAAAAAATCGCAATAAGCGTATATTGATTGGTTTGCGCAAAAGTTATAGCGTCTACAAAATAGGGGACAGATTTATGGCATTTTAAATAAAAAATTATTTATTTTTTTAGCGGCGATCGCGATTTTTTTTCGTGACTGCGACATTATGGCGGACACATCGGACACTTTTGACACATTTTTGGGACCGTTCACATTTATACAGCGATCAATGCTATACAATTGCATTGATTACTGTGTAAATGTGACAGGCAGTGAAGGGGTTAACCACTAGGGGGCGGGGAGGGGTTAATATGTTTCCTAGGGAGTGATTACTAACTAAAGGGGGAGGGGACGCTCAAGGGGAGGAGACCGATCAGTGTTCCTCCGTTCTGGGAACACAGATCGCTCTCCTCTGAGCTGACAGGCTGTGGATCTGTGTGTTTACACACACAGATCCACATGCCGGCCCGGTTAATGGGCAATCGCGGGTGCCCGGCGGACATCGCGGCCGCCGGGCACACGCACCGGGTCCCGAGGAACGCGGCGGGGCGCGCGCGCCCCCTAGGCGGCCGGGAATCCCAGGACGTCATATGACGCCCACCCAGGATGGGAGATCCCATCCCAGGACGTCATATGACTATGGGCGGGTAGGGAAGTGGTTAATGATGCTAAAGTAAAAAAAAAAAAGTGAAATATTCCTTTAAATATCATACCTGGGGGGTGTCTATAGTATGCCTGTAAAGTGGCGTGTGTTTCCCGTGCTTAGAACAGTCCCTGCACAAAATGTCATTTTTAAAGGAAAAAAAGTCATTTAAAACTGCTTGCGGCTTTAATGTAATGTCGGGTCCTGGCAATATAGATGAAAATCAGTGAGACAAACGGCATGGGTACCCCCCAGTCCATTACCAGGCCCTTTGGGTCTTGTATGGATATTAACCACTTTAGCCCCGGACCATTATGCTGCCTAAGGACCAGAGGTCTTTTTCCAATTTGGCACTGCATCGATTTAACTGCTAATTGCGCGGTCATGCAATGCTGTACCCAAACTAAATTTGCGTCCTTTTCTTCCCACAAATAGAGCTTTCTTTTGATGGTATTTGATCACCTCTGCCATTTTTATTTTTTGCGCTATAAACGGAAAAAGACCGAAAACTTTGAAAAAAAATGATATTTTCTAAATTTTGTTATAAAAAAAATCCAATAAACTCAATTTTAGTCATACATTTAGGCCAAAATGTATTCGGCCACATGTCTTTGGTAAAAAAAATGTCAATAAGCGTATATTTATTGGTTTATGCCAAAGTTATAACGTCTACAAACTAGGGTACATTTTCTGGAATTTACACAGCTTTTAGTTTATGACTGCCTGTCATTTCTTGAGGTGCTAAAATGGCAGGGTAGTACAAAACCCCCCCAAATGACCCCATTTTGGAAAGTAGACACCCCAAGGAAATTGCTGAGAGGCATGTTGAACCCATTGAATATTTATTTTTTTTGTCCCAAGTGATTGAATAATGACAAAAAAAATATATATATATATATTTACAAAAAGTTGTCACTAAATGATATATTGCTCACACAGGCCATGGGCCTATGTGGAATTGTACCCCAAAATACATTCTGCTGCTTCTCGTGAGTACGGGGATACCACATGTGTGGAACTTTTTGGGAGCCTAGCCACGTACGGGGCCCCGAAAACCAATCACTGACTTCAGGATTTCTAAGGGCATAAATTTTTGATTTCACGCCTCACTACCTATCACAGTTTTGAAGGCCATAAAATGCCCAGATGGCACAAAACCCCCCAAATGACCCCATTTTGGAAAGTAGACACCCCAAGCTATTTGCTGAGAGGCATGTTGAGTCCATGGAATATTTTACATTTTGACACAAGTTGCGGGAATGTAACACTTTTTTTTTTTTTTGCACAAAGTTGTCACTAAATGATATATTGCTCAAACATGCCATGGGCATATGTGGAATTACACCCCAAAATACATTCTGCTGCTTCTCCTGAGTACGGGGATACCACATGTTTAGGACTTTTTGGGAGCCTAGCCACGTACGGGGCCCTGAAAACCAAGCACCGCCTTCAGGATTTCTAAGGGCATAAATTTTTGATTTCACTCCTCACTACCTATCACAGTTTTGAAGGCCATAAAATGCCAAGATGGCACAAACCCCCCCCCAAATGACCCCATTTTGGAAAGTAGATACCCCAAGCAATTTGCTGAGAGGCAAATTGAGTCCATGGAATATTTTATTTTTTGACACAAGTTGCGGGAAAGTGACAATTTTTTCTTTTTTTGCACAAAGTTGTCACTAAATGATATATTTCTCACACAGGCCATGGGAATATGTGGAATTGCACCCCAAAATACATTTAGCTGCTTCTCCTGAGTATGGGGATACCACATGTGTGGGACTTTTTGGGAGCCTAGCCGCATACGGGGCCCCGAAAACCAAGCACCGCCTTCAGGATTTCTAAGGGCGTAAAGTTGTGATTTCACTCCTCACTACCTATCACAGTTTTGAAGGCCATAAAAAGCCCAGATGGCACAAACCCCTGCCTCAAATGACCCCATTTTGGAAAGTAGACACCCCAAGCTATTTGCTGAGAGGCATGTTGAGTCCATGGAACATTTTATATTTTGACACAAGTTGCGGGAAAGTAACACTTTTTTTTTTTTTTTTTGCACAAAGTTGTCACTAAATGATATATTGCTCAAACATGCCATGGGCATATGTGGAATTACACCCCAAAATACATTCTGCTACTTCTCCTGAGTACGGGGATACCACATGTGTGGGACTTTTTGGGAGCCTAGCTTCATACAGGGCCCCGAAATCCAATCACCGCCTTCAGGATTTCTAAGGGCGTAAATTTTTGATTTCACTCCTCACTACCTATCACAGTTTTGAAGGCCATAAAATGCCAAGACAGCACAAAACTCCCCAAAATGACCCCATTTTGGAAAGTAGACACCCCAAGCTATTTGCTGAGAGGCATGGTGAGTATTTTGCAGCTCTCATTTGTTTTTGAAAATGAAGAAAGACAAGAAAAATGTATTTTTTTTTCTTTTATCAATTTTCAAAAGTTTGTGACAAAAAGTGAGATCTGCAAAATACTCACTATACCTCTCAGCAAATAGCTTGGGGTGTCTATTTTCCAAAATGGGGTCATTTGGGGGGGGGTTGTGCCATCTGGGCATTCCATGGCCTCCGAAACTGTGATAGGCAGTGAAGAGTGAAATCAAAAATGTACGCCCTTAGAAAGCCTGAAGGCGGTGCTTGGTTTTCGGTGTCCCGTACGCGGCTAGGCTCCTAAAAAGTCTCACACATGTGGTATCCCCGTACTCAGGAGAAGCAACAGAATTTATTTTGGGGTGTAATTTCACATATCCCCATGGCATGTTTGAGCAATATATCATTTAGTGACAACTTTGTGCATAAAAAAAAAAATTGTCTTTTTCCCGCAACTTGTGTAACAATATAAAATATTCCATGGACTCGACATGCCTCTCAGCAAATAGCTTGGGGTGTCTACTTTCCAAAATGGGGTCATTTGGGGGGTTTTGAACTGTCCTGGCATTTTATGCACAACATCTAGAAGCTTATGTCACACATCACCCACTCTTCTAACCAATTGAAGACAAAGCCCTTTCTGACACTTTTTGTTTACATGAAAAAATTATTTTTTTTTGCAAGAAAATTACTTTGAACCCCCAAACATTATATATTTTTTTAAAGCAAATGCCCTACAAATTAAAATGGTGGGTGTTTCATTTTTTTTCACACAGTAATTGCGCAGCGATTTTTCAAATGCATTTTTTGGGGAAAAGACACACTTTTTAAAATTTTAATGCACTAAAACACACTATATTGCCCAAATGTTTGATGAAATAAAAAAGATGATCTTAGGCCGAGTACATGGATACCAAACATGACATGCTTTAAAATTGCGCACAAACGTGCAGTGGCGACAAACTAAATACATTTTTAAAAGCCTTTAAAAGCCTTTACAGGTTACCACTTTAGATTTACAGAGGAGGTCTACTGCTAAAATTACTGCCCTCGATCTGACCTTCGCGGTGATACCTCACATGCATGGTGCAATTGCTGTTTACATTTGACGCCAGACCGACGTTTGCGTTTGCCTTTGCGTGAGAGCAGGGGGGGACAGGGGTGCTTTTTTTTGTTTTTTTTTTCTTTATTATTTTTTTGATTTTTTATCTTATTTTTAAACTGTTCCTTTAATTTTTATGTTTTTTAATCATTTTTATTGTTATCTCAGGGAATGTAAATATCCCCTATGATAGCAATAGGTAGTGACAGGTACTCTTTTTAAAAAAAATTGGGGTCTATTAGACCCTAGGTCTCTCCTCTGCCCTCAAAGAATCTGACCACACCAAGATCGGTGTGATAAAATGCTTTCCCAATTTCCCAATGGCGCTGTTTACATCCGGCGAAATCTTGAAATGCTTGTAGCTTCCGGTTTCTTAGGCCATAGAGATGTTTGGAGTCATTCTGGTCTCTGATCAGCTCCATGGTCAGCTGTCTGAATCACAGGCTGCATTTTCAGGTTCCCTGTTGGGACAGGGGAGCCAGAGAAAAACATGGAATACAGTGGGGGGGGGGCATTCCCTCCCACTGCTTGCAAAAGCAGTCTAGAGGCTAATTAGCCACTAGGATTGCTTTTACATGAAAGCCAACCGCTGGCTGAAAAGAATGATACCAAGATGATACCTAAACCTGCAGGCATCATTCTGGTATAACCACTCAAAGTCCAGCAACATACCAGTACGTTGCTGGTTCTTGTTGGGCATATATTGTAAACTTTTTTCATGCAGCCTGTGGGCTGAACGAAAAAAAGATATTGATCGGTGGGTATGCCCACCATTAGAATACCTCCCTTCATCCGCCCACTTCTAATGATGGGCATACATGCACCATTTATATATGCCGAAGCATGGGGGCATCCTCCCGCAAAAGGCAGGAGCAAATTGCTCCTCCACCCACTGCTGCCCCCACTCTTCGGCATATATGCTGAAGTATGTAACTGTGGTGGTGAAATCACCTCCGACAGCGCTGGAGTCACGGCTTTATATATCGTGGGAGCAAACGCTGTTGCTGTCAAGATAAATAAATCCACGCTGCAACTGAATGCCGTACCTGCTAAGCAAATGATGGTTAACAATAAAACAAAGTAACATTACAGTTTAACAGTAAGACTTACCATACCTGCAAAGCAAATACAAAAAAAAACATAGTAAAAAATAAAACATTTAACGCATCCTGTGCCTAAAATATATATATGCCGAGGCATGGGGGCATCCTCCCACAAAAGGCAGGAGCAAATCGCTCCTCCACCCACTGCTGCCCCCACGCTTCGGCATATATGCTGAAGTATGTAACTGTGGTGGTGAAATCACCTCCGACAGCGCTGGAGTCACGGCTTTATATATCGTGGGAGCAAACGCTGTTGCTGTCAAGATAAATAAATCCGCGCTGCAACTGAGTGGCGTACCTGAAAACAATAAAATGGATACCAACAAAACACAGTAAACAGTAAAGTATAAAAAAATTGCATATCTGAAAAGCAAACATGGTAAAACATAATAACAATAAAACATTGCAGAATAGAATACAGTAAAAAAAGAGCAGAACAATAGAGAGAGAATAGAGAGAGAGAGAACAATAAAACAACAACTATTTTTGTTTTTTTTATTTTATATTTTTTTGTGTTTTTATTTATTTATTTTTTTTACACTTTTTTTAGTAACTTTTAACTTTTGTAACTGGTTCCAGGTTTGGGTCTCTCAAAATGCAAAGTGTGTCCTAGTCTGTGCAGTGCTGTACCCTACGCTAATACTCAACTAGTGTATGGTAGCGTTCAAAACATTCACCCATGCAAAGACCAGGATTGCCAGGACAGGAGGGACAATAACACGCCTAAATCCGCGCTTGCTGCAGACATGAGATCTTTTTTGGGGGGTTTTTTGGGTAGGGGTACTCGGGAGGGCATAAGGAAAATGCCTCTCATGCAGCCGGCTTACTGCATTTGGTTGAGGATGGTGAGGTGGAGCACCGTCTGGATACAGAAGGGCTCTGACGATCTCTTCCTGGAATGTAAGGAAGGATCCAGTCCGTCCTGAATCTCTGTATAGCACAAGAGCGTTCAGCAAAGCCAATTGAAATAAATAAACAGACACTTTTTTATACCAGCGTCTGGCCTTACGGGCAACTAGGTACGGTGCCAACAACTGGTCGTTGAGGTCCACCCCTCCCATATTAAGGTTATATTCGTGGACACAGAGGGGTTTCTCCACAACACCAGTCGCCGTAGTAATTTGGGTCGTCGTGTCTGCATGAAGGGAGGTGAGAACGAAAACATTCTTCTTATCCCTCCACTTCATAGCGAGCAAGTTATTATACTTCAAGCAGGCTCTCTCCCCCAGCCTAAGACGGGAATCTACAAGCCACTGGGGAAAGCCCCGGCGATTAGGTCGCACGGTGCCACATGCTCCAATCTGCTGATCAAACAAGTGACTTAAAAGTGGCACGCTCGTATAATAATTGTCCACGTACAAGTGGTACCCCTTTCCGAAAAAGGGTGACACCAAGTCCCACACTATCTTGCCAGCGCTTCCTATGTAGTCAGGGCAGTTTGTCGGCTCTACGTGACTATCTTTGCCCTCGTAAACCATAAAACTACATGTATAGCCTGTGGCCCTGTCACAGAGCTTATACATCTTGACCCCGTATCTGGCACGCTTGCTGGGAAGGTACTGTTTGAATGACAAGCGGGCAGAAAATTTAATCAGGGACTCATCAACGCAGACAACTTGATGGGGGGTAAACAAGTCTGCAAAACGTTGGTTGAAGTGGTTTATGAGGGGCCGAATTTTGTAGAGCCGATCGTATGCAGGGTCTCCACGAGGACAACAGAGTTCATTGTCGTTGAAGTGCATGAACCGCAAAATCTGCTCGTATCGTGCCCTGGCCATGGAGGCAGAGAACACGGGCGCATGGTAAATTGGGTCCGTGGACCAATATGACCGCAACTTACTCTTTTTATTCAAGCCCATGTTGAGGGAAAGGCCCAGAAAGAGCTTAAATCCGGAAACCGTAATTGGTTTCCAATCTCTGGCAAGGGAGGACTGGGGATTATCGGCGATGTGTTGACCAGCGTATAAATTGCTTTGGTCCACAATAGATCTATAGAGATCTTCGGTGAAAAACAGCGAATAAAAATCCAGTGGCGTAAAGTCAAATGAATTCCGGGTTGGCCAGTGAAAGGGGGAAGTACGGGTGCTGCAGAAGTGGTGGGTTCCCAATTCGGATTGGCGAATGCAGCAGGAAGGGCACTATGGGCACGACGGGCCTGTCTTTGTCTTCTTGGTGGCAGCGGGACACTACTAGTGCTTGCCACCGCACCAGCTTGAACTGCACTTATGGGACTCGCTACGTCACCACTGCAGTGCTGGATGTACGACCAGGGTGTACTAGGCCGCTGGTGCTTGCCAGTTCACCAGAAGGAATAGCGGCGCTAGTACTTCTCTGCTCCATACGAGGGACCTGCAGTTCTTGCACTTCAAGGACAAAAGAAGATCGGGGTCTGGTACGCCCGACCTTAGCAGGGACCACAACTCTGTCGTCAGAGCTATCTGTCATGGAGCCGCTGTCCTCTACAGGATCGTATTCTGAGCCTGAATCTGACAGATGAGTGACTTCCTCTTCACTATCTGTCATGCTCAGAAACGTGTAGGCTTCTTCACTAGTGTACCTTCGATTTGCCATTTTGGGCTCTAAATTTAGGGGTACACTAGTGAGATTCACAGGCAAAAAAGCTCCTGACTGTCAGCGACTGTATCAAAACACTACCAAAAAACTGTTAGCGATCGCAGGGATCAGGCCTGACTCTGCGAACGCTGCAGTTATGTCAGGGAGAGTGTTTCACCGCTCAGGTGGATCCAGACCCAGGTGTAAAGTTAATGTGAAGCCTTCAGAGTTGAAGAGTCCCAGGTGCTGGCTAAATGCTGAATAGTGCAAGGTATTGGATAGAAAGATCTGGATGCCGCACACTGGATAAAGTAGAAAACTTGGAGCACAGGTGCGAAGCTGCTGAGCAGTCATGAATGCTTAGAGCTCCGCTGTCACTGGGACGAAAACGGCCTTCTATCGACAAGTCACGGTCGAATACCGCATTAATACGGTAACCCACTTATTACTGAGACTACAGGGCACAACTACATATAATGTTTAGCGGGAAAAAGACAAAACTTAAACAGCCAGCAGGCAAAGAAAAGCTGACAAGAAACGCTCCTAATATGACAGCAGCAAAATCTTCCCACTCTGCATTACCTCAGAGACAGTCACAAAGGGGGAACTCTGCCTATTCTTCCTCACAACTTGCTGACTCTGACCTTGATTATGGATTAACACCAATATCTCTACAGAATATTCCTAATAACTCGGATTTTCTTAGTCAGTTTGAACGTGTTTTACAAAAAGCCCTCCAAAATACCTCAGACACAATAACAGAAAAACTGACAAGGGAAATTCGTGAGGTAGGGCGCCGCACATCTATCTTAGAACACAAAATGGAGGATATAAATGATATCACTAATACTCATACTGACGAGCTAGAAGCCTTGAAAGAAGAAAATTTTACTCTACACACACGTCTGGAAGATTTCGAAAACAGAGCGAGGAGATCCAACTGCGTGGTATACCTGAAACTATAATAGATCTTCAATCAACCATTACAGCGCTTTTTCAGGAGTTAGCCACATCAATCCCCATTGAACGATTGGAGATGGACAGAATTCATAGAACTTTGGCCTCTAAAAAAGAAGATGGTCCCCCCAGGGACATTGTAATAAAATTACACTATTTTAGAACAAAGGAACAACTGATGGAAGTGGCACGTAATAAAGATACATTAACCTTTCAAGGCCATCGCTACCAAGTATTCCATGATCTCTCGCAGCAAACTCTCTACAGAAGAAAAGAGATGAAACCTCACCTACAAATACTCCAATACCACCACATCCCCTATCGTTGGAGTTTTCTATTTGCCCTGCGATTCACCTATAAAGGTACAACATATACCTGCAAGAAATTGAACGACCTACTGACTGCGATCCAGGAGCTTCGTTTGTCAATTCCAGATAATTCGACTGAAGGCTCCAAACGCAGAGCATCATCAAACTCACCCAAGGCTCAGCAAGACAACCCAACTCAACTAGCTCACTCCAGTACCAGTAAAAGGAGTCGTTTTGCATCACCACCTCCTAATTCCAAAGATCAAATGGACTGAAAGCCACTACGATTCTTTTATTTCATTGAAACCTTTTACCTAGTGTTACTATTATAACGGTAACCAATTTCAGGTAGATTCAGAGTAGGGATCGAATAATCCTTCCTCTGTCTTTACCTTTATCCTTATAATTTCATTTAAGCAGAAGTCAATCAATCCTTTGTAAAATAATAATTGTTACCAAACTTTATTACTCCAATATCATTCTTTAGGTTTAGTTTAGTAAATGCAATGCCCTTTTTTATAAGTGCATGATGTAATGCAAAGTTATAGAAACATATCTCTATTACATTATCCTAATAATATCTATTATATTATTAGTGACTTGTATTATTTTATTATTGTTTGTATAGCCTTTGAGGAGGCTGCCTTTGTCCCGGAGACAATCCACTGCGCCTCTCAATAGATCCTCGAGTAGCCGGACTTACTGACCGGACTTTCTTTGGACCATTTGTACCCGCCGGTTGGTGATATTTCACCACCCCTTGGATACTAGCTCCATATAGGAGCTATTTTCCTCTTTATTTAAAAACAACTTCTCATCTACTGCTCTAAAACAGGAATTTTACTTATTCTACTTGTCCTATTCATCCCCCTTTATTCTTTTTACCCATCCTTTCCTGCCCCCCCCTTTTTTTTTTTATTGTGTTTTGTTTTTTTGTTTTTTCTCGCCCGTCCAGAGTATAACCTTCTTGGATATTATCACATTAAGAATTTATTATAATCCCTAATACCTTTATTCAAAAATGTCTTTAAATGTACTAACACTTAATGTCCAGGGTCTCAACCCCCCACCAAAACGAACAAAAGCCTTTCATTCCTTTTCTTCACTTTCTGCACATGTAATATGTCTGCAGGAAACACACTTCTCTACACAGTCTTGCCCTAAATTTATAAGTCGCCAATACCCACAAGTCTATATGGCCTCGGCCACTACAAAACAAAGAGGAGTGCCTATTGCATTTCATAACACAACCCCCTTCACTTTACATAGAGAAATAAAAGATCCTGAGGGTCGCTATATAATCCTTACAGGTCTCCTGTTAGATAATGAAATAACTATAGTTTCTTACTATGCTCCCAACAGAAATCCTCTTTCGTTCCTCTCACACTTGTTCTCAGTAGTTGAATCTCATGAAAAAGGTACCCTCATGATGTGTGGAGACTCAAATCAAGTTTTATACCCAATTTTAGACAAATCCCCTACACCACTACAACCTCAATGCCTTAATTTCAGACAACTCCTTGAACAACATTCTCTTATTGACTCTTGGCGTGAACAAAACCCTAGAAGAAAACAATACACTTACTATTCCCATCCCCACAAAACATTTTCTCGTATTGACCACCAATTCGTCCACATTGGCACGTTACCACAAATACATAATTCCTTAATCATCCCATGCGCATGGTCAGACCACAATGCGGTCATGACGTCCTTCTCATCCTTGATCCCGAGGCCTAGCCATAGATCCTGGACTATAAATGATAATTTATTAGTTGACCCAACATACCGTCTAAAAATAGAAACAGCCATACAAGATTACATCGCTAATAATTTACCAACAGATACTAATCCACTGAATCTATGGGAAGCTCTTAAACCTTCCATTAGAGGAGTCTGTATCAGCCAGTGGTCTTACCGACGTAAATTGAAACAGCAAATGCAAAACAAATTAGAGGAAGCTTATTATAAAGCCTCTGAAATTTTCCAAAATTTGCCCTCTCAAACTACAAAGCTAGACTATGATAAAGCAAAGTTGGAGCTTGATCTTTTTTTAACAGACTCAGCTATACAGATTCTTCGCAAAACTAAACATACAATATATATGAAAGCTAATAAGCCAACCACATTCTTGGCATTAACTCTACGCAGAACAGACCACATTCCAAAACCAATTCGGCTACAAATCACCAAAAACAATTTTTCTAGTAATCCACAGAAAATTATCAATGAGTTCCGTAGGAAACTCAAAGATTTATACCAAAATACACAAACATTCGACTCAACAAAATTAGACGCACTGTTATCTTCTATTCTTCTCCCAACCCTTTCTGTTACCCAACAAGAAACTTTAGATAAGCAGATCACTAATATGGAAGTCATATCAGCAATAAAATCCCTAAAATTGCATAAACGCCCAGGCCCTGATGCATACTCAGCCACATTTTATAAACACTTTACTACACTACTAGCCCCACTTATGACAAACGCATTTAATTCTCTATTAGAAGGCTGTGCCTTTAATGCGGAATCCCTACTAGCTTCAATATCCATGATTCCAAAACCGCATGCAGATGACACGTCATGGTCCAATTACAGACCAATCTCAATCCTTAATATAGACATAAAAATATTAGCAAAGATTCTATCTAATAGACTTAATCCAATTATTGGCACATTAATTCATAAAGACCAAATGGGTTTCATACCTTTCAGACAAGCAGGTGATAACATACGGCGTGCTACCCTACTGGCTCATATAGCCAGGTCTCGCAAAATCCCTGCCTGTTTCCTCTCTGTCGATATACAAAAGGCGTTTGACACTCTGTCATGGTCTTATCTTAAAGCCATTTTTCATAAATGGGGATTTGGTGAGCGGTTCCAGGGATTTCCTCTCTTTATCATAATCCAAGGGCGTATATAACCTATTCAGGTTACCGCTCAGACCCCTTTAATATTGAAAGAGGAACCAGGCAGGGATGTCCATTATCCCCTCTTCTATTCTCCTTGGCTATTGAGCCCCTAGCTCAACTTATTAGATCCAATATAAATATAAAAGGACTTGAATTAGGTGGTCACCAACATAAGTTATGTTTATTTGCCGATGGCGTCTTAGTATTTCTTACTTCGCCCCTACTATCAGCTCCAAACCTCATTGAAATTCTTACAAAATTCGGTAAAATATCTGGTCTTAAGATAAATCAGCAAAAATCAAAAGCCCTAAATATATCGTTATCACCTGATTTACAGAAACAGTTACAAGACTCTCTTCCATTTACATGGTCAACAACACATTTACCATATTTAGGGATCTCACTAATGGCTAATCCAGCTGACCTATACTCTGCAAATTATCCTCCCATGCTAACTCAATTATCAACCTTACTGAGAAAATGGTCTTCTTTACCGTTAGCATGGATGGGTAGAATCACAGTAGTAAAAATGTCCATATTGCCTAAAATCCTATACCTGTTCCGTGTACTTCCTATAAATGTTCCGGCTTATTTTTTCCGAATACTTCAACGCAAATCAGCCCAATTTATTTGGGGCAAACTTAAACCACGATTACCACAAAATACACTACATATGGCCCGAACCTGTGGAGGTTTGGGTGTTCCAAATTTCTCAAAATACTATTATGCTTCTCAATTAGCACAAATTATTAAATACCATGCCACTAAAGAAATCCCTCTTTGGGTAACTATAGAATCGGTGGAATGTGATCCACTTTCTATATCAAATCTGTTATGGCTTTCACCACCCCAACGACGTTCAATAACAAATCTAGTCACAAAACATAGCCTCTCAATATGGGATAGACTTAAATTCCGTTTTGGTCTCTAATCTCCACTAAACCCTCTCCTCTCCTTTCTAAACAACCCCTCCTTCTACCCAGCTTGGACTTTACCTTCCTCCTTTAAAGCTTGGATAATTGTGGGTCTTACACGAGTTCATCACTTCTACGACTCTGATAAACTTATTTCATTTCCTACAATAAGCAAGATGAAACATTTAGATTCTTACAAATTAAAAACTTTTTATCCCAAAACATCCCCACAAACTTGACAACTCCAGAATATACTTCATTTGAACGATCATGTATGTCAGATCCACACAGACGAGGACTTATCTCTGACATATATGCTCAACTACTTTCACAAACAAATTCCTCTCCCCCGTCTTATACTACCAAATGGGAAGCTGATTTAAACCTTCCTCCAGACTCACTGGATTGGTCACAAATCTGGCAATCTACAAAATCAGCCACACCCAACATAGTTGCCCTAGAAACAAATTATAAAGTTCTTACCAGGTGGTATTTAGTGCCAGCACGTATATCAAAATACCTTCCCCAATACCCCCCTCACTGTTTTCGCGGATGCAGCGACATTGGTACACATCTGCATATTTGGTGGACTTGTCCAATAGTCCAAACATATTGGTCAAAAATATTTCAAATTCTCTCTACAATGTTTGAAACCACATTACAACCGGATCCATTGGTAGCCCTCCTAAATAATAAGCCACGAAACATAACTCAACGTCAATTTAAACTTTTACTATATGTCACAACAGCTGCAAAACAATCGATAGCAAAAGCCTGAAAAACCAATAAGCTTTGTGACATATCTGTAAAACAACGTGTAACTCAAACTATGATCCATGCTAAAATGGAGGCAATCATACTTGATAAACTGGACAAATTTGAATCTCTTTGGCTTCCATGGATAACACACATACTACCACCGGATTTGAACTATTCACTTCTTTTACCCTAATGAGATCTACCACCTTCACGGTCTATATTTTTACATGTTCCAATAAATATTTAACACTCGCTTCTCTCTGGAGACCCCAAATTCCCTCCATAACCATTTCAGATCCCACCACATATTCCCACTTATTAAATTTTATTTTTAGTGATGTATAATAATAAAATATGTCTTTATCTATTTCTATTAAATTATTATTTGGTTAGGCAAACTATGTCTTTTTCGGATGCAAACTATCTATACCTTTGATGGGGATGCTTTGGATGCCATGCACCCGGGATATGCCGGGCCAAATAGCCAAACCTTGGCCCTGGTTGTTTGGGTGTTTGGGTGTCTCTCTAGGTCATCTCATTAATACCCAATTTATCTAATTTAGTTGCATTTTATGTCTCACTATTGTGACATATTGTATTTTTTTTATATATATATTTATCTACTTACTTATTTATTTATTTTTCCAATTACAAAAGCTCTATTAATTATTATAACCATATAATTCAGATATGTACACTGGATAATAGATTTTCTTACTGATTTCTACAAGATAACTTAAGTATTATTATTCTAAGTTATTATTGAGAAGTTCCTTTTCCTCATATTTTGTAACCTTACATAAAATTTAAAACCAGTACTGTAAAATTGTATTGTTGTATTCTCAATAAATTATTTGAAAAGGAAAGTAGAAAACTTGTCTTTATTGTAGAAATAGGACCATCAAAAGTACAAGACAATCATGCAGGATGTACAGGATCAACTGACGCGTTTCACACTCGAAACTGAGTGCTTACTCATAGCTATGTGGAATAATGAAGGTGGCCCTTAAAGAGCTGTCTCCTTGCTGCAGTTATGTGTGCTTAGTGTTTTGTAAGTGTCAGTGATTGATCGATACTGCACTTGGGTGGGCTGGGCAGGGCTGGGCCGAGGGGCAAAACGCAGGTGCTAGCAGGTATCTGGGCTGATCCCGCTAACACTGTGTTTATGGGAACCCTAAACTGCTGGGGAGTATAGATCTGATCGGATCAGATATCGATCCGTTCAGATACTATAGCACTAAGGGAGGTGTATGCTGTGTGCGTGGGTTTTAGCGGTACTGGCGCTAACCTGACGCTGCCTGGGGTGACGCAGACCTTATCTGACCCTAAAAACTTACATTATATCACCGCCGGGCATTTAGGGGGTTAAACCTTTATAAGGTAATAAACGGCGGGTGCCCTAAAACTATAATAAACTATAATAAACTATAATAAACTACAAAAAACAAACTAGCTAACCAGCGTCACCCGTAACACTTATACGGTGATCGCTGGTAAAAGGGTTAACTAGGGGGCAATCAGGGGGTTAAAACCTTTAGCAGGTAGTATATGGGGGTCCCTGTCTCTATAAAACACTGACAGCGAACCTATATACTTACCTCCCTAACTAGCGTCACCTGTGTCACTAATACAGCGATCAGAAAAACGATCGCTTAGCGACACTGACGACGGGGGGTGATCACGGGGTTAACCTTTATTAGGGGGGGTTAGGGGGGTACCCTGGACCTAAGGGGGGGTACCCTAGACCTAAAGGGGGCTAACCTAACTGCCCTAACACTTATAACTGTCACAAACTGACACCAATGCAAAAAAAAAACAAAACTGCTATTGGTGTCAGTGTGACAGGGGGTACAGGGGGGTGATCGGGGGGTGAAGGGGGGTGATAAGTGTGCCTGGCGTGTTCTACTGGAAATGTAGTGTTGTGCAGACTTACTTGATGTCCTCTCTCCTCGGCTCCGGATCGAAAAGACCGGCTCGAGGAGGGATGACATCACTTGCTCTCCCTCTGTTTACATTACAGTGGGAAAGGAAGCGTTTTCATTCGCCGGGAGTGATCGGGAGGGGGTGGCCACGAATAGATGGCCTCCCCCTCACCTCTCATCGCCCGGGAAGACATGGCGACCGCCTCAGGCACCGGGGGGGTCCGATCGGACCCCCCACCCGCAGAAGGCAGATCACGTAGATCTACGTGATTTTGCCTGTCCGTGCCACCTTGCCGATGTATATCGGCATGAGGCGGTCGTCAAGTGGTTAAGGGGAACCCCGCACCCAAATTAAAATAAGGAAAGGTGTGGGGCCACCAGGCCTTATATACTCTAAACAGCAGTATACAGGCGGTGCAAACGAGACAGGGACTGTAGGTTTGTTGTTAAGTAGAATCTGTTTGTAATTTTGAACGGGTACATTTTTAACAAGTTTAGCTCCAGCCAAAAAATCTTTTTTAAGCTTTTTGGAAAACATAGGGAAGGGTTATCACTCCTGTGAAATTTGTTTTGCTGTTAGTCCTCCTCTTCAGAAGATTTCACCTCACTTTTTGTCCCAATGACAAATGTTTTTTGAAAATGTGGGTTTTTTTGTGGAAAAAGGATTGGAAAGCATCAGTGGAAAGGAGAAATGTTTTTCCCATATTAACTCTTACAGGAGAGAATTTCCCTTCCTAGGGGTAGATTTCATCTCACTTCCTGTTGTCTCCTTCCGTTTGCAAGTAGGAGTCGTTTGTAAGTTAGATGTTTGAAAGTAGGGGCCTGCCCTATATACTTTTGGGGCTTAGGTGTTGTTGTGGCCACAACACTGTAAGCCCTCACAGGGCCCTGCTGTGAAATATTAGATCAAGAATTGTAATTACATGCCCCTGTTTAACAGGGGCAGAAAAATTGGGCCTTTGGTGGTGGTGGTGGTGCTGGTGCCACAACACTGTAAGTCCTCACTCGCTCTTGGTGGGTGCAGAAATGGTCCCTGCTGTGAAATATTAGATCAAGAATTGTAATTACATGCCCCTGTTGAACAGGGGCTCAAAAATTAGGCCGTAGGCACTGGTGCTGATGCCACAACACTGCAACCCTTCACAGATACTCTAGTTGGAACGCAGAAACGAGCCCTGCTGCAAAGTATTGCATCAAAAATTGTAATTACACGCCCCTGTTAAACAAGGGCTGAAAAATTGGGCCTTAGTCACTGGTGCTGGTGCCACAACACTGCAACCCCTCACAGATACTCTAGTTGTAACCCAGAAACGAGCCCTGCTGCAAAGTATTGCATCAAAAATTGTAATTACACGCTCCTGTTAAACAGGGGCAGAAAAATTGGGCCTTAGGCACTGGTGCTGGTGCCACAACACTGCAACCCCTCACAGATACTCTAGTTGAAATGCAGAAACGAGCCCTGCTTCAAAGTATTGCATCAAAAATTGTAATTACACGCCCCTGTTAAACAGGGGCTGAAAAATTGGGCCTTAGGCACTGGTGCTGGTGCCACAACACTGCAACCCCTCACAGATACTCTAGATGGAACGCAGAAACGAGCCCTGCTGCAAAGTATTGCATCAAAAATTGTAATTACACGCCCCTGTTAAACAAGGGCTGAAAAATTGGGCCTTAGGCACTGGTGGTGGCGCCCAGAACCAAAAATGTTCTTACAAGCTATCAGCGTGATCATTAAGGAGGAAGAGGATAATTACTCAGGGATAGTCACTCAGCACCAGCATAGGCAGTCTTTGAAGGGATCTGAGATTTAAAAAAAAATTATTCGGTTACATCAGCATCAGGTGCTTGGTAGCTGGTGGTGATCCAAGACTGATTCATTTTTATGAAGGTCAGTCGATCGACCAAGTCGGTGGACAGACGCACCCTGTGATCGGTTACAAAGCCTCCAGCAGCACTGAATGTGCGTTCCGAAAGAACGCTGGATGCAGGACAGGCCAGTAGCTCAATTGCATACTGTGCAAGCTCTGGCCAGTGATCCCTCCTCAAGACCCAGTAACCCAGAGGATTTTCGGTGGGAAAGGTGTCCAAGTCAGATCTTGCCCCTAGGTATTCCTGCACCATGTAAAACAGACGCTGGCGATAGTTGCAGGAAACGATCATACCTTGGGGCTGCGGACCAAAAAATTGTCTGAACGCATCGGTCAGACGGCCACCTTCTCCACCGCTCCTTCTTTGACTGACCGAAGCCTCAGCAACACGTTGTCCAGAAACAGGAGTTTGTAACCTCCCAGTCTCTGGGAACGCGTTGCACAGACCTTTCTGCAAGGCCTCCCAAAGATGTTTCATCCTCTGCTCCCTCTGCGATGGCAAGATAAGGTCCGCAACCATACCCTTGTAACGTGGATCAAGGAGGGTTGCCAGCCAGTATTGGTCCTTCTCCTTGATACCATGAATACGAGGATCCTTACGCAGGCTTTGCAGGATCAGGGAGGCCATGCAGCGTAGGTTTGCTGAGGCATTCGGTCCAGAGTCCTCTGGGTCACTAAGGATGGCATGGTCCGCAGCCACCTCCTCCCAGCCATGTACAAGTCCATGTGTTTCTTGGGACTGATCCCTTAAAGACTGCTGCTGATGCTGAGTTCCAGGCTCCATCTCCATACTGACACAATCTTCCTCCTCCTCCTCCTCCTCGCCCTCTTCCTGTGTGATCGGCGGGCACGCAGGAACACTGTCTGGATAAAGGGGGCCTTGAGAGCTAAGGAAGTCCTCCTCTTCCTGCCTCTGTTCTGCCTCAAGTGCCCTGTCCATTATTCCACACAGCGTGTGCTCCAACAGGTGGACAAGGGGGACAGTGTCACAGATGCATGCACTGTCACTGCTCACCATCCTCGTGGCCTCCTCAAATGGTGACAGGACAGTGCATGCATCCCTGATCATGGCCCACTGGTGTGGGGAAAAAAAAACAAGCTCCCCTGACCCTGTCCTGGTGCCATAGTCGCACAGGTACTCATTGATGGCCCTCTGCTGCGTGTGCAGCCGCTGCAGCATGGCCAACGTTGAGTTCCACCTGGTGGGCATGTCACAGATTAGGCGGTTCTTGGGCAGGTTAAACTCCTTTTGGAGGTCCGCCAGCCGAGCACTGGCATTATATGACCGGCGGAAATGCACACAGACTTTCCTGGCCTGCCTCAGGACATCCTGTAAGCCCGGGTACCTGCCCAAGAACCGCTGCACCACCAAGTTAAGGACGTGAGCCAAACAGGGCACATGGGTCAGTTGTCCCTGTCGGAGGGCAGAGAGGAGGTTGGTGCCATTGTCGCAAACCACCATTCCTGCCTTAAGTTGGCGTGGCGTCAACCACCTCTGAACCTGCCCCTGCAGAGCTGACAGAACCTCTGCCCCAGTGTGGCTCCTGTCCCCCAAGCACACTAGCTCAAGCACCGCATGGCATCTTTTGGCCTGCGTACTTGCGTAGCCCCTTGAACGGCTACGGAGCACCGCTGGTTCCGAGGAAAAAGCACAGGAAGAGGCCATGGAGGAAGAAGAAGAGGAGGGGGTGGAGGAAAGAGGTGTGTCACAATCATTAGTAGTGGCATTTTGGAGGCGTGGTGGCGGAACAACCTCCAACACTACTGCACCTTGTCCTTCATCCTTCCCATCTGCCAGCAGAGTCACCCAATGCGCTGTGAAACTTAGGTAACGTCCCTGTCCATGCCTGCTGGACCATGAGTCAGCAGTAATATGCACCTTACCGCTGACCACCCTGTCCAGCAAGGCATGGACATTGCCTTCCACATGCCGGTAGAGAGCCGGAATTGCCTTCCGTGAGAAAAAGTGGTGTTTGGGTACCTGCCACTGAGGAACCGCACATTCCACAAACTCAAGGGGGCAGAGTCTACCAACTGAAAAGGCAGCAGTTGAAGTGCTAGCAATTTTGCCAAGCTAGCATTCAACCGCTGGGCATGTGGATGGCTGGGAGCAAACTTCTTTCGGCGGTGCAGCAGCTGGGGCAGGGAAATTTGCCTGGTACAATCTGATGTCGGTGTACCGAAAGCAGATTGCTCACAAGTACTTGGCTGTGACACACCTAATTCTATACCTTCATTCCTCTCAGTGCAGGTCTCAGAGAGGACTGAAGGTATAGTGGGGTTGGAGATCTCAGCTGATGAGGAGCAAGGAGAGGTCCTCTTTGTTCTTTAGTGTGGGTCTTTTAAATACGTTTGCCAACGAACTGCATGGCAGGTCAACATATGTCTGGTCAAGCATGTGGTACCCAAGCGGGAGATGTTTTGGCCACGCGAGATATGCTTGAGACATATGTTGCAAATAGCACGGTGCGATCTGATGCACTTGTCTCAAAAAAGGCCCACACCAAAGAACTTTTTGAATAACGCGCAGAGACTGCAGCGCCCTGCACATGTGGAGCTTTGGGGTGTGATGCAGTCAGTGTGCTGCCCTTAGGCTGGCCCCTGGAGGGCATCCTGCCTCGTTGTTGATGTGCCGCCTCCTCCTTCTCCTCTCTCCTATCAGGCACTCACGTTGAGTCAGTGACCTCATCATCCCCTCCCTACTCATCACTGGAGCATACCTGGCAGTATGCTGCAGCAGGGGGAGCATGACTGCCAGATTGCTGTCCTTCTTGGGCACCCCCTCTGTCCGTGCTCATGTTACTGCCTTCATCGAGCTTAGTATCATCATCAGAGCCTTCCAAACGCTGGGCATCCTCCTGGAGCATGTACCCAACACTGTGGTCAAACAGTTCGAGGGACTCCTCAGGAGGACATGGTGGGGCTAGGGAAGGAATCACTGATGACATTGAGCCGAGGGAAGAGGCCGCTGCTTTGACAGACAAAGTACCCTGAGCATGGGTGAGAGAGGATGAGGAGGATGAGGACGGCTTGGTCATCCACTCGACCAAGTCTTCCGCATGTTGCGGCTCAACACGGCCAGCTGCCGAAAAAAAGGCCAAGCATGTCCCACGGCCAAGTGCTGATGAGGATGCATCATCTCCACGACCAGTACTAGACACAGAGCCTGCTTGCCCTCTTTTATTGGCTTGTGACTGTCTGCCTCTCCTTCTTGGCCTTCCAGACATACTAATGGCCTATAGCTGCACTAAGCTGGGATATATATATATATATATATATATATATATATATATATATATATATATATATATATATATATATATATATATATATATATATATATATATATATATACTGATACTGCAGCTAGCAATATCAACTGCCTGCCTGTAGTATGAGAACACCACCAACCTTCTACAGGTAACTTTAGCTGAACACTGTGCAGAGCTCGCAAAAAACTAACTTGTAGCTTTTTTAGCTGCCTGCGGTAGTGATAGGATCAGGAAAACACCACCAACCTTCTACAGGTAGCTTTATGTGAACACTGTGCAGAGCTTGCCAAAAAATAACTTGCAGCTTATTTAGCTGCCTGCGGTAGTGATAGGATCAGGAAAACACCACCAACCTTCTACAGATATCTTTAGCTGAACACTGCGCAGAGCTCGCAAAAAAATAACTTGCAGCTTATTTAGCTGCCTGCGGTAGTGATAGGATCAGAAAAACACCACCAACCTTCTACAGGTAGCTTTAGCTGAACACTGTGCAGAGCTCGCAAAAAAATAACTTGTAGGTTTAGCTGAACACTGTGAGGAGGACGCACCACACTAACTTGTAGTTTTAGCTAAACACTGTGCAGAGCTCGCAAAAAAATAACTTGTAGGTTTAGCTGAACACTGTGAGGAGGACGCACCACACTAACTTGTAGTTTTAGCTGAACACTGTGAGCAGGACGCACTGCACTAACTTGTAGCTTTAGATGAACACTGTGCAGAGGTCTCACTACACTAACTTGTAGTTTTAGCTGAACACTGTGAGCAGGACGCACTACACTAACTTGTAGTTTTAGATGAACACTGTGCAGAGCTCGCAAAAAATAACTTGTAGGTTTAGCTGAACACTGTGAGGAGGACGCACCACACTAACTTGTAGTTTTAGCTGAACACTGTGAGCAGGACACACAACACTAACTTGTAGCTTTAGATGAACACTGTGCAGAGGTCTCACTACACTAACTTGTAGTTTTAGCTGAACACTGTGAGCAGGACGCACTACACTAACATGTAGTTTTAGATGAACACTGTGCAGAGGTCTCACTACAGTAACTTGTAGTTTTAGCTGAACACTGTGAGCAGGACGCACTACACTAACTTGTAGCTTTAGATGAAAACTGTGCAGAGCTCGCAAAAAAATAACTTGTAGGTTTAGCTGAACCCTGTGAGGAGGACGCACCACACTAACTTGTAGTTTTAGCTGAACACTGTGAGCAGGACGCACTACACTAACTTGTAGCTTTAGATGAACACTGTGCAGAGGTCTCACTACACTAACTTGTAGTTTTAGCTGAACACTGTGAGCAGGACGCACTACACTAACTTGTAGTTTTAGCTGAACACTGTGGGCAGGACGCACTACACTAACTTGTAGTTTTAGCTGAACACTGTGAGCAGGACGCACTACACTAACTGTAAATAGTCTAGCTGCCTGACTGTGGTACTAATAGGATCAAAAGAACACTGCACACAGCAATTTTCTTCAGGTAGCTGTAAATACTGTAACAAGACAAGCCTGCCTGTCAGTAAGAAGATAACAGGAATGGATCTAGCTAAACTGAATACAGTGTGTATATATATATATATATATATATGCAACAGCTGGGATGCATATATATATACACAATACACTGTAAGTGCAGCTAACTCACTGATTGTCCTGCCTAATCTAGCTAACTCAAATGAAATGACACTGTCTCTCTGTCTATCTATGTATCTCAACGCCGAAACACACACTACACAGGGCCGCCATGCAGGCGGCCTTATATAGCGTGGGGCGTGTTCTAAACCCCCTGAGCCATAATTGGCCAAAGCCACCCTGGCTTTGGCCAATTACAGCTCTCTCTACCGACGGCGCTGTGATTGGCCAAGCATGCGGGTCATAGTGCATGCTTGGCCAATCATCTGCCAGCAATGCACTGCGATGCCGCAGGGAATTATGGGCCGTGACGCGCCACACGAATTTGGTGCGAACGGTCCATAACGTTCGGAATTTGGCGAACGACCGAACAGCCAATGTTCGAGTCGAACATGGGTTCGACTCGAACACGAAGCTCATCCCTACTCACAACACTTCCTTCCACACTTCCTTCCACCTCAGATGAGGCTTCAGACGTACAACCTGGGCCTTCCACCCAGGAAGATGTGGAGGAGCCCAACTTGAGCCAGGTATAGCATTGTTCAACATATTTCTGATCAAAATTTTAATGATGTTAACTAGATGTTATTATTGAATACTAATTTCTGATTTAACAAAGTGGTTTACATATCAATAGACAGTAGTAGCCAAAAATGATTGCGACAAGAATGAAAAATGCTGGGATCAGAATGATAGTCTTTCCTATTTGTAAAATTCAATTTTCAACAGTCATGAGCACAAAATTGTGTGTGATTGATGACCAAAAAACTAAAACTATGTCCCATTTTCATACACAGGAAAGTCTCAGCCAGGAGTAAGCCTTGGAAAGTGGCAGCCAGGAGGTGGCTGTGGAAAGTGGCAGCCAGGAGGTGGCCATTCCCAGTAGCCTGACCGAATCCCAGGTTCCTCCCCTCCACCTTCAAACAAAAAGGCCCAGGAAGGGGAGGAACATGGAGGAGTCAGCGCTTGGTTTGATTCGGCAGGCTACTGCAGTCCTCACAAACACCCCTAATGTCTAGGAGGCCTTTGCCTGTATGACGGCCAGTAAGATGCAAGAAATGGAGGAGGGCCAATGCCTCATCTGTTAGGAGGTCATATTTCAGGCCCTAAATAAGGGGGTGAGGGGCCAACTCACCAATAAAAGTCATGTATGTGAGTTGGACCATACTCCTCCTCCACCTCCTGCAACAACTCCAACACCACAGCCACAGCCTGGAAGGAAGCGTGGAAGGAAGTCAAGAGAGTGATGGCCTGGGTTTGGTCTGGCAAAAATGCAGGCTGTTGTAAGACCACAGCCTCGGGACATATATGTCATCTGCTGCTGCTCCTGATCTCTCGGACTCCTGGACCGGATTGTGCTCCCTATTAAATGGACTCCTCAGGCTACCAATTTTGCCTGTCAAATAATTGATGTCTGCCCTAGGGTGCAAAGGCTTCACCAATTCCAACAGTTTTTTTTTACAAATACTACTAATACTATGTGTTTTAGTTCAAAAAGGAAAGTTTGTTTGTTAGTAGGTGGGTACATTTCAAAAATACAGTGTCAAATTAACAAGGGACACCAACCAACCTCTTTCAGGTTAAAAAAAACAAGACATTAATGATGTTGTGGTAACTTGACACACAAAACAACAACAAATATTATGGAGATCACTATAAAAAAAAAATCAGGAGTTCTTGATAAAAAAAAAAGTAGATCACTCTAAAAAAAAAAAAATAATAAACATTTTTCTGGAGATCTGGCGAAAAAAATAAATAAAGATTATTCAGGAGATCATGAGAAATAATAAAGAAGTCAATTTGTCAGAACTGTGTGAATATCAGCAGCAAAGCAACTTCATTATTCTAGCATTATAAGGAAGAAAAGAATGCGCTGCATTGAATTATTTTTAAAATTTGCAGTGTCACGAATGTGCTATCTCCATTACAAACACTAGTTTTACCAGACCGAGCGCTTCCATCTCGTGCTTGATTCTGAGCATGCATGGAATTTTGTGCCTCAGACTTGTGTACACAGGCTCGAAATTTCCAACAAAGTTTTTTGTCGGAAAATTTGAGAACCTGCTCTCAAACAGTTGTTGTTGGAAATTCCAACAGCAAATGTCCGATGGAGCATACAAACGGTCGGAATTTCAAACAACAAGCTCACGTCGAAGATTTCCCGTCGGAAAATCCAATCGTGTGTATGAGGCATTACTCTTGTTGGGTTAACAATAGATTATTGAGCTGTGGATCTCTGCAGGTCCTCCAGAGTTACCATGGGCCTCTTGGCTGCTTCTCTGATTAATGCTCTCCTTGCCCGGCCTGTCAGTTTAGGTGCGACGGCCATGTCTTTGTAGGTTGGCAGGTGTGCCATACTCTTTCCATTTTTGGATGATGGATTAAACAGTGCACCGTGAGATGTTCAAAGCTTGGGATATTTTTTATAACTCAACCCTGCTTTAAACTTCTCCACAACTTTATCCCTCACCTGTCTGGTGTGTTCCTTGGCCTTTATGATGCTGTTTCATCACTAAGATTTTCTAACAAACCTCTGAGGGCTTCACAGAACAGCTGTATTTATATTGAGTATAAATTACACACAGGTGGACTCTATTTACTAATTAGGTGACTTCTGAAGACAATTGGTTCCACTATATTCTACTTAGGGGTATCAGAGTAAAGGGGGCTGAATACAAATGCACGCCACACTTTTCAGACATTTATTTGGAACACATTTCTGAAAACCATATATAATTTTCCTTCCACTTCACAATTATGTGCCACTTTGTGTTTGTCTATCACATAAAATCCCAATAAAATACATTTACGTTTTTGGTTGTAACATAACAAAATGTGGACAATTTCAAGGGGTATGAATACTTTTTCAAGGCACTGCATATATATGATGCATATTTATATATACATATTGTGACACGCAGCTCAATGGTAGTGCCAAAACAATGAGTTTATTCCTGGTTCCATGAGTTTTTAGGGGTTTCCTGCCCACTTTATTTTTAAAAAAGTCAAAGTTCATACAGGTCTGTCTTTCATGGAGTGGGTTCTCACTATCATTGCAAAAACATTCAGCCTCCTGCCTCTCTTGTAGCAGCTTTACTGCTCCAAGCACCTCTTCAGGGTTCCTCCTGAACTTTAGTAACTTTGTTTGGTCCTCCTAACCAAGAAACACATCCCAGTGTTTGTGCACAGACACTGCACCTTAGCTCTGCGTCTTCCTTACAGCTTCCTAACTGCTCTGTCCCTCCTGGACTCTCTCACAGGCTCGAATCTTGGCCTGTCCTGACCTGGACATCATGGTGCATAGCAGCACCTGTCAGAGCTCCATTCACACACTGGCCCCCTCGGGAGGGTGGGGCTCTGAACACTATCTCTGGCTCTTGTATGAAGCCAGTACACATCTGTGCCATTAGTGTGCTCATTTCCTACAAAATCTGGTGTAAGCCACCATTTTACCCAGGGGAATGGGGGTCACCCTGCCACAATATATATGTACGGAATATTATGTATAAAAATGTGCCAGTACATTTCTTTACTGTTACATTCTTTTATACCAGTGGTTCTCAACCTGGGGGTCAAATGACGATTTGCTAGGGGTCACTGAATCACTGCATCACTCTCCCAGCCTTTTTGCGGCCGCCCAGCAGGGCTGTCCCTGGAGCTTTTGGCTGCCCAGCTGGCCTGTTCCTGGAGCCCACGGCCGCCCACTCAGCCTCTTTGCAGCCGCCCATTCAGTTCATGGCATGGCTGAGGGGTAGAGACTAGAGGTCAGTTGACTGGTGAGGAATGTGAAGTGGAAGGGGCTGGAGGAGACCCTATCTCCTGATTTCGGCATAGGTATCACTGCTGGGAGACACCACAAAGTTGGAGACACAGTGAAGCCGGAGACACAGTGAGTAACACTACCTGTGATTTTAGTTGCCATTAAAAGTCTCCACTACAGTTCTCAGATCAGCAGATGACCTTGATCAAGAGCACCTAAGTTGGCTGATCAGAATTCCCCCCAGCACTGCCACTGATCCTACCCCCCGCCAGCACTGCCACTGATCCCACCCACCACCAGCACTGTCACTGATCCCACCCCCCACCAGCACTGCCACTCATTCCCATTCCCTCCCCACCAAGGAGTAAGAGAAGGATTAAAAATAGAGAATACATAGAAGGGAGAGGAAAGGAGGGGGAGGAACAAACAAAAAGGGAGAGAAAGAATAAGAGAAAGAACAAGAAAGATGGCTAGGGAGAGGGATGGGGAAAAAAAAGAAATTAGGATAGAGAAAGATAAAAGGGAAAGAAAGGAGAACAAAGAGAAAGAGTGGTACAATCTAAAATGTACCAAAAGGGGTTTTAATATTGTACGAGTGGAAGGGACTCAGGGAGCGCTAAATGTCCGTGGGTTAGGGGCACAAATTACTTGTCTTGCCTTGGGTGCTGACAACCCACACTACGAAAATAATTTTACTGTTAGGGGTCCCCACAACTTGGGAAATTTTATCAAGGGGTCACGGCACTAGTAAGGTTGAAAACCACTGTTTTATACGATGTTTCATTACTGTTACAGAGCTCTTAAAACTGCATATACAAATACAAAGTTAGTGCATAAGGAACTAATTGCGCAAACTCACAACATATTATCACTGTACACATTAGAAATACCAGACAGAACACCAAGAAACGCATTAGGCAGAAGTATAACAATATCCAAATAAATAGTGCTGAGACATGCAGTCAATTACCTCTGTCAGTGAGTGTGGAGATGGAGTGGTTTTGTGTAGCCCAGATACATTGTATTCTGGAACCCAGAAGCAGAAAGCCATTGTGCATTCTACCCACTTGAAGTAGTGATAATGTTCTTCCCACAAGCTTTGCTATCCAGCTAAAGAAAGTAACTGCCATCTGACCTGACCCAAGTCTAAAAACAGTGTTAATGCTCATTTAAAGAAACAATTGTCAAAACGACATAATGACAGATAAAGTGTACACAAAAAAACATGAAAAAACTATACGTGAGGAATACAAAAAACTAAACAGACAGGGAGAAAATCAGAATAGTAATACCAGTCTATAAAATTATTAACAATTAGACCAAAAGGGTAAATAGGACACCATTTTTAGACCTCTGGGAGCCACCAGGGGTTTGGACTTCAGTGTACTGTATATCTTCAAGTTTACATTTGCAGGTGAAAGAGGAGAAATGTTTCAAAGTGGACACTTGTTCTGGAGAGATTTCCTTTCATATTCTGTTCTATATACTGTATATATGGGACGACAAGTTAGAGGGAAATCTCCCCAATTGGACTAAAACAGCTTTAAAGTAAAAAAAAAAAACCTAGGTTTTATTGTTAGGTCCATGTATCGATGGGCAAATGCTATCTGCTTTTAACTTCAGTTTGAGCTGCTTCTAAGATCATTCAGCATTTGACAGGTGTGTTTGACCTGCATTTGACCTTTTTCTGACCTGCATTTGACTTGATGAAGCTGCTTTTTGCATCCTGCTATCTGTAAACACAACCTCCAAAATTAGAAAAATCCCCTTACAGTATTGGGAGCTGTCACTCAAAATATTGTATTTTCCCTTCCTTTTCATTCCTGAGGACAATGGTCACTGGGATGAATAGAAAAGGTGAATATTTCTAGCAGGAACACAGACCTTAACCCCTTAAAATGAAATGAGTGGCCAGTGGTGATACAGTAAAAATCCAACAAAAATAGTTACCATGCCAGAAGTTAAATACCACACATTATGAAGACAACAAAGAAGATCATCCCCTCAGTTCATGAATCTGGTGTTGACCTTGTACAAAATTAACTGCAACCTCTGTGTCACAATTAATTGCTTTTTGTAAATGATGGCGATCGAGAGCCAACCTGATTTCACTCCTATGTTTGTGAAAACAACATTTGAGTGGTAAATCATTAATCATGCAAAATGTATTTAAATATATTCCTGGGACATAGCTTTACCTTGCCTGTGACATGTATACAACCTACTGCAGCAAAATTTACATTTATAAAGAAAACAAATGCTGTTTAATTTAAAGTGATTGTAAAGGCAGAAAGTTTTTTTTATCTTTATGCATTCTATGCATTAAGATAAAAAGCCTTCTGTGTGCAGCAGTCCCCCCTCAGCCCCTCTAATACTTACCTGAGGTCCCCCTAGATCCAGCGATGTTACAGGAATGTCTTGGCTGTCCGGGACTCACCTCCTCATTGGCTGAGACAGCAGTGTGGCGCCATTGGCTCCCACTGCTGTCAATCAAAGTCAGTCAGCAAATGAGGAGAGAAAAGAGGCGGTGCCGGGCCACGGCTCCATGTCTGCATGTCTGCTGTGATTGTGGGGACACTCAACAGGAGGGAGGCCAGGAGAGCTAAAGAGAGACCCGAGAAGAGGTAGATCTGGGCTACTCTGTGCAAAACCACTGCACAGAGGAGGTAAGTATAGCATGTTTGTTGTGTTTAACTATAAAAAAACAAGACTTTCAATTACTTTAATAAATAAATGATAGCTTTGGCCGCTTACTTTTGTTTGGCTGGGCATTTCCTTCATCTGTATTTGGCCCTTTATCCTTAATGAGGGTCTGGTATAAATGTTAATACTGGAACACCACACAAAAACATTGGCATGGGGTTCCCCCTAAAAATACATACCAGACCCTTATACTTGATGAGGTTTTGCTATGGATTTCAAGGAGGCCCCCATGCAAAAAAAATAAAAATGTTGTGCTCTTGAACCTGCATCAATGCTTTCTCTAATACTTGGATGTCATAACTTTCCAAAACTCTTTTAACATTTTATTTCTTTGTTATAATTTTGAACATCAACATAGGAGGACATCTGCAGAATACTCAAAACTGGGAGACTGGTATCAAACGGGGTGGGGAAAGGAAAAGTGCTGTAGTGTGTTCTGATATGTGGGTTT